>VZRE01001861.1:88239-555208 GCA_013396775.1 Cephalopterus ornatus
CCAGAGCAGGCCCACATGGCTAATCTGGTGTTTGGATTTTGTGTTCCTCTTCTCTCTCCTCCACACCTGAGGTGATTTGAGCCATGGCAGCCCCCAGCCAGGCAGGTGTGAGATCCTGGATCTGAATCTCACTGAATTATTGATATGGGTCAGAACCAACTCACTGTGAGTGCGTGTGTGCATGTCGGGAAGGGCTGCACCTGGACGTGCAGGGCCATGGTAAGGTTTGCACACAGGGGCTGTGCCGAGGGCACAGGGCAGAGCTGAAGGCAAGGCCTGCAGCCCACGCAGAGCACACGGCACAGCTGCAGACCCTGCAGCCCGGCTGTCAGTCAAGGCAGATCGACCACACCACACCTCTGCATCCTACAACTGGCTACAGCACAAGCCACTCTGGCCTGGAAGGCACTAATGGGATGTCCTGCCTGGGAGGGAAAACTGAACTCCATAAATACAGCGGCAAATGCTGGCAGTCCTGGCAATGCACCCTTTATCCTGTATGTAGCTTTCATGAGGCAAAATTTTCTGTTCCACCTTCCTTGAGAATGCAAACTTTTTAAGGCACCATTTGTCATCATTATGGGACAATATGAGCAGCTATTGCAAAACCATTCTAAAAATTGCTGAAGATGGCTGCTATTCAGAAATAATTTGCTTTTCCAGAGACTGTTGTCTCTTAGTTGGTATGACTCAATAGTAAACTAAGCAAGCAGAAAAGAACATTAGTTTTGTCTGAAATTGCCGAGAAACATGAAGATTCTTGACATGAGAAGTAGTCTAAAATAGAGATGCACATACACACTCACACTCCCCCATAGGAAAATGTTGTCAGTTCTTGACACACAAACGGAAATATTAATACTGTTAGTTACAAATAGCTTCTCAGCTTCTCACCTACTAATTTTTTTTTCCAATTGAAAATTTGTTTTTAGTAACATCTGATCTGATGTTTTGTACAGGAGATGCTTACACCAGAGAAAAACCCTAGAAATTATCTCCCATGGCACTGATATATCTGCATAAAACTTCATTTTATGAAGAAGTAGAGCACTCACATGATTAATCAAATCATAAATAGTTGACAGGTCTTAACAATGGCAATCATATATCCAGACAGCCAGAAATTCAACACCCCCAAGCAAACTAACACCAACCTGTGAGTAAGACATATTACTTACATCAGTGCTTTCTCTCAGGGTGAACCATTTTCTTTTACTAGTTTTAACCATGATTTCCCATTCTTCACATCTGTGGAAGATTTTACAATGAAATCGGAAGCAGAGGCACTGCTGTCCCCTGCCCACACTAAGTCTGGGTGGACATGGGGTTTTGACTAGCCTGGGATGATGGGAAGAGGCTGTGACCACTCCATCAGTCCACTGCAGTCCTTCCTGACTTTAGATTCTGGTCACAAGCAGACCCTCAAGGGTGCCAGCAAGGGGTATTTTGCTTGCACTTACTGAACCTCCATTATTTTCTTGTGACCACAGTGATAAAGCTGTGATCACTGTCATCATGGCATCATTACAAATGGCATGATACATGCTATGGGATGTCTAGTATTTGCAGAAGTAAAGAAAGGGTTTTCTTGAGATGACCACATAGGCTAAAACCAGCCAAGTATTTTTTCTTTCTTTGTAACGTCAATAAAACCAGAGCCAATCGCATTCAAAAGGTAAATTTTGTAATGTGTCCTAACTGAAGGAGTAAAGGTCATTTTCAGTAACAATGGCCAATGTGACTGAGTGACCTATGGCCACCTGGGCAGGTAAAAAGCTGTGGTCAAGGGCTATGGCCACAGTGCTAAACACTAGGGTAAACCTTGTGGTTTGGGAAAAGGAATGGGCAGCTTCAAGACTGGATCTACCCATGGACAGAAAATGCTACAAAGCTCTCAGTTCAACCAGTCTACAGAGGAGTAGTACCTGCTGAGCAGCATTTTCTACATGTATCTAATGTCCAGACAAGGCCAAGCATCATGGCAAAGCCTCTCACTCCATGTTGCACTTGACAAATTCCCAAACACGGTTTCCAAACTGTGGATTCAAATAGAAAATTCAACAAGTCCAATGGAGAGGGCGTTCTCTCTCAGGTTTTGGTAGCAGAAGAGAAGATGACTGGGTGTTTGAATGTCAGGACTCTGAAAGAAATTTTTTTTTCATATGTAGTAAACCAGAGGGGAACAAATCCCAGAGAACAAAGCAAAGGGCAGTTTACTCCACAGCATGAACATATTTTATGATGAGAAGTCCACAAAACCTTGGAAAGCAACTTTCTTGGAAAGCAACCTATGCCACCTTCTGATCATCACTCAGTCACACAAATACACCATGTAGGACAGGTGATATCCTTGAACCAACAGGACAGTGAGCACTAATAGAGAAGGGGAAAGAGCCTACCACAGAGAGGGCACAGCAGAGAATTTTACAGTTTGTTTTTGAGACCAGTGTGTATATAATACCATCAAGCTTCCATTTAGCTATTGGTAAAACAGAGGCTTCCAGAGCTTAAACATTAAACAGCAATTTCTCAGGAAGTTTTTTTTTTTGTTTTTGTTTTTGTTTTTGTTTTTGTTTTTGTTTTTTTTTTGCGAGCTCTCTAAATGCAGTAAGCAGAAAAGAGAAGAAGATATGCAGAAACAGGGGTTCATGCCAGCCTCCATTACAGGTGCTGAATGAAAGCTGGATAAAGCTTTGTCAAGTAAAACAATTATTGCTCCTCTTGTGGCCATTACTTCTGTATTATCTAAGCATTGCTTGCTTCATTGTAACTTGAGTTAGGGAAAAGTAACTCCCTGTGGTAGGTAGGTTTATTAACTCCAAGACCTTAGGAGTAAGTTGTGACAGTGCCAGCATTCACACCAGGGCTTGCATAGCTCCCAGGCAGTGGCTTTTTCTTAAGATTGTGTTTCCAGTGCCAGCAAAGGAAGAAAACCCGATACTCATCTTCCTGTTTCCCTCTGCTTTGCAGCCTTCTTTGGGAGTTTGCATTTCTCATGTACTCATATCAGTTGCACAGTAGCTTGCAATTTGTACAGCGAGGAGAGAGTCAAACTTTTTACAGTGCTGGCAATCTGTTAGTCAAACTGCGTTTTTGAGTGAGAACTTCTGAAAATGGTTTATCTGATGCTGATGAGATGTGCTTTTCCTCATGCCTGGATCAGTGATGAAGGTGAGAGAGATCCTTGGATTGTAATCTTAGTAATGTGAAGGAAGCCTTAGATGCACGAGTTCATGGATTAGTTTTTATGTAGAGCTCATGCATTTGCAATAACAAGGTGTTTATTAATAACACACATTATTAGGTCTCTCCTGAGCAAATAGCATAGGGGAGAGATGTGGTGCATCTTCCCCTCCATGAGGTATATCTTCCCCCTACACTTCATTTAACATTCTCCTAACACATTCAAAGGGGCTTAGCACTCCTGTTTATACACGGTTCCCCACTTTAATATTTGTCACTTGACTATTCACAGTGGGGAATTTGATACAAATAGTGATGGTAAACAACACACGTGTTTTAAATAGAGACGTGCTCCCAGCAGAGTTGCAGCTAGGAAACTGCAGAGAGCATGTTAACTGAATTTTTATAAGCATATATCTCAGCTGAACAAAAATACAAGGTCAGTTATCTACTGTTTCTGAATGTCCTCAGGCTTCAAGTTAACCACTTACTGCTCAGATCACAAATGCAGTTTCAGGATCTGTATGCACCACAGCTCTCTCTCCTCATGTGTATCAGACTTCAGCACACTGTTACTCAGCCAACTATATTTTTCCACTTGAAAGCAGACTAAACATTCCAATAAAAACATTTTTTCTCCCCAAAATATGCAAATTATTTAATGACTTTAAAATACTTATAGCAAATAATTGGAAAGAAATAGGTTTTGTAAAAATGAAAATGCTAAAAAGACCCTGAAAGCCAAATACTTGAGCTTATACCAATATAGAAATCTTCAACATGCAGAAAAGTGGCAAAAGACTGCAAATCTCTAAAGAAGTGCTTCCACGTTTTCACTGAAAAAAGCAGTGTCCAAAGAAGTACATCTTTTTCATCCCAAATCTCGTTTTGTTGCCTCCACTCTGCAATGATGTAACGCTTCAGTGTCCTAGCTCAGTCCTGGGCCTCTCCTAATAGGAACTGCCAAATATGCCAAATAGTGGCAATTACATGATGGCTTTGTGATGTGGACCATTGCCCATCTGGGACTCATTTTTGACAATGAAACTGATTTAACTTAGGATCTGAGGATGGATTATACAGACCTTCCAAATACAAAGGTCTCTGCTGTTAACACAGTTTAATTGCTGCTATAAATATAAATACAGGTTTAAAATTGATTATCTCTTCCTACGGTTGGTATACAGGATGCAAAATATCTGGATATCATGACTTTTGCCTCAAACTTGCAAAAACCCCCAACCGACATTGAATGTTAAAATTTTTATTGTATTTAGTATCCAGTGGAAAATTGATTAAAAAATACATTCAATAGGCAAGACATTTACTACTTGCTCTCTTTATTCAATGTGTTATTTAGACTATAGGCATATTATCTCCTCACTTTCAGAATGCCTGAACATTCCAGCACTCAGCCATGGACTGCTAGGCCAACATTCCTCACAGAATGCACCCTGGGTTTTCTAGTTGTCGCATATGTTTAATTTAATTACAATTAATGAGTTACAATTTACCCTAAGGGAAAACTAGCTTTTGTTGACAAAGAGGTGTTTAGTGAATGGCATTCAAATTCTTGACCTAGACCTCAAATTAACAGGCTGTCCATTAAGAATGCATGAGTAGCTTAAAAGACTGCATTTATCTGTCATAGTCCTTTAAGTCCTCTCTGAAGTCTTAAAAAAGACAATCGCAACTGTGCAATACTATTAAAAAAGATTCAAACATTACTTTTGATGGCATTTTTTTCACTGCAAAACATTATTGAGTTTTACTGGACTACAGTCCATAAAGAGACCAAAATGAATTAAGTTCTTACTTTTAAACCCTCTTCTGCTTCTCTTGCTGCACACCTAAATACTGATGCCACTTTCTTTCATGCAAGAAATAAAATACCAGGACTCCAATGAAGCAAATTATCAGACACTCTCTTCCTTATTACCTAAGCAGTAGGGAACTGCACTGATGTATTTTGAAGAGGAAGTGTGAACTCAAGTGCAATAAAAAGCCGTGTCAAATTTCATAGCTAAGTTAAGCAAACAACTAAAATAACATATCCTTGGGGATTCTTATTCTAAATACTGTGCCACAAAACTGTTTCTTCAAATCTATTTTTTCAGATGTTAACAGGGTATAAAAGTTAAGAATACCAACTCCAAATGAAATGGGAAAATGTTTTTTTATTGCATTTCAGAAATCTATATGGTCAAATAACAATGTCCAAGCATCTTTATGTGATGCAGTAAAAGATATAGTCTAGTTCAGCTTACATTTAGCTAAACAATTCCTGGGTCATTCACATATTATTTTCTTATTTCAGGACTGGTTGAGACAACTAGTAGGCTCACATTCAGTTTATGGAAAGCAAGCACACCTGGAGGTACCCTAGGACTGTGAAGATAACTTTGCAAAATCTTTTGGATTAAACTGTAATAAACACTAGATTAAGGCATTAAAATGCAGATTACATAGTTTAACAGTAACTGCTAAATTAGTACAAAATGGCCATCCATGTACCATTGTTGTTTTTCTCTCTCTAACCTGTGTCTAGGGCTGCCAAATAACATCAAGTTTCTCAGAAACATGTGTTTCTGATTTTTTAAAAAAATTCTAGTTTTTTAGCTCATGATATTCAGTGGATTCTCAGAGACACAATTTCTGACACATTTCCCCTTCATTCTGTATCTTATTGCTCAGTTAAATACACTAGAAATACAGAAAAATAAAATCGTGAACGCAACACAAACATCTACGTAGATTCAAGCTGCTAATGTGCTGTGGAAAATTAATATTTTAAAGTGTTGCTGTATTGTCCAAATTTGCCTGAGACGATAGATGAGAGCCCGGTGGGGTTTTCTCTTGTCTGATTATTAGGAAACTAGGAAGTTGAATATTGTCATGAGTAAAGACTTGCAGGGAACAGCTGTGGAGCATTTTCAGTACAACTGGGAAGTACTCCTTTCCTACAGGATGCTACAAAACTGCCACAAGGACAGTTCCTACACAGTTGAACTGAGAAGGGCTTTGCATTTTGTTTTTACTCTTTCTTAGGAGCGCAGTGTATGTGCTGCTGGGCAGCTGTGTGTGCCTGCAGGCCAGGGCAGGCGTGAGCACAGCGAGGGCATCACGAGGAGGGCTGTGCTGGCATCATCTCTCTCAGAGAGAGGTTTTGGACGGGCACATCTTCTCACCCGGACAGAGATTATCACAGAGTGTTGACGTGCAAGTTATTTATTCAACCTGGATCAGGGGTGTTTCTGCAATTCCCTGACAGCAGATGTACATGTGGCACAAAGTGCTCGGTTGTGTCAGGTATAAAGTAGATTCTATGTTTTCGGAAAAGAAAAAAGCATTTGAGGAAGCAGGTGGATCTTTTCACTAGTATCGAAGTTCCTCTCAACTTGAATAATTTCAAAGGGTTTTACAACTTAGAAAGTTATGATGAAACCCAGATATATTCAAGTAAAATTTTCCAAATAAGGAAATCTGAGATGCTTCTGTATCGAGTGCTCAATATATTGTATTTTTCCCCAATATTTATTTATAATATCCACAATTTTCCTTTACTTTGAAATTACTGTAAGTGAATGGCATTAACTGTAAATTAGTTTTTAGTGGTATAAATCGGGTTAATGATGGATAAAAGTAAGAATCCAAAAACTGAGACACTTTTCAAAAATACAGCACAGTGTAAAACTTTAACAATAGAATACAGATCTTCTATCAGTATGTAGAGTGACAAGTACTCGGTTAAACCTATGTAAATGGCAAGTAATAATAAAGCAGGAAAATTAAATTATAATCACCCTGGGCTAACTGAAAAGAGAGCCAAACAAGAAAACAAAGCAAATTGTGATGCGCAGCATTCAGGAATTTATGTTCAGCAAACTCCTATGCCTAAGATATGTCAAATCTTTCCCACGTTTGTTAACTGGAAATCGCCTCATTTTTCACTGGGTTGTTAAAATACATTATCTCGTTTGGATATTGCAGAGTATTTGGTAAAAGAGATAGAGGGAACAAAACTCTGTCAGTTCACTCCTATTTTCTACATATTCTTGCTTAGAGAACTACAAATTAGAAAGGAAGTTCAGAGATTGTTCAGTGTGAATTTAACAATTTGTAAGAGTGCATTTTCTTTCAAGCTCACACACGTACAAAGCTGCTCTCTCTATTGGGGAACCATTCCAAGAAAGCTCAGGTTAACTCTTCTCCCAAGATATCCAGTAAGAATCTGTAAGTGTCTGAATGGGAGCCCTTTGCTATTTAGATAGCAAGAGATAAGACTTTTTTCTTTAAATATTAGCTGTCAAACTGTGTTATGTCTTATTATGTTTCATCAGATTGGCATTCAGCATGATGAGGTTTAACAGCACATGCTGATAAGGCACAAATAGTGTAACATGACTTAGGAATAAAATTAAAGGGCAGAAGACTATTTTCAGCTCAGATACCTGCTTATCAATTTTTTTTTGAGAGAACACAATTCAACCACAACAAGAAATTTAATTCATATTCACAGAAGTGGCAACTTCTTCTTTCTCACCAGCCAGCTACATTCAAACAGCACCTGCACAGACTGTCATGGAGTTTGTGAATATTTTCAATCACCACATTTGCACAGTACTGTCATGGTATGTGTGTTCTATAGTTCCCAGAAGAAAAAACCTGCCATTTGAGAAGGATTCTTTAGGTTATATGTTTTGAATGAGTACATAAGGAACATGTGTTTTGTGTCCAGTACAAATAACAACAGTTAAAGAAGAAGCAAAGAGCAGTTTCTAAACTGTTCAACCAGTCTACAGAATCTCTCTTTTATTCTCCGTTCTCTGCACCACAAATTGTACATCCATAAGTGCTTTTCATCAAGAAGAAATGTTAACAGTCCACAGAGGTAACTTTTGAAAGAGACTGACTGCTGATTTTAATAGATTACTCAAGCCTGTAGGCAAATTTTCTCCCCTAAACCTGGGTTCCAGAGTTGTAAGGACTCAGTTGGACCCAATTTTTAGTACACTACTTCCATGCTAAATTTTATTTTATCCTAGTTTTGACTGCTAATTTATTAATGTCAGATATTTTTTTATCACCCTCCCTTTCTCTGCTAAACCTCAATTACAGGTTGCATTCCAAAAGATGAATATTTGTGCATGGTTGGGAATTAAAACGCTGACCTTCGGTATACTTTTTTTCCCTCAGTGTTTTTCTGACTATCTGCTCTGTACCTGACAAATGAGGCAGTGAGGACCCTCCATATTCTGTTTGGGGTCTATTGGCTGAGGAACTCTTGGTCATCCTACCTGCCTGACGTCTAGGATCATGATGAATTGTCTCCAACTCTAGCCTCAGATTGTTTTTTAACATTTAATTTAGTTTCTTCCTGTGCTTGGATGAACATGGCCGTGTTATGGATTTCTGCTCTAATGTACACCAGCAGGTTGGAAGAACAAGCCTCAGCAAGCTGTGGAAATAAGAGAGGCTGGATCAATAGTCAAGGTCACGACCCTGGCTCTGATTCTGTACACTGTCCTGAGATTTTCTCCCCTTAAAAGCCTCCGACTGCTTCTAATGTGGATCCAAGTGCATACTGAGAAATTCTTAAAAATCACCCCCCAAAAGGGTAGGTGTAGCAGGAGCCTCTTACCTTTTGCATCTTACATACAGAGCTGACAAGGAGTCATTTGGTCTAAAAATAATGACTCATTTTAAACATCATCCCACGCAACCTTTTTGACAAAGAGATAGGTCATGGAAAATTTTGTCATCTAGTGCTGTAAAAACATTCATTCATTCATTCATTCATTCATTCATTCATTCATGGAGTGATTCTGACACTACTAAAAAAATTTCAGCTGGTTATTAACTGTAATATGTCATTTCAATGAAGGTGCATAATTGCTATACAAGCTAAAGAGCGAAAAAATACTGATTTCGCAAGGATACCTTGATTATAAGAAATACAAAATGCTGCCATAAAGTGTTGTGATAAAGGAACAAAGATGCTAAGTCATTTGTTGAGCCTGCCTTTGTGCTGCAGATAGAGCTTTGAGTCTTCATATATACAACTGTAATGCAACAAGGCACATTTCTGTATGGGTAGTAATTTTCCACTGCAGGATACAGTCATGCTGAGATTTAGTGCTTAAAAAAAAGAGAGAGAGAGAAAGATAGAAAGAAAAAAAATGATTGCAAAGGTATTTAATGTATCAAAACAGCAAGTCTCCCCCAATCCTTGATACAGATAAATTGTCATATCTGTTAAAACCCAGCCCACAGTGATGTGCAGTCAATACAATAAACAGTTCAGTCTCCAGTAGAGATGAGCAAAAGAATTTCTCACATAAAGAAGCAACCTTTTTGTTGTTTCTGCAGAGAGTGAAAAGAATTGCTTTTCACTTGGCCCTGTTTCTGACTTTCACTTAGCAGAACAGAAAGCTGTATATTGCCACGGAGGGAGAAAGCTGAAGGTCAGTCAAGAAATTCAGCTTGTTGCATCACACTGCCTTGGTCTGAACCTGATCCGCAGGCTCAGCAGCAGGGGGACTGCAGAGAACTGCAACAAATTTTAAAAAAAATAAAAGAGGAAAAAAAAAAAGAGGGAAAGAAAAAAACAAGGAGATGCTCAAAAAGGTTTCCCATAGTAGCTGAAAATTGTTTACATGTTAACTGGGCCTCCCAGTCGAGGAACTGGGAATTTGTAGTGTTTCACATGGTAAAAATTAGGAGTTTGCTCAATGTGAGAAAGAGGAAGATAAGTGAGCTTTATGAATTGACATAGTAAGGTTGTCCAGAGGTATTTAGGTGTCTCATGGGATCTTCAGTCAATGTAAATTAGATGTGTAATGGTTTTGAAAAATCTCACTCTATGCCTATTGCATGTTGAAGTGCCAAGTGACTTCTAATAATAGTGAGCTCTTTACCCATTAAAAACGAAACGTAGATGACTGCTTTAGCTTTGGTACTGTCCTTTTGGTTCCAACGTCCAACTTTGAATTTAGGAATTTCTGCTATAGGCTGAGGACTAAGCAATAAGACTGCCCTCTTGTATAAGATTTTGCACCTACATCCCCGATGGTAGGACCACCACTCTACGCTCCCTAAGCAATAATTTAGCATTTTACTTGCCCCAAACGCACCATCTCTACCAGTGTATTTTGTTTCAGTGACTCACTTGGCTGCTAAGAGAAATAATATTTTCTAGTAACGTTATCCCGTGCTGGCAAACTGCCCACCAAGAAATATATCTGGAAGAGCTGAGTATAAGACAGGAACAGTTTTGTTCCTTGATTCTTGCTTGGATGATCTATGTTTTAGTCAGACTCAAATTTTCAGAAGCAACCCTGTTGGGCGGGTTTTTTGCATATGCTGTGTCTGACTTTCAGGACTTCGTTTCCTAAAGGAGCGAGTGCCTTGGCAACAGCCACGGTTACGTATTTGGAAATGATATACTGCTCTCTTTTTCTAAATATACTATTTCTCATTATATCAGTTTCATTTAGGGAAGTAGGCCTTCCAAACAAAAGGACTTTGGAAAAGAATTTCTATCATACCACCTGAAATTTTAATTGTAATTTTGTCCCTGAAAATCTATACTATGCAAAACAGTGATCTATTACATAAGACTTTCAGGTTATCAAATTTGTATGATAAAAGGGTGGTTTTTACTAATCTCTTTGTTTGTGATTAACTTTCACTTCTCAAAAATTTCTGTGTAAAATCCACATCTGTATGGAGAACTACAAGGGCCTAAGAATTACCTGAACCCCAAATAGATTTTTTTCTATTTGGGGTGATGTCTAGCTGGGCTTTTAGTGAAAAGCAGTTAAGATCTGCCATTTTCTGCCATTCTTGAAAGCTTGAAAATATCTTCAGATGTTAGTAAGGCAGCATTATCTCTGCCTCCTTATGGGATTCTCAAACCATCACCATGTAGGTGTGGATTTGATCCTTAATAAATAGCAATTTGATGATGGAAACATGTCTGAGAGAAAAAATGGGATCTAACAAATTCTAAATCTGCAGAGATCCAGGGAAATACAAGGGAAATGAAAAGGAAGGAAAAATAACCTCAGACTAGTAGAAACAATCCAGGATTAAAGAATGCAGATTCCCTGAGGAAAATAACAGGCAAATGTTAAGGATGGAAATGGCAAGTATTTTTACTTTCCTTTATGGACACAGTACAGGATGTGAACTGGAGCATTGTAAAGCAGCACTTTCACAGGTATTTTTTGCATGAGTATGTACCAAAATGTTTTTTATTTTTCCAGAATGTCAGTTTCTTACCCTTTCAATTCAGACTTTGTTTTCAATGCTTTTGTCCCATTTTGACTATAAATATCGGTTATTTATACCTCATTTATATTAAAAGACACAATGCTTTTCTAAAACATTTGTCAGTTGAAATTTTCCTCCTGTGAGGGCTGTTGGAACTAGCTTAGAGAAATCTGGGTGAGTTAGAGTGGTAAATTTGAGCTGAATTAGCCAGTAGTGTTGTTATTATTTAATAAGGTACATATTCATCAGCTTTTTTTTTAATTTTAAATCTGCCTGTTGGGTGAAACTGGCTAGTCTCCAATGCTCCAAGGAACCCTGAAGAGTTGCACTTTGACAACTGCACTCCCTGTCTTTTGGAAAAATCCCTAGGAAATTGTTTCATGTAGAAACGTTCTGTTCAAGAGCCAGAGTCCAACTGGATCACAAACGTGTTTATTGATTTGCACACACGAGGTGGCCCAGGTTCCTTTCTCAGTTACATGTGAGGGAGCTCACTGAAGTGAACAGGATTGTTCAGATGGTGGAACCTGCCCTACTCTCAGCTGTAATGGATGATCCCAGATTAACATAAACTCCAATTCACATTTCCAAACAGTCAACAAAGAGTGGCAAAACATAGCCCACATAAAACATGGTTGTCAGTCTCCAAGATCAAATTAGACTGCTATTGGCTGTCCAGGGACATTTCAGTGTGTTTGTGTTCTTTCTCTGAGGGAGGACAGCAAAAGGCACCAATAATGTCACTGCTGGTATTAATGTCACCTCAGAGCCAAACTTTTTCATTCTTATACTATTTTCTGAAGTAATAGTTAAGAGGAGAGCTCAAGAGTGGGCATGTTCTAGGAGGAAAAGGAAAAGCCTCATTCTAGCATCTGTTTCTGCCTCTCAAGTGCCTTCCATTTATGCTACAGAGCTTGCTCTGCCTGGTGAGACACAATGTCATATTAAACACGTTTACCTCTCTCTTGCTCACTCCACCAGAAAGTGGTTCTTGCTTTTGATTGTACATGTTCTTTCTAATTTTATTGGCAACTCTTTCCCAACACTTTTAAACACAGTGCAGAATTCCTTTTGTCCTTAAGATGCACTTCCCTTAACTCTAATTCTGCATGTGAATATCATGCACAGGGGAACCTGTGTGCTGTACCTCAATGAAACAGCAAAAATAAGCAGAAACCTCAGAAAACTGGTCCTGCCTATTCCCTCATATACCATGCAGAGGACACAAAATGCAAAAGTCCTCTTAAAACCATGCCCTCCCAAAACTAGGTGTGTAAAAGGCATGGCCTTGCTTCTTTTTGCTGCAATCTAATCCACTGAACTTAAAAAAAAAAAAAAAAGTATGAGAACTATGGTTTTATTATTATGATATTAATAAAAAAGTACTTTCCAAGTCAAAAGGAAAGAATTACTGTTCTTGGCTTTGTGAAAATTACTGTCTCAAAAAAAGCTCTTGTGATTTTATTTCCACATTATCCTTGTTTCATGACTTACTGCCTCTAGTTTATGTCCCCGGTGAAACAATCACATCTGAACTGACCTCCATCTCTCTCCTCTCTTGAGTATGGATGAAATAGGCAAAGAGATCACAAGATTAACTCTCCTGTCAAATGCACATCTTCTGGATGTTGTGAACAATACATATATAACACGCAAGGACAGACCAGACTTCTAAATCACTGTTGTCTTTAGATGTTAACATCACCTCAGCATCTTAATTAAACTTTGCACTCATGTATTTCTTATATGCTGGGATGTTACATATATTTCTTTATTTATAAGCAAAGGAAAGCCTGAAAAAAAAAATCTGATTTAAAGGATAGCAACCAGCTTTATCAACCAGTTTCCACTAGCTTTTGAAAACGTGGAGAGTATCATAAATGTATGAAGGAATACAGCCAAGTAAAAACCATAAAGCCATCAAACTGAGTAAACTCTGTCTCACTTCCATGAAAGCAAGAGAAAACTTCTTATTTACCTGATACTGTGCTTCCATCAAGATAAAAGCTATTCTTTATGTCTTTCTTTAGGTACTAGACTTAGATCAGACTCATAGGGAAAAGGATGTTCATGCTTTGTCCCTAGCTCCTTGTCTCCTTCCCTGTAAATTCTGGAAACACAACTGTGATTGGGCACAATTCCCTTGCCACTCCACAAACCAAACTGAGATGAGGCCAATTAGGGGAATCTTTCATCTTATAGAAGGGACTCAATAGTTTTATAGAGGGAAAAAAACTTCTAGTGAGACATTATCACATGCGTTACACTCACACATGGGACTGTGGACATAAAAGATCAATGCAGAATAGCATCAAAAGGTCAGATTTCAAGATTTCCTGAATATTCAAGGATCCAGCATAGATTTACTTCTGACCATTGAACAAAACCAATTTAAATAAAACCTCCTGCTTGTGGACTAGCTGGTCGACTTTCCAAAACTCTACATGCCACTCAGAATGCCAAAGAAGGAACAAACATTAAAAAAATGCCTATTATGTATTTAAATAATTTTTAGACAGAAGAATCAACTCGAAGTGGCTTTTAGTCTCATCAGCCAATAGTGCCTGTATTTTCTTTGAAATGGTAATTTAATAGAGAAAGCTACAGGATTGTTTAAGGATAGAAGAGATCCTCCTTCAGAAAAAAAACAAAACATGACAAATGGGGGTTTTTATGTGTACTCTGATGATAGTTTCAAGAATTTTTAAAATTTTATTTATACAAATATTTTTCCATAATTTCTTTAAAATCATAGCATAAAGTTAAGCAATCATACCTAAACCAGGTGACTGAGAAGTATGCTTTTGACTAGAGTAATTTTTGAAAAGGAGAAGCTTGACTGACAGCTACAAAGCATCCTGAATTTTCCCCAAGAAAACAAACAATGTATCCAGGAAGAATTTGAAGATTTGCAGAACTTCTTAAAGCAACTTCAGTCTTTCCAAAAGCTGGTTTTTGCCTTCTTTCTCTCTCCTTTCCTCATCCCAGCAACACACACCGAGAACAGACAGAAGAGATGTTTGTGAAAACTGCAGTTTCCGCAATCAAAAGTACAACATTTACTATGGCTTTTATCAAAGATTTCAATTCCCTCATCTTAAGGAAAATGACCCTTTTATTTTGTTGTGGACATAAAATTATGGCTCATGGAAAATTGGAAGCATTTCTGTTGAGGGAAATCAATTTTCTCACTGCCATATATGATCAACATGTCACAGCCATCACCTAGATAATAATAGTAAAGTACAAGTAAAATGGCTGGTAATACTGGCTTCAGGGAAAAAAAAAAGGAAAGAAAAAAAAAAAGAGCAGGATAACACCTTTTTTCCTGCAACATGTTTGCAATAAAAAAAAAAAAGAAAAAAAAAGAAGAAGAAAGAATGCAAAGGTTTCTGCTGTGATCATAGCCTTTCAGAACAAGAGTGGTTCATTTTGTGTATCGATAGTCTGAAGTGTTGATGAAGCTGATGAGAAATTTGGTCTTCCTGGAAAATAGTCAGCGCTTTGTGTGAGCAAAAGGAGCTGGGTCCTTTTCAATCAGCTTGTTAATGGGTGGTTAAAAGTGAGGAGAAGTGACCAGCCGGAGATACCCAGGAGCATACTTGTGTAGAGGCAACACTCAGAGCAGAGAAGCATCTTCTTAATTTGGATACTACAAACAAAGGAAACATCAGATTTGACCTTGCTGGGGAAATGTTAATGGCTTCTGCTCATCCTCCTTCTGCCACTTAGCATCTCCCACACCCCACCTTGGGAAGCTTCCCGGCAGAAGTGTGCATTAGCAGAGCTCTACCCTCACAAAACCCTGGCCTGGACAAGGGAAAAACATTACAAGTGATTAAATGGTCTTTTGATGTTCACTTCAACAGAGGTAACAGGTCACCACGGTTAAGCACATCTCCAGTGATGCCACAGTAGCATATACAAGGTAAATCAGAGCTCTGAAAACAAAGGGAAATAATTTAGTATTTCAGGTTAAATTTTAAATGGCGTCCAGTCAAATTCAAAAAACTACATCTGCAAATGCTGGGGACTGCAACGCTGGAAATGAGAACAGGTATCAATGCTAATTTGATTCATTAAAGAAATATAAATGGGACAGAAACCTTCAAATCCTGGTGGTAACTGATACTAAATAATTTCTAGGACATAAAACAATAATTTCTGCTCTTCTATCTCTGTTGTACTTTGAACTTTGCAAAAATTTAAAGAGGAGATGATGTCATTCATATCTTGCTGCAAGAATGGCAGTGGGCTTACAGAACAAGCTGAAAAAATAGTATAATAAGGTATGTCTTAAGACAGAAATGGAACAGGAAAGAAAATAAGGGCTAATACATCTCCCATAGTTTTTGGTGATGATTTTGGACTTGGCTACTGTTCCTACCACTAAATTCTGAAAGATCATTCTTATTAACCAGTTGCTTTAATATCCATAACTGGATATAACTGTTTTTACCTTTGGAAATCTAGTAGGTTGTGCACTCCTATGAGCTTATGTGGAATCAAAGATTAGAATCAGTAATATCAGATCATCAAATGAGTTGTGTTCTTTGAAGGAAGATATCATCAAACTGGCCTCTGGGTTTTCAGAACCAGTTAAGCACTGTTTGGTAGAGTGCACAGATGAATAATAAGGAGAGAAGATTTTCCTTGGTTGTGCCTGACCCCTGCCCTCAAACTACTGCCTCCAAATAAGTCTCAAGTAGCACAACCATGTAAGGTGGTGTAAACTGGCATTATTGTATAACAGGATATGAAAAAGAAATGACAGCACCAGATTATGGTCACTTGAAAGTACAGCTTTTCTTGACATGTCTGTGTCGATAATTTCTTTAGAGAAGCCTCCATTCACAAACACTCAACACGAGTCAAACTTGTGCTTTGACTGTCAGATTCCCATGAGAATTCCTGTGAGTCATATTCAGAGATAGGACCTGATCTGTATTCCTATTAATGACAAAAGTGAGGAAGAGACTTTCTGCTTAGGTCTTCAGGCAGCAAAGGCATCTAATTTAAACTATCTGTAGTTACATTCTTTACTAAACTGCATAAAATGAAGCATATATTTATATTTTTTGCAGGACTTAGTATGATTTTATTGAAAGTCCACTATGTCCTCAGGTTGGCAAAGTGTTTAAGAATAAAACCAGTGTGACTCCTAAAATGCTTGAAATCAAGCATCTGCTTACTTAGATGAAGAGCTCTGTGTAATAATTGATGAAGGTTAAACATTAAATCTTCCAAGCCTATCTAATCATTCTAAGAATATGCAATGTCATGACATGCTTCAAATTTAAATACAGTCTGGAAGAGTGCTTCTGAGGAGTAAAAAGTATAACTGAAATGTGCTAAAAATACAGTGAAGACCTTTCAAATCCTTTTTTAGCCTTTAATCCATTATTTAGCACTTCATTCTTTAAAAGAAACCTGCAGAGCTATATCCTCTGAAGCACAACCTTGAAACAAAGTGTTTTTAGACATGCACAGAAAGCATTAGCAGCTTTCATTGCAAAATGACACCTGTGTGCCCATATGTCCTGATCCCTGAAGTCATACTTCAGAGTATAGACTTATTCATTCAAAAACACTTCATCTGATCTATATCAAAGTACCCGCTCCTGTCTACACAGACTAAGTAAATGTCCAGCTCAGACAGCAAACACTGTTGTCTTGAAATCTTTCATTCTGGTGAATTATCATACATTTATCATTATGGTGTTTCATACCCACATACCCATAAATATTTGGTTTTGGTTGTAGGCAGACCTGAGTGTCGTGGAAAGCTGACCTGCAAGTAAGTAAGAGGAAAATCTTATCTGTGGCCTTGGAGAAAAAGAGATAAAAATGAAGGGAAAGTTTGAGTAGTGTGAGCAAAACTTTTTTTAAAGCTAAATTAAGTAAATGTCCTGTAGTCAGTTATTAACTTCACATGGTTAATGTGGCTGTTTGGTCTAGAAAGGTTATCTGCTGTAACATTTCTTAACATTTTCATAATGTTATCAAGAATTAAAAAGGTAACATTTATCAAACATTCACAGTGTCTGTGAGTCAGAACAAAGAGCAGCCACACAGTTGTGATAATGTCCAGGCTGTCAGCTAGAAGCAAGTCCAGATACCTTGGAGATATTTGCTTTTGGATGATGCATTCTTTGTCATGTAAAAATGTAACTTTTCAAAGTACACATGTTACTGATTAAGTACGTCAGAAAATCTTATTTCCTTCTAATTATTTCTAAAGCCATATGCAAAAGATGGAGAAGGATAATCAACGGGATGATCCAGATAAAAAAGAGCCTTAACATGAAGAGAAATCAAAGGGCCCAATCCTCCAAATCCTTCTATGATTAGTCCTTAATCTGCAGTGAGATTGCTCATGAGAAACAGAATTTACAGGACCAGATCTTAAATCTCCTAACCGCATTCTCCTAAGAAAAGAGGTGGATTAAAATCCAGACCTAATGTCTCATTGTGTCTGGTGATGTCAGAGAAACAATGGCAGCAGCCGTTGCGTCTAAAAGACTTGTCCCATTCCAGTAGGCTCTAATTTGGGCAGAGAGGACTAATTCCCAATGCAGTGAGGGGGAAATTTTGATTATAGCACTTTGTGTTAAAACCCTTACCCACAAAGCAAGTGAACCCATGCAAGTGGTCATGCTAGAGGCAGCCAAAAAGCAAGGATTCCCAAAACTTTCCTTTACACCAAATAGCATAATCTCTGATTGAAAAGCTTACTATCATTTCAAAATAAGAGAAAGAATTAAAAAAGCTGGTTGCTCTGCCTTTTCTTTCCAACATTTCCATCAATGGCTATCAATACTGCCAGAGTGGCTTGGGGCTAAGGCTAAGACATTGTGTTCTAATTTACATTTCACATTACATTACATTTTACATTTACATTAACAATTATCCTTATGTGGAGGCTATTCCAAGAAACTTCAATGTGCAAGTTAGGAAATGGAGAGGCTTGGAAAACATGGAACTAAAACAGTCTTGACCTGATCTGCCTTAGGTTCACCTCCAACCATTCATTCCCCCATTCAGGTCTCGGCAGTACGTGGCATGTCTGTATTAACAGCTCTCATCCAGACCTATTTCTTGGGAAGAGTAAATAGGTGAATGGAATTGCTAGTTACAATCTCTAACAAATTAAAAGGCATCAAATCAATATTATGTTTCAGTGGGACTCCACACTTCCCAATTCACTCAATACTTCCTGAAATTATAATTTCACTAGTTAATCAGGGATTATTTAAATTATGTGGTAACGGTTGCTTTATTGTCAGTGAGTCTTTCAAAAAGTCCAGTAAATCCTCCATCAGGAAGAGGGACTAGAGGATGAGAGGTACTTCCTCACACCTCTTGGTGTGTAGATACATACAAACAGTGGATTCTGCAAGTCTCTGCCTGGCTTGCAGCCCCTCTCACAGGAGGAGTGAGCAAACAGTCTGGCTTTGCTTCTGCATCAGTAGGACAGGAGGCACGGGCAAAGGGAGCAGCATATGGGAGCTCTACTTCTGCCTGTAGAGCTCCCTAGGACTGACAAAAGCCCCCATTTCTCAGGAAGGAGTAAAAATTCTGCGCTGCATTTTGATTCTTTCCCAGACTTGTTAATATTTTAATGTAAAATACATCAAAACTATAGCTGGCTCATTGTTTTCTTTCTGCTTTGGTGATCATGTTACTTCACTTTCTGGTGTCCTGACTCCTCTGCAGACTATAGCAGGTCTTGCTATAAAAACCTGTTAATCAGACTTGTACACATTAACAGTTCTGGTTCCCTTCCTGATAAGTACAACACAAAATCATTTCTCAAAATGCATTGTGGATTTTGTAGAAAAATGCAAAAACAGTAAAACAAAATTGTAAGTTCATTGGGTTCTCTAATTATGCAATAGAATTTATTTGCTATTTTATGTAATAATTCATACTAATTGCAGCCATTGTTATTCTCCTTTGAGTGGAGTTAGTCCAGGATGAGTAACCAATTCCATGCCAAAATCTGATCCAGGATATAACCAGCAAGTTCAGGATGATATTTTGATTTCAGTGACATTGCTCTAGATACAGTCTAGTCAAGATCATTATCAGGCTTTCTTTAAAGACATTATTCTCTCAGATGCCTTTCCAGATTAATTGGTACAATTACATCCTTCTTTCTCTCTTCCCCCTCAGGTCGATCTGTGTGTTGGAGGGTTACAAGCTCTGCTGATTCAAAGCTTGAGTGAGTGTTGTAGGGAAACAAGTTACGGTGATCCCCCTCGTCTCTAAAGGGCCAAACTCCTTCGGTTTTGATGTAGCAGTCATAAAAATACTCTAATCTTTCATTCTCTCAGATTTCCTTTTCTTCATTTGAGGGGTAAGAAACACTTGCAGAATGCAATAGATTGTCCCTCTTAACCTGTGAAGCACTTCATGAAACCCTTACATACACTTACTACTTGTTCAGCTTCCAGAGTCAAAAGACTATTGGCATTCACAGTGAGAAAGTAATCTTTCACCTGAAGAATTTCCAGGCCAGAGGGGATGGCTTAGTGATCTGAACATCTAGGATCAGATGAAGCCTTAGTACAAGAGGGAGCAACTCAATGGAACTGAGCATATTTACATCAGAGGTGAATCTGTCCTATAAATCTGCATGGCAGCACAGATTCAAATCCCAGCAGCCAGGGACAAGTGAAGAGTGGACTGTCAATTCAGGAATATCAGAGAAGATTTCTTATGAATGCTGGCTTAGGAAGGGCTATTGCAGATAAAAGTGGAATTCTTATTTTTGTGAAAGATATTGCACACCCAGAAATGAAGGAGGCTTGGCTTGGAAATGTTTACAAATATATGGCATATCATACAGAAAAAATATATCCCTCCACCTTGCTTATTTTCTCCAAGTATTATGTGAAGACATTGTTTTCAAAAATGCTTATCAAGACATCTTGCCAAAGTATGTACAAACAGGGTTTTCCTTAAATAAAAAGTTATTTTATCTAGTAAAAAAACCTCAACAACTAAACAACATCAAGTATGAAGTGAACTTTATAGTTTGCCATGTTTACCTGTTAACTTTTCCTGAAATCTGTTAGTAATGTGTCGGTGATAATAGTGTTTTGTCCCATTCTATTTTATCATTCAAACTCATTTGCTCAATAGCTGACAAATTTTCCCCACAACAGCAAATGCTGCTAGAGATATTTCAATTGGCCATCCCAGATGGACTATGAATAATGTCATTTAAAAATCCATTAAATAAGAATTTCTGAATTTTCCCCACTTTTGTGCACTATTTCTCTGGTTTTACTTCCATTATGTTAAAAAATAAAACCTTTCTTCTTTCAGACCATGAGGGAGCGATTAAGACCATTTTTTTTTTCCCCACTGCACTTTGACTATGTCTTTTCATTATTTCATCAAGGCTAAGTCAACAATACTTTAATTTAAAAATAAAGATGAAAATATTAGTATTAACACCATAAATGTCATTTTCAGACCTACTGTATCACAATTTCTCAGGGAAAGTGGAAGGAGAAATCAACAGCAGTTCTTATTCTCTCCTCTGCTGCTTAAACTTCCAGGGGAAAAGGCACTGGGTTACTAGCACACAAAGACAATGTTCCAATATTAGAAATCTCCCAACTAGAAAGTTGTACTTTGGGCTTGTGTTTCCCGGACCTGTGCAGTAGCAAAGTCCCTCGGTGCTGTTAGATGGCAATTACACCTTAAGCAAAAAGATATTGCAGATCATTGATTCCTGCAAATCTCCTCTGCCTTGAAGTAGCAGCACTTGCTTATGAATGAAGACACACACACTTTCACCTTGAAATCACATCAACCTATTTTCTCTGTTTAGTCCTGGAAGCACATGAATTAGAGCTTCCAAATTGGATGCATCTCATCTGAAGGAAAGTGGTTTGGTCCTGAGAGCCTCCCTTTAAGCAGGGAAGACACTTGTGTGAGGGGTCTTGGCAATACGACCAGGACTACTTGTGGGGGTGAGAACGAAGGACATGAAGTTTGCAGAATGCAGTTCCTGCTTGTCTCGGGTGTGAACACTCCCAGCTCCACTCAGGTGAGTAAGACCCAGGTCATGCCGATGCTTCCTGTCTGAATGTTTGTGTGTGCAAGGATTCCTTGAGGGAGGAAGGCTGCAGAACTCCATGGTGTGAAACCACATAGTTGATTGACAGAGAAAAAAATAGTTGAATTAAGCTCTTCTTTGATTTTACGGAACATTGACTTCTGCAAATGTGACCTTAAATTCAAATTGATTTGATCTTAAATGCAGGAGATTTCATCTACCTTCCAGGCAAATATGCTCCATATGTTAAATACCAGTAAATATAGTTAAGTTCTCCATTGTCTATGAATGGAATACAGAATAGCTTTTCTGCAAAGACCAGATTCTCCCTTAGCAGCAGAAGATTTAAAAGGTCAGAACTGGTAATGATCAGCTGAAAACAAGGGCTTGCCTGAAAGCTGTTAAAGTTTGCATTTCCAGTAGGTCCTAAAGCCCAGCGCTTTTACAAAAAAACTCAGGTGAAGCAACACCTTGCAGACTTTTTTGTGCTGGTGATGCTTCTTTCTTTACATTCTGATGGTGAACAAGAAAGTTCGAGTTATTTTTAGGAAATATAATCAAAATTCAGGTATTTCCTCAGAGTTATCCTCTGGAAACTGCCACAGGTTTGGTATTTAAACTGACCGCTACTGCAAGGTGTAAGGAAATAACTATTTATTAATTATCTCATAATCACTCACTGTAAGGTTTTGTATTTTTTCACTGTAAGGATATTGTACTGCTCACCACCTGAAGAAGATTTCTTCAACAATTTTGGCTACTGATTTGTTATGCAGCCCTCTGATAGTGTTCTGGATAGCCTCTATTTTTAGTTCTTGGATCATACATCCTGGGGAAGGAAAGCGATTCTATTCTCTCTCCCAAAGATAGATTACCCTGAATGCCAAAAGCTGGCAATGGAAAAAAAAAAAAAACCAAAAACAAAAACAGCAGCAAAGTGCTCATGGCAGAAGGCTTGATGGAAGCTTTAGGGGACTAATTCTGATATGTTTACTTTATTTTCTTTTTAATGGGTTGTCAGCTGAGGAGAACAAACAGCTCTTCCTGCATCCAGAAGCATAAGCATTTATTGGTCCAGATAAAGCACAGAGAAGAAATATTGTTCAGGGTGTACTATAAGTCATCACCATGTCTCTGCAGGTAAAATGCCAAAGTATTTCTGTTGTACAGTTTTCACTGTGCTGCTCTGAGCAACACAGTTTGGTAGCATTGGAACAATTCAGAGTTTAATACTGAACATATCCTCTGAATCTTACCCTGTAACAGCCTCTCAGGTAGAAGCGCTGCTGCTGTCATTAACAGAAACAGCATTCCCTTGGGAATGAGATGTGTGTACTTTCAGTAGAAGGGGGCGCACTCATATTCATGTTCTGAGCCCTCCAGAATCTAGGAGGGGTTTGGGAAGGTTTGAAGAGTCAAGGATTGCAGTGTCCCTCTAATAAACACACCCTTGGAAGCCCTACTGTCTCTATGCTGCTTCACCGATCCCTCTTCCAGAACAAAAGGAACTTGCTCTATTTTTCTTTTTGCAATCCATATCTCAGTTAAAGCCTTGATTTTACATTGGCATTGGATTAAGCAAATGGTACGTGTGGAAGATACTTTCCCAACGTTTCAGGACACGAACCTTAGAACAAACATAGGGGATTATTTTCAAAATGCCTGGGAAAGGAAAACACATAGATACTATTTAGCTGTGTTTCATAATGATGTCAGTAAAAGTGCAAAATTACATTTCCCATGCCCACACTGAAGTTGTCAGGTAAATGTACTGCTGAGCTGACATTCAGTGTCCTTGTAATGAATCAAGTCTATGTCTTTACAGAACCTGGCTGTTCTGGGGTTTACTGCTGTGCTCTGAGTTTATAGCTGAAAGTAGTCTTACAGATCCATGTTTCCTTTATGTATTTCAAATTGATTTAAACCATAAGCCTTTCTTTGCAAAGAATTCTCTAGGAAGTAAACCTCCTAATCACCTTGTAAGTTCTGGACTAGCCCCTCAGCTCCTGCAGCAGGTTTCATTATGACTGCATCTGTGTCACTGTGTGAAAGTGCCCAGAGAGAAACCAGAATGGCAAATAAATCTCATTTCCCGAAATGACTATTCTTCTGGTCAGCTTTTGTGGGTCTCTGTTGAACTGGGCAGGGAAGAAACTTGTGGGCACTGGTTCTTTTTATAACCCCCAGTATCTATTTATTTGGCGTGTCAATGGGTCAAACACTGAGCAGGCTTTGGCTAAGGGATGTGCCTTTGTGGTGACAATGACATTACCCTCAATGGCAACCCAAGGACATTCCTAGATTTTCACTAGTGGAGCAAATAGGTTTTGATGGCAGCCTAAACACATCCTCGTGCCAGGCTCTCACAAGAAACAATAGAGATGCCAGGTGTCAGCATACAGGGAATACAGGGAATTGCTGGAACTCTGTCAGACACAGTGATACAATATAGCCAACAGGGATCAGTGAAACCAAAAACCAGCTGTTTCATGGATGTGAGGAGGGTAAAGTTGCCATTTTATTGACAGCATGTCCAATAATTCCAATCCAAGATTCTGCTCAGGCATAATCATTCATCTATATCTGTTAATGAGAATTTAATTGCATATCCTTATCTCATAAATACTAAAATATTTGTATATAGTAATATGTGCTAAAGAACACATTGAATTTCATTTTGCCATCAATTTCAGTTTGCTATTTATATACAGCATATGGATTTCAAATTTTCCCTTGACACTGGCATTGTTGAAACAACCACTTGATCTATTAAATTTTTTGAGTAGCTCTTTAAATTATAAATAGTGCCCAGTTGTTTATTTCAAGTGCTTTCAGTACTCCAAATGTGGTTTAATTGTATTTGAAAACTGCCAAATATCAATGGAGATCAATCCTGTCCCATTGATCTGTTTATGCAGTTAAACATGTAGAATATCAGATTCAGGCTCTAACATATTTAAATACTCCTCTATTGATCAGCTGCTGCCATGATCCAGCACAGATGATGGCATAGATGATTACAGGAAACTGCCTGCTCTGGTTTGCTCAACTGATACCTCTGTCTTTCTAAAGGCATCATGGAAAAACTGATCCACAGCTCAAAACCAGAGAGTGAGTCAGATGGACACACAAACTTGCCATACAAAAATGTTCAATCCATGATTTTAGCATCTGATGTGGGAAACCACAAAAACACATTCTGAAAAGCATGGAAGCATGGGGAAGTACATTAAAATTCTGCACCTTACTTCTTGAATGGGACAAGAGATGAGTAGGGAGCTCAGACAGTCTTTGTTCCTTCACAAAAGCAGACAACTCTCCTCCAGGGGCTGTTTGTTCAGTTAAGGGATAAAGGTCTAAACTTATGACACAGAACTGTCTTCTGTAGAAGATATGGGAGCAAAATGCAATAATGCCAGACCTTGCAATGATGTTACTTCAGTGTTTGGGATTAGTGTGTGATCCTGATTAGAGAGCTCAACAAGCAAGTCAAAAATACTTTTCTTCAAACCAAACCACTTATGAACAGATTTTCTAGAGCTAAATAAATATCCCTTTTATTTGTTAGATATTTTGAATATCCACAAAAAAGCTAACCAGGAAACACTGACCTCTTGTATTTGTAGCTCAGAACTAATGGAGCACAGACAGAGTGCATGGGGAGGGATGAAGTGTTTGTTCCCAATACCATTTACAGATCAGGGCCAGATATCAGAGGAAAATCACTCTCTGGCCAGAGAGGAGGTTTCAAGGGAGCAGTTACTTCTGTACCTCACTGAGCAGAGGGGAAAGAACCTTGCATATCCCTCAGACACGCACAGCTAAGTGAATGCAGCAAAAGGCAGAAGGAGATGAAGGTTTAGATCTTGGGAAAAGAGGAAGAGAGGGATGGATTAAAAAGCACAATTACTCTAGAGGATTGGCAGAGCCTGTTCAGGTAAGAAGGAAAAAGGAATCCATGCATAGCTCCATAAAGTGCCCCATACATGTGACAATATTGCACAGAGAGGAGAGACCAAGGAAGAGTCAGGAGTGTGGCGCTCCCTCCCAGGAGTGTGAGGCCCTAAGCACAGGGCCTCAGAAAAAAAACAGCATTACTGCAGATGAAGGAGCATAATTTAGGCAGCTCAGCAACTCTTTCTGAGAGCTGAATGCTTTGTTTCTTGGGCTTCTTTGGAAATCCCAGCTAGCTGTGTAATACAAGGGAGAAAGCAGAAAACAAACACATATAAATTACTCTGTAGGGTTTCAGGTGAGTGAAATGCTTGGAATGCAACCACCCATCATTATTATTATTGTTCTTTGTCAGCTACTAAAGGTGAGTAAGAAATTGTCCTTGTCAAGTTTTCTTCAAAACTGACCCTTGCTTCAGGCCTTAAGTAAACAGCCTTCTCTGGGAACAGGTGCACGTGGTACTGTCCTTATCAGGCATGTACATTTTCCTGAGCTATACACAAGACAGTGTTTAAACAAAATCTAAATGTTTTTCAGCTTTTCTTCATATGCCAAAATAAGACTCAAACTATAGTTTAAGGTAACCTACATACACGTTCTGAGGTCCTATTAACTGCTTCTGAAATTAATTGATATGGTCCCAGATATGAAGTAAAATACTCTTTCATTATTAGTGATAATTATTGTGTTTTTTACAATAATTTTTGAAGAGAATACTGCATCTGCTTTAGACTCAGAACTATATAGTTGATGACAGTCTTTGGCAGGATTTAAATATTTCAGCAGCTGCTGAAAATGAATTTTGACAGGGGTATAACAGGAAGAGCATTTTGCACATCAAAAAATATGAAATAAGGAAAAGTAAGATCGTGTTGAGTGTAGAAGACTTCCTTCTTATCAGGAGTCAAGCATTGCAAGTAATACACTGCTGGTAGCAGCAACTTGAACTAGCACTCATCAATATTTCTAAATTACTAAGAAGAATCTAGTTAATCATTAGTTTCTTTACGCCTTCTGGCAACCTCGCAAAGATTGCTATGAGTTAATATAAATCCCATAAAGTTCACAAAATGTCCTATGACTACTAGAACTTTGTGGGAAACACCAATAACCAACCTAGAGGTTATGATACAAAAGGTTTGTTGAGGGTACCTTGGTATCTGAGTGTGACTGACAGCGTGATGAATGATGATTGCTGGGCCAGCTTTGAACACGCGTTCTTCCTCCAGCAAAGTCAAACAGACCTTGAAGAGGAAGTCATGGAATTTGCTTTCTGCTAAGGCAACTCAGAGATTACAATCCGTATGCCAAAGCTTTAAAATGCAGAATCCAACCCCAGGAGTGGATAATTCTTCTCAAAAGAATCTCCCTGGAGCCCTCATGACATTATTTCATACTGGCTGAAGACTCTGACACCCCTGTGCTCACAAGCAGAGATGTCACCAGCACAGCCCAGTGCAACATGCAGGGGACAACCTGCCCTATCCTGTCTGCCAGGCAAATGCAAAATATCTCCCCAGGATTGATATGAAGAATACTTTACTGTGGTACTCAGCATATTCTTGGCAAAGAGCTTCAAAGCAAGCAGAGAGAGCAGTAAATGTTGTCTTTGTATGTGTGAATTTGAAAGCCTCAGTTAAACTTCACCATCTATGTTTAAAGGCTTTTCGTTCACATGATCTCTCTTCTTATCCCAGACGGTACACATCACAGCATTCATCCACAAATGCAAGCAGTGTCTCATATGAACTGGAAAAAATAAGGGTGGGAGGAGGTAAAATATGCGGGAAGCCATCCTATCCCCATATGGCCTGAAATTTGCTCAGGGTATTATACATGTGATTAGCAACTGTCTGTCAACTAAAAGAAAAAAAACCTCAAAAAATTTAAGGAGGATACGGCTTTTACTGAAAATGCACTTCTCAAATAATAATTAAATATAAAAAGCATCATTATAAATTTCAGCCTAAAAGTCTTTGAAGACAGGGAAAATAAGGGTAAGATCCTCCTATTTTTCTATGTTGGCATGTTTGCTAAGACCTGCCTCGTAATGGGTTAACGTTTCAGATGTGAAGCCAAATCTATCAATTGTATTGTTGTAATCTGATTGTCAGGACCAAAATTAGACACATTTATCTTTAAAATACCTCTAAGAGTGCTAAACATACGTGTATATAAAAGTACAGAAGAGTTTGATGAGGCAGTATTATTGATTATGAATGGACATGGGCTAATACACATAAAGATTGGTGTGCAACGCACTCATGCAGTGGGAAGAATTAAGCATTGCCAGAACCATCCTTTCTGCACTCCTCCATTTCCTAATATAACTGCAATCTTCACATTCACTTTTAAAATAGGACTCAATGTGGAATTTACAGTTGTGGATATAAATAAATATACATGCACACACTACACATATATACAAGACTTGACTCAAAATACTTTAGAATCAGTAAGGCTGTTTCAGTGGGGTCCCAGCAAACAAATGTGATGTTTTCCATATAAATTTACAACCTTAAATTTTCATGCCTTTTAAAAACCTAGTAAATATTTTAATTTAGCATCTTTATTTTACACCTTCACATACAAGTTTCAGGAACCAAATGTTCATCATAAGCATATATAATTTTGTTTCTCTGGCAGCAGAATTTTTGGGATTTATGTTCAAGATAAACTCTGATGATCTATTTACACCCTGCATTCTTAAGATGCCACTCTGAGTATCTCACGATAGATTCACAGTTACTGATGTTTCTTTAGGCTTCACTCTACAGTTTAACCCTATTTCAAAAGTACAATGAAGCTTCTTAGGAGAAGAAAAATTATATTTAAGCTCTTAATATAATAATGACTTATATGAATCAGTTCTATTAAAGAAATATAACAGCAAAGAAATATAACTGCTAGTTTGAAAAGGTCAGAAACTTCTGAAACACTTGTGATTCTCTTTCTCTTTTGTAGCTGTGGAAGAGCAGAGACCACTATATTCTCAGCAGTAAAGTGGTTCTGTCTACTTAGCTAATTTCCCCACACATTCTGTAGTTCAGTGGTGACTTATGTCCAATGTTTCCCCAGGTTTAAAAGAAAACAAACGCACATTCTGCCAAAGAAGAGCCAAGACCAGAGAGGAGATGACATATAAGATAAAATAATAACACTGCAGTGGAATAGACCCATATGGGATCTTGATTTTTTTAAAGTGACATATTACAGACATAAACCTGAGTTGGAGAGATCAAATCTGTACCAGCAGCAAGAGCTAAGCTCTCCAAAATTCAGCAGGGTTCACGTCTCCTGGCTGGGCTTGCTCCCATACTTCTGGGAGATGAAAATGTAACAGGAAACTCTAGCAAGAACATGTATTTTCAGCTCTATGATTTAATTAATATTGTTAGAGCATTTTCAAGGTTACTCATATTGCATACCATGCATTTCCCTTGAAGAGGATCCAATCCATTTTTATACTGACTTTTAGCACATCCAGGAATGCAGATATTATGCTTAACATACACTCCGTCACTCTGTGCATACCCTTTGCATGGAGATCGTTCCATTATTTTATCAATGTATGTAATTTCCCATAAGAATGTTACCTTATTGTATTTTACCAGTACAGATCTCTTTCTACAGTCACCTGACATTGAGGAACCAGTCATACCTGCTCATTTAAATACACAGATATAGTACTAAGACCAAAAAAAACAAATACCTCAGAAAAAAACAGAGATTAGTACTCAGTGTTGGGCTCAATAGACCAAGGTTGTCAGAGATGTACAGCTGTAGACTGGTTATGCCTACTTTTTTCCTATGAAATTTTAAGCATTTTATTTTCATTATTACTTCCTTTTTCAAGATAACTTGAGACACCCAGGCTTAATACTATGATTTCATTAGTAGAATTTCATTCACTGATAGTATTTCAACCAACAGTTTTGAGAACAGAAAGAGAACAGAAGTGTGCTTGCTGGGATGGAAGTGTCCGAGGGCAGAGGAGGATGGAGTGTCTGCTGTTTTTTGTTCCAGATGCCACTGCAAAGCTTTAGCCATGGGCTGTCACAGAGGACCCTATGATAGCTTTCACAAGAACAGTTCAAAGCATTTCACTTAGTTGTCACTTTTTTCAAAAACACTGTTGTGCAATGGCACTGGTGTGGAATAGTAGCCGAATTTCACCGTAGAGATAGCTACATTTCAGTGGTGGGTGAAGTGATCCCAGCAGACTTTGCAAAGTACTTTGGGATTCTTACAGATGAAAGGTGCTATATAAATGTCAGGTGTTGTTATACCCCACTTAGGAAAAATGTTTCCATTTATTCCTTTGGATTTACTGTTGAGCATTTAGAGATAATAGTCAATGCTGATAATAGCAGTAAGAATAGTATCTTGAGCACTGCAGACTGTGGAGATTGCTCTGCATTCTGCTTGTCTGTAGCAGGAGGTCGCATACTGATAAGAAGGAGGAATTTTTTGACAATGTGATTATAGAGAAGTAGCTATTTTTCATATTATATGGTCAAAGTGCAACTGTCAGAGTTATTTACATGGGTGCATCATTTACAGCCCAGGATTATTGAAAAGACTCGGCTGAAAGGTAAGCTGCTTTCATGATGCTATTGCAAACAGCACAGTACAACAGCTTCCTGTAGTAGGGCCATTTGTTTTACTGTATTACCTCTCTATTCTTGTCTAAGTTCTACTCATTCATTTTATTAATAGATTTTATTTAAATGCATGAGAGATGTTTCTAACAATGCTTACCCAAGCACTGGTTAGAATTTGTTAGAGAGATTCCAGCATTTATTCTAAGATGGGTGCCTTTGGAATTTGGTGTTTTGATTGGGTTTTGGGGAGGTGGGGACACTTCTTTTTAGCATAACAGAGTTCTGAATGTAGTTCATTATTGATTTTAACAGAAGTGTAAAAGGCTTTTGCCAGGTAGATGAGTAATTTCAGCTGTGCTCTAACAGATCAAATGGTCTTTATAGCACTGGAAAACAATCCTGCCCCAGCAATTCTCTCAACTGAGTAACACCTAAATATAAAAACCCTCACATTTCCCCTTCCTTTTCTGCTTCCCAAGCCTCTCCTCTCAGATTTCTGTCTTCCAGTTGGGATATCTCATTAACCTGCAGTCTCTATCCCTGCCTCATTATCTTCTGCTGAACATCTGAGAGAGGCAGAAGCCAGGCTGTATTAACCCACTGATTGCTGCTGACCGAGTGATGCCCCGGAGTCCTTTTGGAAGCAGCTTTGGCTGAGTAAAAGCTGCTGGAGGATGTGGTCTGGAAGTGAACACTGGGTAAATAAATGAGAGTAATCTATTGCGGGGATTGAATTTGTTAAAACCTTGGCAAAACCTTTGTGTGGAAGGGAGCTGAGTCTGTCTGTAAGGAAGTTGTGCAAGTTTCCCTCCTACTCCCACTGTCTTAGTACAGAAGCTGTAAAAACATTAAAATGTACAGAACTACCTCACCCCATTTCTGCTCACCAGCAAGGGCACTTTCCTGCCTAATCCAGAATGATTGACCCCAGAAAAAGGCTAAATGCTTAAGAAAACTTACATGTTGCTGAGATTCTTTTTATAGTTCCATGCCCCATTCAAAAATACCCCATGTGACCTCAGTGCAATGGGTGCTGTACCCAACACCTGCAGGATTGTAGTTATGACTATATGTATCCCACAGAAATTCCCAGAAATTCCCAGTCTTCCTAGTGTATTGACTTTTACATCTATACCTTCAGAGCACTGTTCAGAATTAACATAAAAGACCAGAGTGCAGCTTGGAGGTCAGTGTGATCATAATTTGGCCATGCTAGTATATTTACTCTAGCTAATAGTATTTATTTCTTCTTATTTTTCCCTATTACTGCTTTTATCTTGTTCTCTCCCTGTGGAAGTTTAACCACTGGCTATCACAGGAGGAAGAAAAAACTCAAAATTCTGGAAAAAGCATGGTAGATTTTTCCCATACAGGAGGCAAAAAAAGAACAGCCAAATAGCAGAAACAGAGATGAGCATCTATAGATTTAGGCATTGTAAAAAAGTGGAGCAACAGTGGGTGCTACATGCCCCATGGGCTATGCAAAACATTAATACCAATAATATCTGCTTAAAGGACTTAAATAAGAGAAGGTATTTTTAAATTAAAAACCTACAGTGAAACCTGTGAAGTATTCATGCAGTCAAAGATGTGGCTTAAGACATAAGGAAAGACATTTCTAAAATCTCCTACAAAAAGAGGTATGAAGCTAAAGGTTTACCCCAACAATATCACCAATTCTCCTCATGCACAGAGTTGGTGCAGGAGAAACCAAAAGCATGGAATGTCTTTCAAATATTAACTTTTCTCAAGTGACATAATATTCTTAAGTATTTATTGGAATAAACATGTATGCACAGTAAGACACGTGCTCGTCATATGATAGATGGTAGATCCATCTAACTCTTCCCAGAGAATTCTTTATGGAAACCGCTGAAGAACCTCTGTAATTTAATCAGAAGCCACTGCAACTGGCTGACTGCCTGTTAATTGCTTGGACAATACCCAAATTGTCAGACCAAAAGACCACCCAGTGATTCATTGGGCTGTCACTTTGTATAACTAAAGCAACAAATATAAGAAAGAGTGCCTGGAATGAGTCTTCACTTGTGATGTCTTCTCTGATATTTTCTCAGTATCCAATCCATTAACATTGTTTATCGCCTTCTTTAAAAGCTTGAAATGTTATTGCTGCAAATCTCAAGTTCCTAAGGAGCAGTTATACTCCAAGATGCTTCTGCAAAAGTATCTCTGAGGAAAGCCATGTTTGAAAGTTCTCCGAATTCTGTATCATATTACTCAGGTGGTTTTGCTGCTTCAGCCTGACAAGTTTGGGCATGGATAATGAAAATCTACCAACATTTTTATTATGCAATTTTGATTGTGTATTTTACTTACAGAATGCCATGACCACCCACACAGCCCTTTAGATATCCTTACAAAACTTCTGTGAGTTAGGGCCTTGCAAGTATTTCCACTTCACAGACAAAATGCTAACATAGAGATAGTTATTTTAAGTTTCCAAGAGCTTTTGAAATATATTTTCTTTATAGGCCATGAATAATCAGCACTAATACGAATTCTGAATTTAAATGCATGTCTGGTTGCAAGGCACAGAACTCTCCCATAGCTACACTGAGTGTATTACCAGTGAGATAAAGGTACAAAGATAGTTTTTATTAAGCAGTGGCATTATTTTGAAAAGCTAGGGAGAAAAAAGTGGATTTGGGAGATGTTGAAGCAGCTTTCTGACAAATATTTGCTCACTGGAATGGAATCTAAGACTGATTTAATGGATGCTATTTAATGGCGGTGAGAAGTAAAACCCATCAAATCTCCAAAATGTACCCTATAAGCAGATAAATATGTTTGTGCTTGGCATGCCTTAATCTGGAAGGCATTTAAGAAGGGAAGTGCTTTTCCCATGACCAATGTCCAACGCATTGTACTCAACAACGTGTAGAAGAGACACAGGCTGTCTATCCCAATGCTTGGACACAACACATATCCTGTTGCTGCTCTTTCCTCATCGCTGTTGAATCTGCTTTTACTGTTACAAATTCTATCAGCCAAGAAGCCATACTTTCCCTTTGGAAGTCCTTAACCTGAAGCAGTAGTTAAGGGGAAGGAATGCTGTCAGAGGAGCCTGTTTGGTGACAGACCATCCGCTGAGTGCAGCTTGGGGCTGTGATAAACCCTCCAGTGTGGAATCTGTCCTCTTCAGATCCTCTGCCTGAATAGTGACTGGATGATATACTGGGCCAAGGCTTTCTGCTCCATGCCACATAGCAAGGGCATCAGAGAAAGATTGGTTCCTGTTTCTCTCCCAGCTTCTGCAGGGGGCTAGAAGAGAAATAGAGAATATAGCAGGAACAGAGGAATGGAGAGCTGTCCAAATAACAGCTATGGCAGCTGGATGAGGAGGGTTTGAGTGCTACAGTTTGCCCACTTTCCCTGTCCCCTTAGCTGATTCCACACTCAGTGTAGATTAAACCTCCATCAAATGCATCCTCAGACAGGATCCTATGGAGTGAGAAATGCTGTCCATCAGATATTTAATCTCCCTCTTACTTCAGCTGCTACTGGTTAAAAAGCATTGAGGGAGCTAGTGCTGATTTACTTTTTCTGACAGTTTACTAAAACACTACTGTTTGCCTCCAGCATTAAACCAGTATTTTCTAGTTCAAGGCACTACCATCATTATGCTTTTTTGTGGTAGTTTTTCCCTCTGTGCACAGTCACATGTGTAGCACCTGCTTTTATCTCTGAGGGCCTGGAGATGATCCCACAAAGTCTCCCTGAGGTTTCAGCTGATGCTGCAGAGACTACGGCTGCTGAGCAGCTTTGATGCTGGGTCTCGGTTTTGTGGCTTCTCTTTCAAAATCTCTCTCAACTTCTTAGCCAAAGTAAATGTCAGTGCAGACAATTCCACACTATGCCAAGGCAAAAATATTTGGATCTTCAAAATGTTTTTTTCCAGCGTAATTAATGAAATTTTCTATAAAGCACTGTTATTAGTAGAGTCCATAGCACAGAATTCTGCACTGTGTATCCCACTACCTTTCTCTGCCCTTCCTCTTTGTACCATTGACAAGGATGCCCCGAGTCAACTCTTTCCTGCCCAAGCACCTGCTGGCTGCTTCTCATTCTGAATTACACATGGGGACTGTCTTTGTAAATCTTAACAATTCTGAACTTTCAGAAACATCTTGTGTGTCTTGCAAACTAGTGCAATAAAAAGAACACCAGCAATTTCATTTATAGGAAAAAAAAAAGTTAAAATGTACAAAAAAAACAAATAGTGACAACCATATCAGTACAGGCAGATATGACTTATTCTCTTTAAACACTTGTATTATGATGCTAAAAGCTTCTTTAGAGGAACACATTACTAAACTGATATCTATCTTTAAAGTAATCATGCTTTCAGTTCATTCTCGGCAATAATATTCCTAAACATGGGTTTTCAGATAAACTCAAGAAAAAGCTGTAGTGAATTTCAAGGCTTGAGTGCTGCTGCCATCTACATGGCAGGAAGACTATAAACCAAAACAAACAACAAAAGTGTGTATGTTACATTTACTGGGCAGAGCTGTAAGTCTGCAGCTCAGGGTGACTATAGAAAATAAAGTTCTGAAACGGAATCTTTTATGAACCTGAGTTTCTGTGTGGAAAATTCATAATGATTTAGGGTACAAATTCCCCGGGTCCTTATTCTAAAAAAGATTACTTATTATTAGATAATTTGAGAATAAATATGGAAAATATTACTATTTTATTAGTGTTGGCTATTGTCAGTATTTTTCTGATGAGTATTATGCTTTCAGATGCTAAAAACAAACAAACAAACAAAAAAAGAAACTGAAAAAAATCTTCCCATTGCTGTAAAACTGGAGGAAGTAATGCACTTAATGAAACAACATATACTACTTACATATACTACTTACTCTGGTGATGCTATTTTTCGCAACTGTCTTATTAAGAGTATTGCAGAGGAAGAAAAACAGTTTTTATTGTTGTATTTGCAAGACAGAATGTAAATTCAGTTTGCAAAATGTTGTATTTTCAAGTTAAGTCTTCTAGAATTACATGAAAGGAAAAGATAAATGTAATTAAATTTTTACTGTGTAAGGATTTTTGTCAAATGTGCAGTCCACTCTAAAAAGCTCTGCAGATGTTTGTTAAGTTTCATAATTTTCAATATTGTTTAGCAGCTCTCAGTGCTTCACCTTAAAACCTTGGTTCACCTTTGTACTTACCCACCACACCATGTCCAGGACACTCAGATTCCTCAGAAGACATGGAATGTAGCCTTGATGTGACGTGCACAGCTCTTGGGCACAACTGAGATAACTTCCAGCAGGTGTCACTCAGGAAAAAAACTTCCTGTGCACCCCAATGAGACAATCTTGGTTTATTGTGTGAATTTTATGTTGCATCCAGGTTGAGAATTACTTCTTCAAAAATAAGAGTGATCAATTTTCACTTTGGGGATCTATGAATTCAGACAGTAACTCAAATGCTAATACCAATGCTAAGACCTTTGCCTAGCAGCTCAGACCGAGCTCCCTATGAGGAAGGAAAAAGGGGAAGACCAGCCCTTGAAATTTCTCTGCACCCTTTTCTCAGGCATGAAGAATGGCCTGCAAAATCCAGCAGAAATATCCATCACGAGAAGCAGGACTTTTGTCTTTCCAGATGCCCCATCAGGAGTGTGCCTGTGATGCCATTCAACACTGGCACGATGACTTTGGAGCTGTGCTGGAGTTTGCTGCCCCAATCTGCCTTCAGAGAACACGCTCTTCCAACAGGAGTAAAATCCTGGAGAGAGAGGCAACGCTGCTGATTGAACCTGTCCCATTATTTTTTGAATTTTCAACACTTCGGCTCAGTCAGACTTGCAAAATCCTTTCCCTTGCTAGATTGCTGGTGTTGTCTTGTAGCCCTGCTGCACAGTGGTTTTGTTAAAGTGTCTCTCTATTTTAAAGGAACACAGAATCTCATATATATATTTCAAGTCCCATGCCAATTTGTTTTCAGAAGATCTTTCATTGGATTGGGGAAATACAACAAAATACAACCCATAAATGGAAGCAGTTTATTGCAATGATCAAATTTAAAACATGTAAATAGCACAAGAGATTTCAAAATATAATGTTTGGATTTGGAACCACAAATGAACTGTTCAAACTTTAGCGAGGTCTCTAAGTCAGTGACCATTTTGCAAGTATGAGTTATTTGGAAAACTCAAAATCCCTCAAATAAAAGAGAAATGAATGAGTTTTGGCTTGAGCTAATACTAAACCAGTAAGTGCCTTTTGATTACTTTTTTTTTAATAATACAATGAATTATGCACATAATGGAAAAAATCACTATAGGATTTGAAAGCTGAAAACCTAACTTCCAGAAAAAACCCTGCATACAGCAACCTAAACCTCCAGTTTCATGCTGATGTGTGTGTGGACTGTCCCACGTTTCCACTCTGGATTGCCTGTTCCTCCTCTGCGCTTTACACTGAGGCCAGTGCTTTTCCTGACACCACCTGGTCACACGAGCACTGGAGAAAATGAGGAGAAAGAAGGATGTGGCAGGAGCAGAGAGAAATTCCCCTGTGAAACCAGAGCTTGAGTCATACAGGCCATTAGACTCCTTGACTTCTGGATGGAAAAAACTCAACCCAACCCAAAACACCACACTCCTTAAGCAGTTGAGGTATTCATGGATTTTTTATCCCATATCTAAAATTTATACAACTACTCTAAAATATTAGCATATTACTCCTTTTGGCAGGATTCCTTCAGTGTAACACAACAGAAAAATATATTCCTAATTACCTTGCAACCTTGCTGCAAAATCAACCTCCATAAGCATGAATGCAGTGGTACATCAGACCACACTAATATAGAAATGTTCCTTCAGTTCAGCTTAGAAACTACTGCAGGAGGTTCGTATGTGGTTTTGTATTCAGCTCTGAAATTGTCACTTTGTTGCAAAAAGATTTCCCTAAGTGAGAGTTCACCGTGAGCACATATTACAAAGTTGGTTGTTTGAAAGACATCCAGAAGACATGGGAAATATATTTGCTTTACTGCGAAATAAATGTACCTAATAAAAAAAGTTCCTGCCTTACCTTACTCATCCTGCAATTGTAATTAGCACAAAGCACGCATAAGCATGTGCCAAATACCAATCACCTCCCTACAAGCCATTCCAGAGGGCTGGCATTATTGGCAGGCTGCTGATGTGCACTGCTTTGCAGAATTAAAGACAAGCAATCAAATATTGTGTTGCACAAATGTAATTGCTACTACAGCAGTCCTGGGTGTTACGGACAATGCCAATTCCTTGAGCTATGAGACCTCTTCGAACACATCCGTTTTTAAACTATCTACTGAAAGAGTTTTAAAAAGATTTGTTGCCTTGGCACTAAGAGCAGAGCTGGCCCAAGTGAGCAGATGTTGCTGCAGAGCAATGATTCTCGTTGTGAAGGGACTTTTCAGTGCCCATGGAAGATCTGCTGCAATAAACTGGATGTGGCGCAAAGGAGAGAGCCAGGTCCATCCTTTGGCATTTGTTTTATTGTCTGCAAAGTTCTTGTAGGACTACTAAGTTCCTGTAGATATATTTGCAATTTCATTTTTACCTTCTAGATGTTTGCAACTCTGATTTAGCCATGGAAGTTAAGAGGAGGAGAAATGTCAGCTGAAGACATGTTTTGCTCGCAGTTGTGTTGTACAGGTATAAATACATCTATGATATTATTCCACACATCTATCACAAGAAGTGGAAGAATGAAGCCATAGAACTCGATATTCTGTTTAGTCACCATAATTCAAATACAACCTCATGAACAAAAGATCTATTTTACAGAGGAAAATGCCTTCTAAGAATAAGGAAAGCTGTTTCTGAAAAACACCAAATGTGTGAAAACCATTGACTTTTCTGTTAAAAGATGCCATTTTTCTGCATGGTATTTACTGTTAAAGAAAAATAATGTTAAACATCTTTATCTTCTCTGGATTGCAGCCAATTTTAATGACAAATTCTTTAGCTGAATGAAAACTGAGATACTACTTCTCGCAAGGCCCTTCCACCCAGTGTTTCTGAAGGCCTCTCTGCTATACATGGCACTTAGGGACATGGATTCCTGGGATAGAAGGAAGCAGAAGAAAGAAAGTTTCATGTCTGTATCATGTTGGAACCAAATTCAGGCTATAGTGTGGCAACAGAAACCTGGTTTTATCACTTCCACAGCTATGACCTTTGCACACAAGGAAGAAAGAGATTCGTTACCAGAGAATATTTCACAGCGAAGAAATCTCTGCTCTCATAGTTAAGGCAACTTATGGCTAAAGTGACAATTAGAAAGGGTAACATCAGACCTGGATTTCCACCATAAGGTACAGATCCAGAAAGTCACATCCTCAAGTCCATTTGACTCCATTAACTCTGCAACTACTGGTAACACAGAAAGTGAACATTATTTGTCAAACAGCTTAAATCCCCCAAGAACGTGAGGTGATAAATGAATCTAATCAGCTGCACATATTCTACAAACATAATGATATATTTTTTTAAGAAGAAAAAAAAAAATATAGCAGCTTTTCCCAGGGAGCACAAATAGATGTTCAGTGAAGTGTATAATTTCAAAAACAGGACTCCAATGGGCTTCTTCAACTTCATATTGGTACTACATTTCTACAGATGATGGTGATGGCAGTATTTTTATAACAGAAAAATTTACATCCTAGACATGACCAGATTTGTCATCTATTTCCAACCCCCTCCTGTGCACAGAATATTGGTTATATTTTAGTTATTTCTAAATACTGCAAATTTCATGCAAAATCTGCATTTTTCCTTTAAATACAAGCAAATTTTCTAATTATTTGAAATGCATTTGGTTTTGCTCAGTGCTAAAATGCTATTGGTAATAAAAGTCAGAAGCAAAGAGAGAGAAAAGTTTAAATTTGGCGCATGTAAAACAGTACTAAAATTGATGCAACAGTTCAATGGTCAATCAAAGTTGTAAGATTTGGGATCACTGCATAAATAAATGAAAAACATCTAAAAATGAAGAGTTGATATTTTCTATGTTAAAATTATCTAGATGTAGCTAAATACATGTAAATCTATTAGTGATGGAAGTGTGACTTGAAGCCAATAAATCAGCCAAAAGAAGCCAATCTTATGGAAGGTATTTCTTCTGAAAATGAATTGTTAAAAGTATACCATAATAAATGCAAGGAGCTATTTCATATCCATGCCAAATATGTCCTGTTTTTTGTCTGTCCTTGTACATCTTCTTTCAGCTAAAGGTTTCTCTAACACACTTTACAGGAGCAGACTTTAGATATCCAGGGATGTGTCTTCATGTCATCTGGAAAAGAAATGAATTCGTTTGACTTAACAATTTTACAATTTGAAGTAATAGCAAAGACTTTTTTACTAAAATATAAGTTATTATTCAACCTTTTCATAGAGTAGCAAACCCTATGATTTTTGTAATGGAATAAAACTTTCAGCACCCTCATGCTAGTGTTAAAAAAGACCAAAAATCCACCTCCAGAAGACTGATAACATTGTAACAGGAAGCAATATGGAACCCAAAACAGCTCAAGAGAATGTATGACATTCCTCAAAACTCTTCTCCTGAACAGTCTTCTGCTTCTTCCTTTTTTGATTTAAAGGAAAATGCTCCAGTGGATCAGCAGAAAGATAATTTCTGCTTTCAAGTAACAGGGTGTTTATGTTTTTTTGGTAAATATAATTGTCAAATGAGATGTATTTTATTTCAGCAGAAATAATTGTACAGTAGCTGTAAACAGAAGTAATAAGAAGTTCTGTTCATAAGGCATTATATTTTAATCTTGTCAGGGTTTTTTAGAATTCCACAGAAAAGCACTCTCAATTGTCAGTTTTTACCTTCATGACTTCTTCTTATTTGCTGTATGGTAATATTTACAACCTGAATTTTAAATATTGCTTGCATTAGAAACTGCTCAAACAGATACCACACCTTTCATCGGTACATGAACTTTGAGAAAGCAGCACACACTGTTTTTTCCCAGTCTAATGGATATCTTGTAAATTTTTTATATTATCTATATCTTTCCATCTTGTCATAGGAACACATAGATACATATTTTCTTAGGGTCTATTATGTAGTCGTCTAGTTTTACAGTTTGATTTAGTAATAAAACCCCCCAAATCTGAAAGCAAACAAAAAAAACCCCAAACCAAACTAAAACCTGTGAGTCATATTCCAGTAACCCAGCATACTCATGGGATGTGACACTACATCTACTGCAGTGAAATTGTTATGAATTCAAACGTGTCTACATCTATGCCAAGGTCTATCTAGGAAAAGCAATTAAGCAAGACTGCAAAAACTGCTCAGATTTTCCCTATTGCCTGTTATGCACCCAGAATTACATTCTGTCCTGAAAAGTGATAAATTGAAGAGGGAAAAATTTAATATGTGCAATGTTTTTGCAGTGAAGGGATGGGAGAGATCATGAGCTGCAAAAGGGACCAGCTAACTCAGGCAGAGACTGCCTGGCTACTGAAGGCCAGAAGCATGTGGGGGTTTTATCATTTATTTGGTTTCTATCCAAAAGATAGAAAATGCTCTATACTTTCTATCTGCAGCTTCCTATTCAATCTTCCATTAGGGAGGGTCACATGCCCCCTATGGCCAAGTGAACTAATTCACTTGGCAATATTTCCTACTCTTTCCTACTCCTTTCCTATTTCCTACTCTACTGCAAAAATCTCTGATGGGGGAAATAAAGGGGAAGGGGCATCTGTGTTTACGTTGTTTCATGTGACTTCTGTGTCTACATTGTTTCATGTGACTTCAACTCAAATCCATTTCTCCTTTTTCATAAGAACTGCTCTTGCGGAATCCTCCTTAGTGGGACTGCACCACATATGAAAGCTAAGACACCTCAAGTTGTGTCTAGTCCTGCTACAATCCTCTTAAATTTTGACTGACAAAATTCAGAGCATTTTCAATCCCCTTAAATCCCATCTCAAGCGACTCCTTTTGGACAAGATGATCCCCCTCTGGAGATGTAAATTTTCCACCATTGTTTGTACAAGAAAACTCAGGCGGATAGCTCAGACCTAGAAGTCTCTTACACATCCATGTACTCTCACTTTCAGCCTTTCTCAGTTTCCTTAAATGAGGAAAATTTGCCTGATAAAATAATAAACTGATGGAAATATTTATTTATATAAAGAAGCACTCTAAGGGACAGTGAATTCTTTATGGGGGGTTGATATGATTAAAAGTCAAGTTCTACAAAAAGCTGTAGTAATTCTTATCTGATTATTATGTTCAAGGCCAGAGCAGAGACAAGTTTGAAAAGCCAAGGCTTTGCATGTCAAACAGAAGTAGTCCTCAGCATGTGGGGAAAAATGGCAGTGATAAACCTACTATTAGGCGTCTGGGAGAGAAGCCCAGCATCTCCTCTGTGTGGGGGCTACGATAGGCATGAGCCGCTATCACAGATAATGGCAGCCTGTAGGCACATGAGGGGAGCAACTAAAATCCATTTCACTTAGACAAGAAACTGCAGTCTGATATTTACCTGCGTCCATCACCTGTGAAAAGTGTTTACTGTGAATTATCCAAGAGAAAAGTGCAGGTTGAGGGGTTTCATTACCTATCTGAGAGTAGTTCAGATCACACACTAAACACAAGAAATCACAGGCAAATCTTAGATTGGTGTCTTGGGTAGTCAAATGGATTCCTGCTATTCATCTGAGTATATGCCTTTTCTGCAATTGCTGGAGGCCCACATCCAGGGCAGTGAGAACATGTGCAGACACAGAAAATGTGAAAGTAAAACAAATAGAGTAAGATTTATGTGATTTCAGAAAACAAAGATCGCTTTGAAAATAAAGCTTGGTCTAATGTCGAGGGTAGAGACTGCACCTTTCACCACTGGAAACCACAACGCACAGATAGAAGTGTAATGGCTGCTCTACAGCCTTCCTGATTCTGGTAGAAGTTGTAATGAAGAACCCTTTCTAGGAATAGTTGGAATTCCTTGCAGGTATACTGTCATATTTTCACCTTTTCCCCATCAAAAGAGATAATAAAATAAGTATATTTCTTAACATCCCTTTTGCAGCTGTGACATCTTGTAAGTGAAGTACAAAGAGACTCTGAAAAACATATATGTAGATTTATTAATAGAAACTTATAAATTAAGTTCTGAAGTTTGCCCAGACTTTGAATATGTGTAAGAGAGATTCTAAAGTCGCAGGTTTCACCAAACCAAATGCTGACCTCCCAGGCATTCTCAGGTTCCATGATTCAAAGTCAAAGCACCTGAGAAAATCATAGCCAACTGAATGTCATATTATTGTTTCAATGTTTGCTACTAAAAGTAAATGTTAAGCTTTAAGTAAATGTATTGTGTTACCAAATCTTTCCTTTCAAACAAGCACTTCTGTCAGAAGTGTCTTAATTTCTTATCACAGAATTTCATCCGCACAAGGAGCAATAAATAATTCATGTTCCTGGCTCTTTGTTGTGTGTCCCTGAACTGCACAGAGCTGGAAGGCTGACAGCTGTGTCAGGACAAGCACCAAAGATCTGACATGACAAGTGACTAACAAGTTTCTTTCAGTCTATAGTGAAAGAAGACAATGGCATAAAGTGCAAAAACGAAATCCTGAAACAAAATGAAACTGTTTCTTTCTCTTTACCTAAGTGTTTGCTATGAGCTTATTTCCGACCCATAACCTCTGGTCATTTTATAGTACTGCCCAACCCCCTTTACTCCTCGCATTCGCCTGGCCATTTACGCCTGTCCACGGATCAATATGAGCAATTCTTGGAGAAATACGATGTCTCCATGACAACCAAGCCACAAATTCTCAGTGGAAAGCAGTGAGACCAGTAGTGAAATCTCCTGAGGTTTTCAGACCTATAAGACAAGATGTCTTAAAATGCAGGAATGGACAGAAACAAAAGCCAGAGTAATTCATTGTTTATTACTAGTTTAATGATGTCAGATGGACCGATTGGAACTCAGTTTTTAAGTTTAGATGCTTTATCAACATGTATTTTTGCCAGTCAATATTCACCTCCTGACAGGCTTTTATTCTTTCCATTACTTCATACAGATATGCAGAACTGGATATACGTTCCCATCCAAACGGGTACACTTGGCCAGATAGAACCAATTTAAGGTTAAAATTAATGTTATCTTTAAGGTACATTAATTCTCCCCTGAATACTTTCCTGCCACCTTGCCTTAATACTTTCTCACTTTAGAACTGATCAAATCTTGGGCAATCCGCATTTTGGCCAGTAATTATTGTTGAAGGGACTACAGACAGTTTCTGAAGGAGGTACTATACACCGCAGACTGTTGGAGTCAAACTTGGCTCCTTCCTGAGCATATTACCTATTTCTTTCCAAATCTCATGCTGGTTTCTGCTGGACAACATCAAGTCCAAGTCTATACAGCTTTAAAATGAACAGAGATTTACAATTCATTGGTTTCAATTATTGTAACATATACTGGTGTTCATTTCTGTGGAAGAGATGAAAAGGCAATGTAGTTCAAATCAGGTATATGACAGCAGTTGAACTCCCAAGGAATCTTGGAAGAGTGGAGTGTGCTGAAATATAATCCCCCAGACATGGGTCCTAGCTGGGTTCTGAGATGACTTAGGGGACCTGACATGGATTTCAGACTGCACCCTTTGACTGAAAATTAAATCTCAGCAGTGTTCCTTGGGGAAGGATCAGGGGGACTGTTGGCAGCTGCCCCCTGTCAGCACAGGCTGCAAGATTTGGAAATCTCTTAACTAAGCTGACAGGCCACAGAGACGATGAATCAAAAATATGATACACGGATCAGCACACAAAGATGCAGGAGGGTACAGAGAAACCAGATAAAGCAGGGAAGGAAAACACCAAGTGAAGAAAGATGTTTAACTCTTTCACTAATGAGGACTATGTACAGGTTATGTGTATGGTATATGTGGTCAAGCTCACAGTTTTGCTTAAAAGATCTTAGTATTTAGTCGCACGGAATGTTTTTAATCAGCTGTGACTCGATACAATTTATATTTAATTGTTTCCTTTTGGGATTCATTTAATAAATTTCGTAGATGTTCCATAACGAGAAAGATAATGAAACTACATGAAGATAAATCTTTCGGTCACCAAAAAGGATGCACTTTATGGATGTTCCTGTATTTAGCTGAATCAATGTTAAGAGTCATTAAAATGAAATAATGATTGTGAGCTGATTTAAAGGAAAGAATCAAGCTATTTAATGCCACCAATTTGCTTTCCTCTAGAGATACAGTGTTTGACTGTCCACCTCTACATTCAGCTGCAGTATATACAGTACTTCTAATTTTTCATAATCTCACGCTACCTTCAAAGGGTCAGACACTGTACATATATTAAGTAAGCAGTGTAGTCCAAAAGTAATTATAATGAACTAGTAGTGTCAGCTTTCTTTTTGGTCATAAAGCCTTTATCCTTTCTAAGACCTGAATTCCTGATGAAAGAGGAAAGGATAACAGCTCCACACTGTGACCCCTGGAGGTGACCATTAATTTGACATTGCAGCTGCTAAAAAGGAAACAGTGTTACAATGTGCTTTTTTTACAGACCCAAAAGCTACGTCAGATTTATCACTTGATACTTGGTGACTGTCTTTAAATGCCTCTCACCTGGACTCTCAGACTCTTCCAAGACACATCTGTCAGGCGTATCCTCCACGTCTTGGAAGTTTGCCGAGTTGGAGCTCTTGCCATGCTTCAGCACACGGACTGGAGCAATAAAGAATAAAAACGCAGGGAGGGAGAAATGTAATGTATGCAGAAACCGACACTTCCTGATTTTCTGCAGAGCTTTCAATGCTGAAGACATAATTTGTAAACACAAATAATAGAGTGAAAAAACCCCCCAGAAACTCAAACTACTTATATGCAACCATAGGGCAGTTGAAAAATCTACAGACAAGAATTCATGCAGGGTGAAGTTTGAAGCATTATCTTAAATGAGATTCCTTTGAAGTAGAAAACCAGTTTTTTTTTCTTATAGAATCCTAAAATAATAAAGTAATTTAGAAGTCATAAAAAAATGCTTGTCTGTTTCACCAAAGAAGCCAGTAAACAACAGAAAAGATCAATTAGGTGGTTTTGTAATTACTGGAGTCATTCACCAGGGAGAGCAATGGTGTTTGTTTTAAGATGAAAATATGTTGAATGCAACAAGCTGGAATGTGTAAGGAAATTAGTGATAATTCCAAAGTGCAGTAAAGCCCAGAATGAGTTATGGTTTAGAGATTACAAAATTTAATCATGTGTTCCCCTTAATTGCTAAAACCATTTTCATTTCAGAGCAGAAAAAATATTTTCAGGGAAACAATTATTTGTCTATATATGACTTTTTAATTCCCTTGGCTTTTAAACAAATCCCACATAGTTTTCCTGAGCAGAAGAGAGGTATTTCCCTTGTCAGTGTCCATTTCCCACTCTTCTGTTTCATATCTCTGTGTGGAGCCACAAATGCAGCTTAAGGATGAAGTACAATTACTAAACAATATATTATAGAATAGCACAGTAAAGACTAGATCCCTATTTTTCTGTCCCATTAGAACACTTGGATGATCTTATTTCCTAGGACGATAGCAGTGACTAGAAAACACTTCTTTTTTTCTAATATCTAGAAAACTAAGCAAGGTTCCACACTTCCATGTGGAAGTTTGGATATTAATGCAGGACAACAACAGCTATGTGCAATACCAGTGGACTTTTGTCCTCTTTACAAAACAAGAAATTTCTTCCCTTCTAAATTTTGATGGTTTTTTTTAACCAAATGAATATTTGCTGAAGGATCGTGTAATTTAAACATCTATTTAAATTTTCCAAAATTATGAGTGGATTAACAAGACCTCAGGGCACTATGCAGACCTGAGAGGCTCAAAAGACACATATTCCACTTCCACGTGCTGGGCTTTCCATGGGTTTGCACCTATTGATCCCAGGTCCATCATTCTTGACTCCTGCATGTACACAGAGTCTGTTTGAAGCAATCAAGGCTTCAATACAATTGTGGAATGAGATCCTTGAAAAGGTAATATTAAAACATACTAAATAATGAAGTTTATTACGCTGACACCGCGCATTTCACATGGAAAAACAAAAAGCCAGTAAATTTTGCTTGAAAGGTCTGCCTTGGATAGCAACTAATCAGACATAAAACCCTGCCCAGGTAAAGCAGGAAGTGTTGACATGATAATCTGCATGAGGTGAGTTGACACTGAACAACAATTATAATAACAAACAAACATTCTTGTGCACACATGAAAACACTGTGATATGTACAGGAAGAAATGTCTTCAAACATATATCTGCTTTTCTCTGATTTTTGCAACACTGAAATAGTTTTCAAATAAACTAGTTGAAGGCTGAGATTGCTACTTAAAAAAGAAAAATTGGAATATAGAAGTATACATATTATATTTTAGAAAAAAAAGTGTGTCAAATTTATTAGAACATGTTTTTTTCTAAACCAGTTCTTTTCACAGTGGAGTCAGCTCCACTGTGCTGAGTGATAGACTGAGTCATTACAGCTGTATGAATTTAAAAGTCAGAACTACTCTGAAGTAGAGCAATAGGAAAATTTCCAAAGGAGTAGCTTGTGATAAAAGGGAGAAAACAAAAAGTACGCCAGAGAAAGCAGAAAATCACAAGAGCTTTCTTTTTTGGTCACAAAGCAGTGACCAAAAATTCAGAATCATCCTTTCAAAACTAATTGGGTACTTTCACCCAATAAAGAACTCACAGTGAACCAAGGAGAGGAGACCCTTACACAGCACTAGCATCGGTCCCAGGTAGGATCTGGCAGGGACTCTCCTTGCTGGAATTCTGTGCTGCAATTGCTCTTGAATGGGACTAGGACAAACCTGTTCAAGTGCTCTCCCCTGCCCCAGACTACGTCAGCATAAGTCATATAATTTGAACTAACCTGGGGGATATTACAACAAAGCAGCTCTGAGCAGTGTTTTTAGGGAAGGTGTCAGATTCATCTGAGAAGCAACTCAGAGCACAACAAATAAAACACAGCTAGAAGCAGGTCCATACACAGATGAGGGACATCAGGAGGAAGGTGGGAAGCAAACAAGAAAGAAACCAAGGCAGGACAGAAACCAAGACAGTACAGCAAGATCCTTGGACAAAGCAGGAGGGTTTCCAGTTGATTTATTTGATTAGAGACTGGAGAGATTTGGGGAAATTTGGGAGAGGATGAAGTCATTAAAAGCCAAGAAAGACAAAACTGAGAAAAAAGGGATGACAGACCACAGGCAGAGCTGATACAACTGGAAAATGCCAAAAAGCATGAAACACTCACAGTAACAGCTGGAGTCAAGGAATCATTAGGAATAGTTTGAAGGGAGTGGAAAGCACAGATGGAAAGGGATTTCATAGGGACAGAGAGGAAGACTCCAGACAACTTCTGTAAAAACTGTCAAGAGAACTTGTGTAAAAGCTGTCAGAGAAGGCAGTTCAGCAGGAGCAAGTGAAGGGAGGGAAGTACATGTTTCATAAAACCAGGAGACAGGCCAGGACAGACTAGGATCAGGTCACTGGTGCAAGCCCTGGTGCTCTATCTTAGCCCTACTTAGAAATGTACCTACCTCTCTAGACAAAACTCAGGCAAATAAACTTCACAAGACCCTGGTTTATGAAGTTACGTAATGAGTGTATCCAGCGAGCAGGAAAGGGACCAAGGTAGAGACTTTCAGAACTTTTTTTTAAAAAAAATCACGTTATATGCTCAATTTGAAAAGGAAGGTTTCTTAAAAATATCGTAAAAGAACAAAGGGAATTGAAAAGTTAAAAATAAGGAAAGTACAGTCTGGCCTAAATAAAGAGTGAAAGTAATAAATGGCATTATGTAATCAAGAGAAAATACAAAAAAAGAATCTCAACACTAACACCTACTTTACTGCCTGTTCCCTTAGAGGAATAGGATTTTATGGATAAATATCAACAGGAGAAATATTGTTTTGAATTGCTTATACTGAAGATGCTGATGGAATTTAAGTTATTTAAACATAAACAGTGTGATCTTTATTCAGAAGATACTCTGTCCTACTTTGGGTTTAAATGGACCTTAAAATTACTTTTGCTTCCCTTTGGAAGCTAATCTCTGTAGCCAAAGTGACATAAATGGAGTATAAATGAGCCCCAAATCTACAAGTCAGAGGAAAAGTCAAGAAACAACTGTTTCTGGTATTATAACTGCCATCACATATTTTTCTATTCAGTGCAATGTCATTTCAATTATTAGTCAGCAGAGATTACCTTTGTTAGCATGGAAGTAAGGTAAAAGGACATATTTCATTGAGGCAAATGACCTTGAACTTAGCATATAAAGATGACATAAATCTTCATTGAACAGGATCAATCTAGAGAATTGTGGTATTTTTTTCTGATGCATCTTATTAAGGGCTTAGGACTTGTTTACTGAACTCGATACCCATTCTCTTACATTATTAAGACAGAAAAAGTCATTAAAATAGGTATGGAATTTAGAGTAGTAAACAAATGTCATAAGAACATAGTGTTTAATGAAACATTTATGCATTGAGTTTCAAAACATTTCAAACAATTTCACAAAATAAAAACAAATTATTTCCAGAAAGATACCCCAGACTGAGTGGTGATGAGCCTTTAAAGAACAGTCTTTTTGTGAACAAACTGTTGAATGACAAGCTTTTTCTTTGTGAATACACACTAATCACTAAATACAGCAACAACTCATCACTGTTGTTTATTGCTACACGTTCGGTTGAAGCTCTGCAGAGCCTTGTTCCACTCTGGAAATATCGCACACTAAAGTCTAAATAACCTGCCCTGCATACTAATTTTCAGAGGGCAGACATACTGGAGAAAGAAGTTTGCATAACACAAGTGAATAAACAAGTTAGCATTTTCTGACAAGAGGCCTGTCTTATTGATAAGGTGTATTAGTGACTTAAACACAGTCTGCAGAGAAAACAAGAACTTATTTGTCATTCAAATGGCACTCACCACATTATACCTAAGAAGCTTGATGGAACAATAAATGCCCTGAGTACTATTTTAAAAGCACATTTCATAGATATCATAAAAATATAATGAAAAGCGTAAGAACAGCTGTGTTTGCTGAGACTAAAAAACATCACTGTAAGAGCCCAACAACCATAAGATTATACTTCAGCAGAAATTTCTCCTAGAGTCCACTTTGAAACTCAGGGAATTCCAAACGATTTTTTCCCCCTCCTGTAATCTACTCACAGTAGATTTCTGTTCCACAAACTTCTCCAGTTTTCCCCTAAACATGTGGAATTTTTGCAACTTTACCATCCTACACCCTAACTCACTATAACCTGGCAAGCTCCACAGTTTTACCACACAGGAAGGGGTCCCCTTTTGTTTGTCTGCCCAATCCCTCTTGGCTTAATGTGAAATTAATTCTTGTTTGAGAAAAGGCACAGTTACAAGCCCTGCACACTCTCCCCATGACCCCTGTGACTGAAGTCCTTTGTTGCATCTCTTTTCCACACTGAGGGTCACTATCCTACTTAGCTTTACCCACATATTTTGGTGATACCATCTCACTAATATTATAAGAAATGCAGAACACTTTCTGGGGTGGCAAGAGGAACATTAGCAGCACTCCCCACAAGCACAGAGACACAGAAAAAGCAGACACTGAGGTGACACCAGTCAGAGCACCCGTCCTGCCACTGCGGTGGGTGACACTCCCCACCCAGCAGGTCCCAGCAGGAAGCTGTCAGGCTGGCTGGGGCCGTGCCCTTGATGGCACCACTGCTGAGCACGGCACAAGGAATCCTTCCCAGGTTTTACAGGTGACACTCCCTGGCACAAGCTTGCCCAGAGCCTGGTACAGTGCTTGCCTTTGCTGCCACACCACAAATGCTGTTGACTCCTGCTCAGCTTGCGATCCAGATTCTTTCCTGAGAAACTGTTACCTTGCTCTTTCTTCCCCATCCTGCCTTTTTGCAGAAGATTAATCCTACCTCAGTCTAGATCCTTGTTTTCATTGTTATTGAATTGAACCTTATTTTTTTCCAGACCATTTCTCAGGCCATATAAACCAGTAATTCATCTCACTGACAGAAGACATCAGTTGCTGGTCATTTCATAACTTTTAGTGTCATTTATAAAAATCCTGCATTGATGTATGTAGTTGTCATTTAATTGAGAATGGCTGGTTGTTATCTTCTGATGATTAAATATCACACAGGCCCAGATTTCATTACATTTTAATTTCAAAAAGAAAGATTAAGAAATTAACCTGGAGAAACACGTTCTTATTCTGAAGTGAATGCTGCAGCATATGGAAATTGGAACTGTCCTTGAAATAAGCCAGTATGGAACCACTCAAACTGGAAGATACTGTATTTTAAATCCTTTACAGTGAATGCAGAAGGAGGAGCTAATATCACACTGCAGAACTCAGTTTGCAGAACTACCAACCCATGTGCCTGAGGAAGCTAGAGCTGGCTCTTGCCCTCGGAAGTCATGTGCAAACAGAGCTCCTACCACTCACTGAGTGAATTTCTACTAAAGAACATTTTGCTTCCTGCACGTGTGAAAGGTTTTGATATATCAAAAAAAAAAACCAAACCAAACCCAAACAAACACCCCACCCTGGAAATCCATTTTCCTTTCTCCTTATATCTACGAGGGCAGCATTCCTCCAGACAGAAAAACTGAAATTTTCTGTGATTCTTTTCCCAATATACCTTGAAGTTTTATTCACCCCCAGGGACTCCCCTACTTCTCTCAACTAAAATATAATGGCACGTAACAAATTATGCCCTCAAAGGACAACCCATTTTTGTTTCATTAGTGCAATGAAACATTCACTCAATTTTAAAGCAGTTGTCTTGATCGTAGTTGTGATTTATACCAGAATCTGTCCATGTATTCTGTGTAGTATATATTATAAAACACCTAACTAGTTAAATTTGTCTCAGTGGGTTCTGCTGCAAGATATAAAATACTTTCCCATAAAATCCCACACAACATTTACTGCACAGCTCTGAAGCATAAGCTTCTGTAGAACTAAGGAGGATTTAAAAAAGGAAAATGTAACCCCAAACTGTCCTAAATTAATTCTTCTATGGTTATACATTGTTTCCTCTCTGGCTAGAAAGCCTATTATTCTCTTTTCCAGTTCCCTAAATGTGGGGTATTGTGTCTTTTAGTCAAACATTATGTAAGACTGAATTATTTGATCAACATTATTTATCTCTCCCTGGGAGAAAATAGGAAAAAAAAGACTACAGAATTTGTAAAGAAGGCCAATTTTCAAATCTGTTAGTTACTAGATAATTAGTATCTTTTTTAATTAAAACATCTCTCATCTGTCCAATTTTCTAAAAATATCACAGAATCACAGAATATGCTGAGTTGAAAGGGATGCACAAGGATCATCAACTCCAACTCCCGGCCCTGCATGGGACCATCCCCAAGAGTCACACCGTGTGTCTGAGAGTGTTGTCCAAACACTTCTTGAGCTCTGTCAGCCTTAGTGCTGTGACCACTGCCCTGGGGAGCTGTTCAGTGCCCAGCCACCCTCTGGGGGGAGAACCATTTCTAAAAAAATATAGCAAAACTCCCCCCTGTTTCTGTGCATTGAACCAGCAGTGTGGGAGAGCACACACTGCAGATGAGATTGCCCATCAGTGCATCAGTAGCACCTACAAAACCAACAAACAAAGAAAGAAACACTTCCTATTTTAAAAATCGCATTATCGACAGTAATGACATTATTATTTTCATGACAGTAGATTGATTTGCTATTCAAGTGCAAAATCATTAATCAGAAAATTTTCAGAGAATTCTGGTTCAGTCCCTTTCTACAGAGAAATTCTCACTGTAGATTGTCTCAGTTTGCTTTTTAAATCAAAATGAAACAAAAGAGTGCAGCACAGTTACGGCACTGACACATCCCTGTGCATAATGTAAGTGTTACAGTTGCATACTCTCCCCATCTCTCGATCAAAGCTGTCCAAATAGCTTAATCCATGGGGAAAAACTATATACAGAACCTCTATATTAACCTCTTCTGGCCGGATTATTGTTATTCTTTTGCATTATGGCCTTGAAGATGTATTACTGATAGGGAGGTAAAGCCAACTGCAGCACAGCATGACTCTGCTGAATGGCTGCTGTAGGAAAGTGGAAGTACTTATTTCCAAGATATTTCTGTGATGCTCCCTACTGTTAAAATGTTATCTGACTTTAAAAGATTTTCAGTTCAATTGTAAGCAATAAGTAAACTCAAGCAGTACAATACTGTATACTGGAGAGTTTCACTAGCTGGTCAAACAGGCATTATTCCAAGAAACTAATGTTATATAGGACTGCTTCCTGGTGGCTGAGACCTCTGATTGGCAAGACAGTGGACTTTTCAGTCAGCAAGCTAGTTACCCATGGATGTGGCTCAAGGCTGACACACAGATTGACTGGTTCACACTAATTTACTTCACACAGATTCCATTTATCTCCTAGAAGATCCCCTGGCAGCAGCTTATAATGGCATATCCTAGGATGCCTGCCTGCATGAGTTTTTAAAGCGGCAGAGCTTGATGAATCTAAGTCCAGAAAACAGTTCACAGATTGAGGACTAGGTGCAATCAAAAAACATCAAGTAGCACAGCTGGGACTTGCTAGCTTGCTTGACTGGTTTGAGCAGCTGAGCATTAACTACGCTTGCTTTCCTGCTGGCAGCCCTGTGTCACTAGGACAAATCGGAGCACCACCCGACAGAGGAGGAGAAAAAAGGAAAGAAAAGAAAAGAAAAGAAAAGAAAAGAAAAGAAAAGAAAAGAAAAGAAAAGAAAAGAAAAGAAAAGAAAAGAAAAGAAAAGAAAAGAAAAGAAAAGAAAAGAAAAGAAAAGAAAAGAAAAGAAAAGAAAAGAAAAGAAAAGAAAAGAAAGAAAAGAAAAGAAAAGAAAAAAGAAAAGAAAGAAAAGGAGAGACTGAGGAGCACAGATTACTGCATTGCATGGGTACTATTAACAGACACAGAAATAACTCATTAGAACACTTAATCTCTATGAAACTCAAGGATTATTAAAGTAAATAATGCGCTGGTTAGCAAGATTTGAGGATAGGAATATGGAAAATTTTCTTTTGGTCATGGTAACCATTCCTAGGAAAAAGACCTGAATAAAACTATAGTCGTTGTCATTTCTTTCCTGTGGAAAATAAAATTCTATTCAATCTAATAGTCTGTGTACAATGAAAAATGGCTATCAATATAGTTGGTTATTCATTATAACAATGTGAGCTACATGTCAATGCATTGCCTTCCCTCCATAGAGAACAACAGATTTCAATATGTGCAAGTTTATAAATTGTATTTTTAAAAGGATTGAAAATAAAAGTGACTGAAAATACAGGCTGACACTATAGCTCTCCAAATTCAGATAGACAGAGACTATTCTTTAAAGTACTTTTCAGAAAGGAAGCAAAAATTAATATTATTAGGGAAAAACAGCCAGCAAATGTATTGTGAGAGATCCAAAGCACATTTAGTACTTAGGAGGTTAAAGACTCAGCTGTAGTGCTAGTTGATGAAAAAGTAGGATTAAGGCTTTAGTATGAGTCTTGACATGATCATGATGTCTGCCTGCTGTCTTAAGCTTTGAAAAACAGCTGGGATCATCTTCTTATAAGCTCCAACTCAAAGATGTTTAAGCAGTTCCAAATCCAATTAAACAGAGGTAAATATAAGGAAAGGCCCTACTGAGCCAAATCATCTTATTTTTTTAATGAAAAACAGCATAATTGCAGGTTACACAACTCCTTAATCTCACTTTAAACCTAACAGACTGCTGCCTTACAGTGCACATGGCAAGTCCCGTTAACCCAAGCGTTTTGTACTGGTGTGCTTAATTTTTGATCATTATCCTTTATTATGTTACTTGTAATCCTAAAAGCCTATGATTGTGTCCAGATATTTGGCAAGGATTGTACCTGGATATACAGAGATTCCTCTTCTAAGAGTAATGGATTAATTGGATAGCGCTGTATGACCAGTACATGGTTTGCAGTGAAACTGCTGTGCAGTTTTTAATTTGTGAAGTCCACTTCCTTCTCCTTCTGTGCCTGTCCTTGAAACAAATTGCCTTTTTGAACATTAGCAGTGCTGATGGAATAACCTATCTAATCTTACCACAAACGTGACAGTGCTATAGAAATAACACTGTCCCATAGAGTGGGCTGCTGACTAAAATCCTCTTCATAAAAATTAGTAGAATATATGGAAATGTTATTTTTCAGAGGGAACTGCATATTCAATTTAAAAGTGGCTACCTTACCAACATGACCCAATCATAGTATTATTACTTAAAGGCTTAAAGCATTACACCATTTGTTTTCTATGTAGTCAAAAGACTTTTGAGGTGATCATATTGTGCCAAGGTATGTATTTTTTACATTATTACACTTAATACCCTAAAAGCAAAAAACCTCACATACGTAATCCTTCTACTTTGTCCTATAAATATGCACAAGGACATACTCCAAGGATGTAAAGGCAAAATCTCATCAGGGACTACTTCAAATACAGGCTCCTTGTGTCGGTAAGAGCAAGAAGGAAATTTAAATGATCAGGAGAGAACTGTTTGCAGTAGTCGTGTTACATTATGCATGATCCCTGGCTGCACAGGATTTAATTAATGATTTCCAGTTACATGGTTAAGATTTGTAGCAAACTGGTGTTCAGGGCAACAAACTAGCATCTCACAATATAATTTTGTACTTTTTCCCAAACCGGTTACTAGGGGCTGCCTTTTTTTTTTTTTAGTTGGAAATAAGTTTTGTAGATGTGGACAATGATTCTGGGCTGCCTTACAGAAGCATGAGTTTAGATGAATTTCAAGGCAGCTACTCTCTTGAAAAGAAAATCTGGACTGCTATTCTATGAATTAATAAGCAGTATTTGTTGCTGTGTATAAGTATCACAAAGGTGCGTTGTTGGACTGAAGAATGATACATAATTATATTGGTAATGAACGTGGGCCACCTGTTCCAGTTACAAAACAGACACAGTTTTGGGAAAACGACTCTCCCCTTTAAGCACCACTGGATATATCTCCCAAAAACGAATGTGGCACTCCCTCGAATGAGTAGATAAGCAAGAAGCACTGAAGTACTTAAAGGGCAAAAGATGACCCCTGTCAAACACTGCACCTTCACTCCACCTACACTCAACCTTATTCTTCCAGCCATCAGCAAGACGTATCTGTAAGTGGCCAAAAGAGCCTGGACCCTCCACTTTGAGACAGGTAATAAACAGGCAACACAGATACTACAGGCACTTCCAAGAAGATGGACATCTAAGGAGGTGACTGACAACTGCCTCGGTGCTCCAGAGACCGTGTGAACCTACGTGTGTGAGGAAGTAAAAAGCATGATTCCAAAAAGTGCAGATAATCTGCTGTTGACAGGTGAGACATTGTACAAGACCATGTTCTTACTGGATTTAGGGACCATGGGGGGATAAAGAGGCAAGGAGTAACACGAGTGTGAGCTCTTCCATGGGCTCTTTGATGCATTCAAGTGTTACGTGCGAGCATGAGGCAGAAACAATCCAGATGGAGAAGTGGCAGGATATTTTAAAATGCCAAATTCATTGTACTTTGCTTCAATAAAGTTGGTCAAATGTAAGTCTGCAATCAGTTTTGGTACTTCCCATTTTTAGGTTCTTTTTCACTTTATTCAAGTGGTTTTTTCAAGTGTTAGCCTTTTTTTGGGTGTTGAGCTTTTATTCCTCAGGAAGAGGAATTTGCTTATAGCAATAATTGCATACTAGCACTTTGCCATATGATCTCGGGCTTTTGGGAAAGAAATACACAAGGTACCATAAGATTTACCACAAAATTTTGAAGGTTGGTGAAACAACATTACATTCACTGGCTGTATTATCACAGTGGCCAAGTCACTGATAAGAATTTTTATTCTTCATTAATTTCTGATCATTAGTTTCTTTTTAGTTCTGAAAACAAATATTTCCATTGCTTTTTGCAATATATGTAGTCAAAAGTATCTGGAATACCTTTATTTAGGTGTTCTAAAACCTTCCTGTACTAGTGTTGTTTATTTGTGCACATCTGTATTAAAATTTACACACAGAAAAGGTAGGCATACACTGACTATTTGGAAATTATTCAGTCTGCAACAAGAAATTCCATATGGAAATGTCCCACCTGTCTTCTGCCAGTACTTCCAATTTCGTTGTTGGTATCCTCTTTTACTGGTTGATTTGTTTCTGTTCCTATGTGCTTTCAACTACCAACTTGTCTGTACCATCAGAGGTGAATTTGGGGACAGTCATATATATCTTTCTACATATGGAAGGATAAAAACAAATTAAGTGTTTCTGGAAAAAAACCTGACAGTTCAGGAGATCACTGCAGGTTGCACTCCAGCTTGTAAGATGACTGAAGTGGAAATGCCAAAAGGGCTTCTGCACAAAAAAGGTACAAATGTGCAGCAGGACCTTGACTGCAGTTTCAAAAGAACTGTGTAATGGCTGTAGCATAATTAACAGAAAACACAGCAGTCTTGTAAAATAAATCACAGAATGCTCACTCCCTTCTCAGGGCGTCGAGTTCACCTCTGTGTTGACTACATGCACTTTTATAAAAAGCAATAGAGCTGCTCTTGATTTACCACAATCTGAGTTTGGCTGAGGTGGCCAAAATGAAGCAGCACAGAAATTCTAATGGATATGTGAAAAAGATTAGAACAGATGCTGTAGAAGTAAGATGACTTTCCATAATTTCACTCAAAGGAGCAGAAGACAAGTTCACTTATAACTGGCACTGTGGAATCTGCTTAATCTTTTCCAAGATAATCCAAGTAAACTCTAAGCTCCAAAACAGAGCCTCTTAGTCCAGTGATTTGAGACCACACAGCTGTAGCACCACAGCATACCTGCTTCCAGTTATTAATTAAATGCACAAAACCCACTGAAGCTCATAGGCACCCCAGTCTTCACACATCCTTTATCACAGACCAATGACAAATGCAGGTGAGCTTCTAGCCATAAACTGTTCCCATAGCCCAAAGCTTTTTCCAGAGGGGAACAGCTTACCTCTGGCAAGGGAGTTCTGCTTCACATTTTTACATTGCTACAGAATTGCAAGAATTCTCATGGCATTAGGTGAAAGAATATCTACAGTGCATGGGGCCAATTGGACCTGAAGAGTGTGCAAACAGGTCTACTGTTGCCTAAGGCATTAGTACCTGGGGTGTTAATTCACTTAGAGACACTCTTTTTTTCCTAGAAAATACTGAAAACCTAAAGAACAGAATTTAATAACTATATCAATGTGAAGCATTAAATTCGAGATTAAAATGTTGGGATGACAGCAGTATTATCATAAGATATTATTATAAAACACATTACCTCTATCTATTTGACACTTTTATAGTTGCATTCACAGCCGCCACTTCAGGCTCCATTCCCAGGGAATTAGTGATTCAGAGCTAACGGAAAGTGAAAATGTGGTTTAGAAGAACCAACCACTTGATTTTTTTTAGCTCATGAAGACAGCTACAGAGCGCAAATGAATAGTCCAGGGCTCGCTTTCCGTCTTGTCTTATATTTTATTCTAACAATGCTACCCTGAAAGAGCAGATTTATTTATTAGTTTCTTTGGGACTGCATGTTCTTCTGCATATATATTTATTTTCTTTACGCTTGACTTCTCAAGGAGTTTCACTTAACACTCAATGTAAAGACAACAGAGGAATTGTCCTTTTTGTTCATTTAGTTCTAGCACTTAATCCTACTTAACCATAGGAAAAATGATGAGTACGTATAAAGACATGTCAACCTTTGAGCAATTAAATGTTTGTTAAAAGAGAGAGATAAAACTTTTTATTTCTTTAATCTATTAAGTACTGTTTTCTATATGTTTTTCTTCTCATTATATTTCTGCAAGTATTATTGTCCAGTCGCTATTCACTTCTAACTAGCAGTCTTGGTTTCCTTCATCTCCATCAATGCCATGACATTCTCCACTTTTGTGACTCTAAATTTTAGAACCTTTGAAAAGTTTTTATGATACTACAAAATGTAATATTCGTCTCTTCCGTATACACACCTCGTGCAAAGTGTCTTTCAGGGACACGTAACATTCATAATATGAATAAGGAGGAACAATAAATGCCTTTTTTCAGTTCTTAAAGTACACTGGGATATGAGCTAGGGTGTTTCACACATGTTAAAACAGAAAGTGTTTCTAAAACTGTTATATAAGGGGAATATTTATTGTGCCATGATTATAATAGCATGATAATTACAATAGCATGATAATTATAATTGCATCATAATAAAGGTTGGTGTAGGAGCTGGATTTAACTCACACATAAAAGCACATGGGCGTGTCCCTAAAAAGTTCAGAGGGAATACTGAGAAATCTCAACACAGCTCATCTATACTAAAAATAGATTACTTGTTTGGGACCACGGTGTGTAGGTAAGTATTATGTATAAAATTACAGAATACCTGCAAAATACAGACAATGCTTATTAACAAGAGAAACTCCGTTCTTCAAACTGTGCTAAATACTATCCTCAATTTCATTAGTCTCAAATGGCTTTGTTTAACTTTCAGCTAAAAGCAACTCAACCACAAAAACCTTTAATGTGCCATAAAGACAACTATAAAGAGTACAAGACTAAGGAATTTGTTGAAAGGACTACTGCACCATGTTACAACTCTCTCCACAACAAGAAGACTTCCAGCTTAGCATAGTTAGAGGAAAACACCTCATTCCAACCAAATGTTATGCACACCTTGACGTCTTACCAGTGTATGTTTAGATGTCTGCTGGAAATAGCAGAAGAGAAGAACTGACAATTTAACTGAATACCGATTTATGACAGAGCTGCACTTACAAAGACAATTGACTACAGGTATTTGAAACAGTAGAAATACAGTATTGTAGAATTGCTGTAAATCTGTATTACAGAAATACAGCAATTTGAGTATATGAATAACAATGTTCAGAGGTTTTTTTACATAATTTTAATTTATCTCTACTTGTTCATAGTAATTCTCTTCATTTATGTACGTGTGATTGGCCGTATTTCAGATATGTATACATTCTGTTGCTTAAAGAATATGTACTTTACAGCAACATCTAAGAAACCATAAATTTACAACAGTATTACTGGAGGAAATCCATTTCTATGAAAAGCTGTATATTTGCAATATATTGTTGAAGTATATATTGCATTAATACTTCACCATGCTTCTAAACGTTAATATAGGTTATTTGTTTATTACTACATCAAGGTTATTCATCATATGCAGTGTCAGAAAGCACAAGCTGACATCTCATATTGTCTGCTTCAAGGGCAAGACCAATGTGACCTTTGGCTCCATCTTTTAAAAAGGATGAAATCATTCCAGAGGAATAATGCTGAACTGCACAGCTCCCTTTTAGGAATCAATCTGCCATTTATGGTTTCCAATTTTCCATACTGGACTATGGCTTCTTAAGATCTGATGGCTAATTTTCTCTTCAAAGTTTAGTGTTCTAAAATTCCCCAAAATATGGTTTTTATTGTACTGCCATTTATGCTTCCTATTTCATTCATCATAGAATGACAATTTCAGATCATCAGTTCTTTGTCAGTTTTGCCAGGGTGCTTCTGGATTCCATTTGGACTAAAATCATGCTGGTCAGTGATTCCCTAAATCTAGATCACATTTCTAATCAAAAATTATTTTTAAAATATTTTAGACTCAGTCTTTTTTCTTTCCAGAATCTGTTACAATATCCAAGAAGAAGTCTTCATATTTATTGGCTTTTCTTGCTTTACCATTCGTCTAAGTTCTCCTATATTCAACTGATACATGGGTGCAGCTGAAGGGGGAAGATGAAGTTAGCAGTGAAAATATGTTGAATATATAAACAGTAAACAGGTAACTATGGAAAAGTATGGGAGTGGTAAAAATGAGAGGTCATCTGTTAACCGTGGAGCTCTGCCTTTTGCCATCTCTGTACCACACCAGGGGAAAGTAGATGCACAGTTGTACTGAGAACCAGATGTGAAGCTACATATGTTATTTCACAAGGATGACAAGGTATATTCATGGTCTTGAAGCACACATGAGTTTGCACAATCAACTCTTCCAACTTCATCAACCTCAAAGTGAGTACATTTTTGGAGAGAGAGGAATGAGATTCACCTGAGTTGGTAATTTTATTATCCGTGCATGATACTGATTTCATTGTAAAATTCAACCAAGAAGAATGCAGCATTCTTTGACCTAGCTGATAAAAGGTCAGAAAGCAATTTTGAATAATAAATGAGACCTGCTGACCTCATGACCCAAGTCTGGCAGGGTCAGCAGCAGCCCTCTCACCAGATGCTGATGGCAGATATACAGACGCAGACAGCTCAACTAATGAGCTTCCCGGATAAAGGTTTTAGAGCCAGTGACATTTAAGTGCTATGAAGTATATAAAATAAACTTACAAATAATCTGCACCATAAAAAATTAAAGTGATATTTACAGTGAGGTGCAATATGACATACTTTGTAATCCTCAGTACCATTATTTTATTGCTTCTACTGGCCTTTAGCCAGAAAATATAATACCTGACTAACGTTTCCTTTAAGGTCTTTTCATGCTTACATGGTTCCCATTCAGTGGACGTAGTTTGAAAAGATATACTTTGATAGTGCATTTGTTTGGCACCTCATTTAATGCAAGTCGACAAAAATTATTTTTAAGATAAGTTTAAATTTATTTTATTTAAATTCAGGCTAATATATTTCTTCCTCAGCGAGTAAAAGACAGGCCTAGAGTATGCAAGGCCAACAACTATTTTCTTCTGATTGCTTCATGAACACTTCCACTCAGAAATGAGTTACACAGTAGATGGTTCATGAAGAAGAGAGGGCAGTGTACTAGAATTCATTCTCTCACCTACCTTAAATTTCACTGGACAAATGTCCTATTGGACAAATGGAACCCTACTCCATTCCAGACCTCAGAAACGCAGAGTTTTTGATTTCCCTCTGGGTGCTGGGCCTGAGTTCCACAAACTGTCATCTCACGCCTCAGGTACGTCACCACTGCTTGTATAAATTTGCAGAACTATATATCTCCATGTTTACGTTCTGCATGAATTAGCAATGTTAGATCAAATTTCTAAATATTGTTCTTGAGAGCTGAATTATAAGGAAAGATAATTGATTGGGTTTTCTTCATCTCCAAATACTTCACTGTGAATACAATTAGCTACAGGAACCACAAAACCTAAAGTAGCTTTTCTATGTCTTTTTAAAGTCACCATTATTACTTTTACAGAGGATGTCTTTTAGCCACTGAAGTCTAGAGGCTACATTAAGAACACTAGAGAAAAGTTATTGTGCTCTATTCAATTCAGTGTTGCTTCACATAAGCTAATTTTAACTTACACAACAACTGTTTAGGAACTCAGAAACTTTCAAATATTTGGTGAAAACAGAGAAAAAATGCTGCCCCATTTTACTGAAGGGGAATCTGAGGCACTAGGCATCATGAAGAAACAAGCTTTCTAAAGCTTCAACCTTTCAGTTTAACTGCATGGTTGCATGTTCTTGAATTGCGAGAAAGGATAAAGAAGAATGATTAGCTGATTTAATTTTGTCAAATATGTATAGTTCTACAATATTATTTCCTATTAATCTCCTCTTTAAGCTAACCAGTTTTTAAATTACACTTATATTGTTAATTTCTCTTGCTTATCTTTAAGGTCTCCTTTATTTAATCCATAGCTTTTCAGAGTCAAAAAAAAAAAAAAGAGCATGACCTCCCCAAAAGGTCCCACAATCAATGTACATAATAACTTTGTAATATTTACAGTGTTATTTAATTCTCCTTACACCTTCACAGTGCCTCAGCTCTTCCGAGTGCCACTGCACAACTTTTAACTGAAATGTTACCCCTGACATTTATAGATGGAATTTACCTACCCAGTGGTGACTGGCATACCACTGGGGAGAGAGCATCTGTATCCTTCTGATCCAGGGGCTGCCAGGAGCCGTTTAGATCTTTTTAATCAGTGCTGATTAAGGCAAGTCAGATGACTACCCTCAAATTTATCACTGCCTCCAAAGACCTTGGAGCAGCCAACAGCTCGGGTAGCTGGGGCAAGGGATTGTCTTGGCCACACATCTTCCCTCTGCACTTGTGAGGACTTTGCAAGGGGAATTACACACTGTCTCTACATAATCTATCCCAATTTTTCACTGAGTCAAGTGTGTGCCCAGAATACAATTTTGGGACTTCAGTACTGTGTGTAGATACCAATTAAACTCATTGTTGGTGAACCTAGCTTCTAAACCTTAGTGCATTCATTTAGGGAACAGTAACAGTAACCAGCTCCTGCACTTCCAGCCTGCATGCAATTGAAATAGAATTTGATTAGAAATGGATTAAATTATAAAATTTGCTCAAAAATCTGCCTGTAGCTTTGCTCCATGTATTTAAGACAACAGAACCTTCCACTGGCAAGGAAGACTTTCTTACTGCACCTGTGCATCAATTAAATGTACTTAGTCTTCCTGCTTTGTATTGTTGGAAATCTGCTAGATTTCCTTAAAAACATTACATTCAATCTGCTTCTTTATTTCATAGCCATGAGAGGACAAGTAATTTTGTAAGTTAGAGTTGTTCACAGTAGCTTCATATCCATTTTCCCCCTGAAAAGACCCTAACAGGGCAGAAACTTCTGCCCAGCAGAGTAAATCTTCCATTTTATAAATCAGCTGGGCTTATGTTAATTATTTACTGGTGAAATAATGTGAAGCAAAACAGTGCAATCTAGAATTAGATTCACAATTTTGAGATACATCTCTTAACCAACATCTGAAAATGCTTTTATCAGACTGAGAGAGAGAGAGAGAAAGAGAGAAAGAGCTCAAGAGATCCACCCAGTGGGATCACCTGTGAGCAGAAATTCTGTTGGTCAGCAGGAGAAAACAAATGCAAAGGACACTGTGGATCTCACTCTGGGCTTGCAAGGTAAATGTACGGGAAGGAGAAGTCAGAAAAGTTACTGTACCTAACTGGTACTGTAATAACAGGAAGCAATTCTCTTACAGAAAATCATCCTAGACAGCTACTCCACAATAAAACTGAGAAACAAATCTAGCTGTGTTTTAATGCACCCTTTGCCACTGTACCGTTGTAGTGACAGCTAATTGTGGGCTGGTGTTTTCCACCACTTGTCCTGCTTTGCATGCAGTACAACACCACCATTCCACTTCATTTTTTATTCTGCCCATTTATGCAGTGACTACATCCACCAAAGGAACCATTTTACCTCTGTGCTCTAAATGAAGAATGTGTAAATTAGTACTGTCCACTAAAAATCAACATGCTTTTCAGAGTGTACAATATTTATTCTTCTTAACCTGGAATAGAGTATTCCCAAAAGCAATTAACATGCCTTATGCTCTTTCTTCTCCTACTACTAAAACTACTACAAACCTGGAAAACTAGCTCTTAATCTTGGTATGTTTTATCTAACTTTGGGCCAAATCAAAGCCCTAGTTGCCAGTTCTTTAGCACAATTACGTTTGATAGGAGCCATGTTCATATGTTCCAGAACAGTTTCTGCTATCTGTGGCTTTTATTTTCTATTACGTAATTTCATATGCCATTTTTCCCCTGAAAAGATTGTGTTTTAGTTTGATGCTGAATCTTCTGCCTCCACCTATTTTACATATTTGTATCCATATCCATTTTTTAACCTTTAAAAATCACTAAGTCCTTTTTAAACTGTATCAGGAGTGAAGCTCATTTGCAGACAACTGCAATACGAGTTTCCTCACCCTGCCCTGCCACTGACCTACAACCTGATCTAAAAGAACCACCTTCTTTAGAGTGAAAAGTTATTCATTTGCTGTAATAGAGATTTTGGGCCACCTCAGCAGAACCAGGCAAATAGCACAAGGTTTTGTGATCCCAGCCATGTTTACATACACATTGAAAAAAACACAAGAATGTTTCACTTAGGACTGGCTCACAAATCAGAGGCAAGAAAATTCTGGTCTTCATATATACTTGGTTAAAAAAAAAAAAGTATTAGAAATTGATAGTTCTTGTTCTTATAGATTCCCTTTGATTTTATGCTTCATACTATGCAGCTTATTCACTGAGTAAAATCTAGTTTTCTAGCAGTCCATTGTATGCAGGGCAGCTTTCAAACGTTACCATTGCCAGAAAACAAATGAAAAAGAGATAATCAGAGACTCTGGAATAATCATTGGAAAAAAAATGTTTCTGATAAAAACAATTAGTTACAAGCACTAAGAGTTGAAATTCAGTTCAGTGTTAAAGAGACAGTTTAGAAGCACATGGTACATTTATCACAGCTCCACAGACAAGTTATTGAGCTGTCTGTGAAAAACAGAGCCAAACAGGAAAGCTTTCAGCAGAAAGCAGTGGTTGAGGTCCTTGATTGATAGAGTTAGATGATGCAAAGCTGTCTGATGGCCTTTCTGCAAAATAAAGTGAAGGAACTCAAGGTCTTTCATGACGATCTCTGACCACAGATGAACAGCTACTTTATTACAGCGCAGATTGAGGTTGCACCTTAGTCCATATTCTGCCACTTTTGGATGCACACGGTTAACTTTACCAACAATCCACTGTGTTTAACATAAGTGTCTGCCATCTTTACAGGATTTTAAAAGGGACAGCAGACTGCAATAGTTAAAAGCTTAACCTCCTTTCTGTTTAACTGCTGTGATTGAAAAAATATAATCAGTTTTATCACAGGCTTATTATTGCAGTGATAGGGCTGGTTGTTGAGGAAGAACTGCCTCATTTAAAAGATACTGAAAAACCCCCATGTTGAATGATTGTGCTTCACAGCCAAGATGCACCTGTTGTGTTGCCTCCCTCAGAAATGAAGTAATTTACTTTTTTCAAAATGTATATCCTATCTTCCTAATGACTTGGGTGTGGTTCCATTCTTCACTGACACGTTGCTACAGATATCATAGAATACATCTTTGCAAAACCTGAGGATAATTATACCACATTTGCTTTTAGCAGAATTTAAATACTTATCTCCATGATTGTCATATCCAGGAAACATTCTTTTTAAGGAAAAGAAACAACACTACCTGGTCAATATAAAGTGCTTACAGTCACCTAAAGAATCCTGACTAGTGGGGCACTATTCGGGTGAAAGCAGTGACTTCTCTTCACAGTAGGAGCTGAGGATAGTTCGTTTGGAATTTTAAAGGTGATTCACGCTGGCTGAGGCTGCACTACCTTTTAACTTTGGAAGTCTCAGCTTGGAGCCAAATCACTTCCAGACTTTCTACATGCAGTGCTCATGTTCTCCCACTGCAGCCCATCCCCACTATTCTCACAGAACAGTCTCAGTGTGAAGCAAACGGATCTCAGCATTTAAGATCAATTGGCTTCAGCCCCACGTTATTCTCCCATATTAACACAATTATAGGAGGCTAATAAGATTTTCTTCAATGATTAAATACCTAAACTGTGTTTTACAGGGCTTCTGGCCCTCTCCCTCCATAAACTTCCCTCTAGATGTCTCAGTGCATTTTTAGGTGATGGTTTTAACTTGTGCAGGATATTTCCAAGTTAAGATGGCCAATATGTTTTCACTGTTATCCAAGTCAAAATAGGTGGAAAGAAGAAAGAAAAGGTGTAATGACTACAACTCTATTCTGCAAATCTTTCCACATTGACTGAAAGTTTTGATTTTAGAAAAGAAAAAAATTCCACAAAGAATTTTTCAGAGTGGAGATGTTTGGCTCCAGGTCCTAGTTTATTTGAAGTTCCTATTGCATACTTGGGGTTGCTAAAGCAACTTTCCAGAAGGTGCTCTCACTCACTCTCCTCCACTGTCCTTTGAATAAAAATGTGTTATCAGACATTTAAAGTCCTTTTTCTTTAATTACAGGTCTCTCTCTCACTGATAAGGCCAAAGTAGTGTCCTAAACAATTGTTGTAGGTCTCTCCCAGAAGAATTATTCTAGCCCTGGGCATTAGATATTTGAAATGCTTAATTCATCCCTCCATTCATTTGTAGACTTCCATCTGAGTTACTCTCTCAGCTCTGGTGCTCCGTTGGGAACATCCTCATGGCAGAACAAGTGACAGTAAAGCCCAGTAAAAATCTTTCCAGGAAGTGTCTCAGAAAGCAACCAAAGTGTCAGTGACTGCAAAAATCTCAGTTCTAACATGGACAGGTTCATGTATTCATACACCATCTAAAAGAATTATTCTTATTCAGCTTTCTAACATTTCTGCTCTGCAGGGAAGTGATGAGCCTTGCTAATACCAGCACATCTCCTCCTGTCTTTGACAGCCTTGGTTTTAAAATCAGTGTTAATCACTACTCCCCAAACTCTCTTCTCAGAATAGCTTTTTCTTTCCATTACCTTAGTTTAATATTTACTTTAGAGGTTGCTGCCTAAATTGTCTGGTTATGGAATTCAGTGTCTCAGCTATCAAAGGACTGACAAAAGGAAGCCTGACCTGAAATTCCAGCTTTGCAGTGGCGAGTTTTCAAATGCATTTACAGCTACAATTCCAGCACTTCTCACTAACTGCACACTTCAAATATGAAAAATGTATTTATTTGGGTGTTACACCACAGTTACCTAACTAGGCCAACATGACTGAGAAACCAGTAACTGATCAAGTAAAGGAAAAAAGTTGGAAGTTGAGACAAAATTAAATAACAGCAGAATAGCTGCCAGAATTTAGTGTTGAAAATAAACATTGTCTATTACTTCAGGTAAACATTTTGTAGTTCTATGAGCTGTTCAAAGTGCGTGCAATAGCTATGTTCTTTAATTACAAAATGCACACACACAAATATGTTAATGATAGTCTACAAGAGTATTTTACAGAGTTTGAATTCACAGAACTGCTTAGCTCCTTTTCCATGGTTGACGTGGTATAAGATACAATGGTCCTATATATTGAGCTTTCAACTCAGTTTTTACAATAAAGAAAAATATTCATTTTTGCATTAACATACATCAGCAATAGTTTTAAATTATAGTATTTTAAACACTTCACTTGATATTATTTGGTTGGGTTTATTCTCACTGATGGCATAGATGCTGCAAGTCTTACAGGATTTTTATGCAAAATGAGATTTCGAGTATCATCCTGGCTTTTCTTCCTGTATCATATAAAAGACTCCTCAGCACAGTATCATCTCATAAAAAGGAAGATATTCTCAACTGCCTGGTTTTGATACTGGTCCAACAGAGTTGAGGAAAATGAAAACAACATTGAGTGCTATCAGTAGAGACAGGCATGGGGAAATAAAAAAAGATTTCAGTCTTAAACTTTAAAGAGACGTTGTGGTTAGAAACACATGACATTTTATACAACTTCTAAAGCATTCAATATTATCTTAAAGTAGTATTTCTCTCTGATTAATATTAAGAACACTATGTTTTGATGTACTAAAGGCTAAACTTTGAAAATGATTGCTTTACTATATCTGTTACATAAGCTCAATCTTGGAATAAAAACCCTTTAAAAAACAAAACACCATGTCTGGTTCATATAAATAAAAGTGTTTTAAAAACATGTATCGACTTTTCCATGTTATTAAGCTTTTTAGATGAATCCAGTTGTTAAATGGTTGTTCTAGTAACTGGCCTGTCATCTGGAAATGTTCTTAGATTGTTTTTTTGACACAATGCCCCTGCAGAAAGTTGGGTAGTGTGACACAGAGAGCACAGGTTTGCCTATCACACTGATTACTTGATGTAATAGTAAGCAAGCTTAAGTGAACTGTGTGTCTTCAATCTTTCCAATCACTTAGGGATGGGCACCAGAGGATACCATCCATCATCCATGGCCTGAAACATATGGTGCATCAGCAATCTTAGGCTGACCTAAATGATAGTAAAAGCTGCTATGCTGTTCACAATAAGGAATTGTTGTCCACTGAATTACAGGATTGTGATTAGATTGCTAACATGGCCAACTTGATGTATAAGTGAAGTGTCCAGGAAAGATATTCCCCAGGATCCTTTGAAGATTAATTTATACCCTTGAAATGTGCACCAATCACAGAATGAAAAAATATGTCAAGATATTTTTCTTGTGAACAAAAAAAGCACCGCAGTGGTAACAGCTATTAATTTATTGTTGGCAGTTTTAGCCAACAGAATTCAATAAACAAGGTTCTTGAAGGTTTTTCTTTTGTTGCAAGTTTTTTGCTGCTTGACTCCTAAAAAGCACTGAGCACAATATCTTTTATAAGAGAGACAGCTCCCTCTCACATTCTACTCTAAAATATCAAATAATTGCATGTATCACACAAAGACAGCCGAAAAAACACTGAAAATTCTTCATTTTGTATTATTATATTACTATGTAATGGACCTATAAATATATTGTGATATTAAGTATCTATTTTTAAGATAAAAAATATACACATCTGACCACTGATCCCAAAATTATCAATTTTGTTTCTCCATAAATTAGATTACACTTGTTATGTTATTTATTCATCAGTTTAGGGAAAAATGCATCCAAATCACACAGCTAAGGTTTAAACTGCAATATCAACTTTGGTGGGACTGGGGGTATTGAGGAAAGGGAGAGTTATTATTCCAAAGTAGCTCTATCCCTTAAATCCTCTTTAGGTAGTAGAACACAAATGGTGAAAGGCACATGTTAAGAAGCACAGTCAAAGACTGAAAAACACTGTTTTATGTTATCTATGAGCTGCGTTAGAGCCTAACTAAAAACCAGTATCCATTTGTGCTGAACATTCGAGACCCTTCACTAAAACCAGGCTGAGGGAAAATAGTCCCTTATAAGCCATGAAACGTGAAAGAAATTGTTTTGCAAATATGTCTGCTACATAGAATCATCACAAGAGGACTGGAAACAATGGTTCTCTCTCCCCTGTCTGTCAGTCTATTCTTTTCTGAGCCATGTCTTGCTGTCCCTGTACACGTGAGGTAGATCTGCCTGCTATGCCTCTTAGATTAGACCTTCTGCTTTATTTCTAGCATGCTTGCCCCTGCCAGAAGTCCTTAACCACATACAAGGCTTATTTTAAAACATTCCCAACCACGCAACTAAACCATTCCATTTCATTACATAAAAGCACAGGTTTAAAGTCATGGTCCTTTTTTTTACTATTCCTTAATATAGTCTGTTGACAGCACTGTAATTCATGTGACATACTATATATCACACCTTGACATGGATAACAATGGTCACTGGTGAAAGGGGCTCCTATTGAACCTTCCAAGAGGCACATACTAATTAAATAATAAATTCTTTCCTGTGCCTTGAGGATGGCCTTAATTTGCTAAATTTATCTGGGACACACTTATTTGAAACATCTGCCTAACATATCAAAATGCTGCTCTATCCTGAGAACACAAATTAAAACCAGTGTCTGATTAACTTGCCTTAAAAAAGTAGACTGACTTTTCAGTCATGACTAATACTTATGTTCATTGTCAGCATTAAACTACAGTCCAGAGATATGCAAAACCCTGACAAGCACTCCATTTCCAAAAGAAACAAAAAATTTAACAATAGAACACTAAGAGTACATAAAACTGAGGTGCCATGCTTTAATTATGTCACATGTATTTTCCTTCTGTCGTTTTAAACTTACTTCTCAAGCTAAAGGGAAAGGAAATTCAAAACTTATTCAGATATAAGGATGGCAGAGAAGAATGCACAGATCAGCTATTCATTCTGCAGGAAATACCTCCTGGATTCAGATCCCTACTTCACCCTCCTCACTAGGCTATCCGAGCATCTTGTAGTAGTGCAGCAGGTGACGTGACCAACATTCATCATATGAGAACAATACAGGCACCTGGTCTTCAGGGAATTAGTGATAGGTATCTTAAGTGTGATATAAGCTGAATTTTTCAGAGAGTAGAGAGAAAAAAAGTCTTCTGCTGATACACTTGGAATGTGAGAAAAAATTTCCTCAGATATACTAGAAAGGTTTCTATATTCTTTAACATTTGAATTGCCATCTTTATTAGCAATATAATTGAAAAACTAGAACATAATGCTGAAGCAAGATAGGATACTTGGTGGACCTCACTTTGGTCTTTAAAATAAAGCATACATTGAAACATTAAATATGAAGCAGTCATGAGACATTAATGAACAATTTACTTAAGTTTCAGAATTTGCTAGTCATTGTGTGCTGATTAATTCCATTCACCATCCAATTATGAAATACTATTTCTATTAATGGTGTTTATCTGCTTTGAAATAACACTGATCATATCTTTTTATATAAAGAAAAACAGACTCTGGAATACGCAAGATGGGAAATACAAATGGACGGATTAAGACTTTTAAAATGTGTGCAGGTGCAGAAGTGCACCCAGAGATGAACACATTGGCCATCCTGAAATGTAACAGTTCCATTGAGATCCATTCTCCATAGTGATGGATATATGTACCTCCAACTGGTTCAATATTTCCTTGATAATCTTGGTGGGCAAGAAAGGCTTCCTTTGAGCCATTTCCATTTTTTGTTTGCTGAGACAGATACCTTGATCTCATTATTGGAGACAAGCAGTGCTCAGTGGTGTTAATCTGCTGTGTGAGTGTTAGCCAGACTCTCTACTTCCATACTAATAACCAGTTGTACAAATAAAGTAGTTCTATCTTTCAGTGTGTTTTTCCCAAAACACATAATGGAAAATTTCCATCTTATTGAAAACTATTAGCGGCAGCTTGAAGTAATTTCTCTCTTTCTGCAAGAATTTTTCTCTAAACAAACAAAACTACTAAAACATTTAACTTGTCTTACTGCCAGATAATTATAGTAATACTGTTAGTTCAATATTTGAGTGAACTTATTTGGAAGGAAATGATGAAATTAAGTTACGGGAGTCCAATATTCTGAAATTCAAGGACAGAAACATTTCAAACACAGTTATAGACCAGGTTCAGGAACCAATTCTGTATCTTCCAAAAGTTTAAAAAATACAAGATTCAAAATTAGAAGGTACCTTACTTCACATGTCATTAAAAAAAAAAAGTCAATAAATAGCATTCTGATTACATGACAGAAGACTAACCAAAGCATGAGACAAATTGTTAAGTGGATTGTAGATTGTTCTGCCTTCCCAACAGCCCACTACAAGCCAGAGGTAAATGCAGCCAAAATCTCTCAGCAGGATTTTATTCTCCCCAATAAAGAAAATCCAGGCAATAGAGCCCAAAGAAAATACTGCCAAACTCTTGGAAACCTTTCTCAAGGAGGGCAGCTGTGTAATCACACAACATGGACAAGAAAACTTGTGCCTGGGGATCATCCGCTTTATCCATACTGCTCAGTACCACTCCTTTCTCAGAAAGGCATCCAGCTCTACAATCTTTTTAGGGTAGGACTTATTTAAGTCTTTCCTGACCTTCATGTACTCATAGCATTGTACATGAACGTGGAACAGCAAAGAAATTAATAAAAACAGTATCAGAAGGTGGGAGATTACAAAATACAGCACAGAAAAACTCTAGATGGAGTGTTATAAATATGATTAAGGTATTCTGACACTGTGTTTTTATCTATGACAGTTAGCACCCGGCTCAGCTTCAGGGCTAATAAAGGACTATACACGAGTGCTCCCCCCCCAACCTCTGATTCTCAGAATAGACCCACATAACAGAAAATCTCCAGCTTTACAAGAAGTATTAGCACAACACATTCTAGGGGAAGTGTTACAACACTTAGAACTAAAGTATTCTCTTTTTGTTTCTTCATTCAGCTTTTTTATAGAAGCTGGATGAGTGAAAAAGGACAAACAGTGAAGCAGGGCAACAGCACTAAGGCCTGTAAGTTCCGTAACAGCGTAGACAATAGGGAGGGCAGAATCTGAGCAGTCATTCATCAATCTCTAAGTTAAAATAATAAAAGGATAAACTTCAAAATGTAACCTAACTACACAAGAATATAAAGCATTACTTTGTGACTTGAACACATTTTCCATGGTATGTTTACATCTCTCCCAGTTCTATTGGTTTATTTGGCTTGTGGCTCTGTGTACTAAATCACTCCTAAGAAAACCAGGGCTCCAGCTGAACTATAAGGACTACAAATTATATGCTATTAGCAAGTCTGAACACTTTGTTCAGCTAAGAATAACAGAACAGGCAGAGATATTCCGACTAAGAAAGCAAGATGTGAGCAGGAGTGGCTCTTTCAAAAAACAAACGAACAAAAAAACCCCCAAACCAAACGAATAAAAAACCCAAACCCCCAACAAACCAAAAACTAACCAACCAACCAAAAAGCACAAACAAACAAAAAACCAACCAGTAAAAGACAGAGGAGACTGTGTGAGTAACATGGAGTACTTGCAGTTCCTTCCCTTGTTATTTTGAAACCCTGAGAACCAGCTTTTGAATTTTTGTAAGATTTGTGTTGCAGTTTGCCTGTACCAAATGAACTTCTAAATGAACAGTAGAGACTAAAAATGAAAGAATGATAATTTTCTGTCTGTATTAACAGCTCCTCCCCCCTGAAAAGAGCATTTACCTTTAAAGATCTAAATAGAAAGTACATTAGAAATTCTTCCCATTCAGTAAACACTGAAAAAAGCACATAGAAAACAAAACTGACTGAAGTTTATTGTGCATTTGAATTTAGAATGCATGTGATCCTTACTGCCTCCTTGACCAGTGAATCCTATCCTTCCTAATGTTTTGGAGGAGTCTGAGATGGCGCCTGTAGAATTTGATTTTGTGTAAAAATACATACCAAATCTGATTTCTGCTGCATTAAGGAGTCCTCTGGTAAAATATATGACGCATGGAATGAAATCAGCTGTAGTTCTCCACGAGTCTTTAAGCTCACTTCCTTTAGTACTTGACCACTAATATTAAAGACTACTGGATCAAACTACAGTTTTAATTGGATATATAGGACATGATACAGTGGTAGAGTTAAACTGCAAGATAGATGCTAAAATATAACATTGATTTGTATTCTTTTACTGGAAATATTTGTAATATGAAACTAGGATACAATACACTCATTTTTATTGCACATTCAGTACAGAGGAAAGCTACTGCTCTCACCAGTTTACCCTTTAAGACCATTCATCAAACAAATGCTAGATTGATTGGTTTGCTGTTTCACAGTCTAAAATGAGATTACAGATTAATCTAATTCTCATTAATAATGATGAAATGTTGATTACACAATCATTTCGTACACTGCTTATTGCTAATGCACACACACAAAATTGGCCTAACAGAGAAATTTTGAAAACACCTTGAAGTCTAATAGTTTAAGGAATTTTGTTATAAGTAAGAACTTGCCCAAGAACACAAAATTTCAGTTCCATCTAAAAACTTTGTTTTATTGGATGAAATGTTTGCACTAATAAGAACAGATTGGACAGAGGAAGGAAGTTTCATGTTGTAGATAATTTTTAACATTCTTATTTCCTGATAAAAAGAGGTAGTCAAAGATAGGAATGTAAAGGAATAAAACAGTCTGGAAGAAATCCAGGTAGAAGATGTAACGCGCAACATGAAAAGAGGGTTAAACTGGAAAAATGTGAGAGATGCCAAACAGGAGAGATCTGAAGCCAAAATTCAAACCAGTTGAAAAGTAAAAAATTGTGGGAAAATATGATTAAAGTGTTTCATTCAGATGCTGCTCTAAAACTAAAGTTTGGGAATACTTGAAAACAGAGAGGGACTACATAGGAAGAGGGATAGATTTGATAAATTTCACCCAAAATACTACAAGTTTTAATCACAGGCACTGTGAGTCTCAGAAAGACATTTTAGTTTATGTATTTTGGAGGATCCATTTATGAAAGGAATTCCTGAAGTGTCAAAAATTTTTGATTTTTTTTCTTTTTTGCTTGTTTAAATGTAGAATCAGCGTGTACATTTAGACTAATATGAGAAGGCAGAAGATTGTAACAAGATGACAATATTAAAGAAAATACAGACAGAACAGCCCTTCTCTTTATCTGCCCTTCCTTGATAAAACCTTTAGATTTTGCAGGCCGGCAAGAAGTTTCATTTGCTATATAGAAAAGACAGTCACAGAATGACTTCCTAAGAGCTGAAATAAAAAAGTTGTCTGCAACTGGACAGATTTCTGAAATCCAGACAATGGGAGTGTTTGAAACCCTGTGCTGCAGGTCACTGTACCTCTGCAGTGAACAGAGGCTGTTACATCCTACCTTCCATTGATTTGCCATTACTGCGCGAATTCCTCATTTTAACGAAACATATTGTTATATCCCAGATAAGTCTTTGACAATTCTTTACACTAACCTATGGAATTCAATTGCCACCATTAATTTCACTCTGGTATTTATCAGCAGAAGCTTTTTTCCTGCAAGAACCAATTTATTTAATTGAATAGTTTAAAGGGCTCCAAAACCACATACAAAAGATGAGGTTATAGCTAATAGCTTTCAAATATACTTAAAAGCTGGAATCATTAGCAGTTGCTTAAACTAGGAATTTTTAAGTGCAAACCAGAATTTATTGCAAGCTAGTCTTAGTAGTGTGATTTTTCAGAGTTAATTTTTTTACAGATGCAGGAGGCAGTTAAAATAGCATTCTATATTCAGGAATAAAGCCTGTACTTTGTTGTTCTTTCAGTTTTCCAGTTTTTGGCATTCCTGGAATATCATATTCATCAGTTCCTCAATTTAATATTTGAGTATTAAGTTCTTAAACATATTTATGCCCACAATTTTCTTAAGAGGTAAATAAACCCAGTTCTTCGCATTTTGCAAAAAATTGAGGCACACAATTCCACAAGAACTCTTATGCTATAATGATGTTTCAGATATTTTTGGCTCCCTATGCGTTAGAAGAAACAGGCATCAAAGGGTGGCACTTGGGAAACTGCTGCAGTGCAGTAAAGGGTAAGGAGATCACTGTCCTACACAAAAAATGCACCTGAAGTTGAGAGAATCTCATTTCTAGCTCTTACCCTTGCAAATATTTTGAGATTTCCATGGAAAACGAAACAGTTTCTGCAGATGACTCACTGCAGAGTGCCTCAAGGATGAGCAACGAATTACTGTTGGCAAAAATAAAGGTTCAAATCAGCTAAAGGAGGGATTATGCAATTTCTTCGTGTCCAATGACCAGGCCAGTGAATGACAACAGTGGTATTACCACCACACTTCCTCTGATCAAAGAACTTCTGGACGTGGTTGGGTATGGACTAGGGAGGTGTGTCATAAGATCAAATACTGCAAATGGAAAATGAATGCCAGCAAACACAGCTCCTCTTGGTGTTATGCAAATAAAAGTGGATAAATAAATTTTTAAGACCTGAAAATCACTGCCTCTGCTGCACATGACAATGGAAAACAAGACCACTCTGACAATCTGTTAAATGGTACTACTCATCTGAGATTATCAGTGTGTAGAAAAAGGCAAGAAGGGATTAAGTCCAATAAACTTTTTCAGAATTATGATGAATGTCGAAAAAATCAGGGAAAACCTCAGCTTCTTCAAAGAACTGAAGCAAATCTTGCAGAAATCAATGGCAAGATTGCTATCAATGTGTTTGGAACAGGTCCAAAATTATTATCTCTGACATTAACATAAAGAAATTGCAGGTGTTTGCATTTATATTTCCTTTTAGCAACGGTGGGAGAATGTACTTGGACACAACACAGTTCACCCTTTCTCTGGAATACTTTGCATGAACAGTTCTTGTTTTAAATCCTGGTCTTTGTTTATGGAAAAACGTATTATAAGTTTGGTGGCTTGTTGTTTTGGGAGTTTTTTAATTCAAATAAAAGATCTGTATGGAACACAGAAAAATAGGGCATTTTAAATTATTCATCAAAGGAAGCTGTTGTCTGCATCCTATCACCCTTAACCATGAAGGATTCAGGATCTTCAAAGGAGTAAGGAGCTTTCTGAAAAAAACATCTCTAGAACACACTATAAACTTTACAGATAAAAACTGAATGTCAGATCCTGAAAGTTTTTCATTTTAAGGAGAACTTCTATTGATTCAGCAGAAATTGTGGAGTTAAATAAGGTTAAATATCTCCGGATCAAATCTATTAATTCCAATTAAAGAAAAATGCAATACAATGCAATGACAATGGCAGCCAAGATTCAGATACTTTTACTTTGGGTCAGAGGGCATGAACCTGGTCTTGAATTATGACTTATGACCTGGAACAATATTTAACCTTTACCTTCATATTGCAGAAAATGACAGCTACTGTACCACCCATAAATACAGAGTATTTAATAAAATAAAAGATGACATACCTATCAGATGAAAAACTAAACCCAGACATAATTACTTGTCTTAAAATTACACTGGTTGTGAACTTACTCCTGTGTAGGTTTTTAATAATGCAGATTATTACAGATATACATATTATAGGTATCATTTCTGCATAGAATTACATGCCACAAAGAGTTTTACTCTTTCCTATATTAGAAATCACCAAAAAATTTGTCCAATTCTGTGCGAACTTGCCAAGTTTTACAATGTATGTTACAAAACCAAACAAGTCCAAAGAATATTTCTGCTATTTACACACAGTGATAAATAATGCAACAAGATAAAACATGAGTGGAAATGAGAACAAAAAGAAAGCTAATATAATATTAAATACTCATAGTGCAACATCTCTTTTCCCATCTTCCTCTATGTTTTCTGCCACATCCAGACTACAGTAAAATGCTGAACAATGTCAAAAAAATCCACTCTGCTTTACAAGATATTTATGCAATTCAGATCATGAAGTACGAAAAAAATTCCTAGCTAGTATGAACGTTTATGCACACTGTGCTCAGTCTAGCAAAAGCAATTTTCTAGTTGTTTTTTGAATAGCCACCAAGTAATTAGGTTAAGAACAAAATGACAGTAAAAATCTGTTACTAGACACGCAAACAAACAAACCCCCCTTCCAGAGAGTGGAAGTAACTCCCCTGAATTCATAACCTGTTTGAGACTCAAGACTTAATTAAAATTAAACAACAATTGACCACTACAATCAGAGAGTCATTCCAGCACTTTTTACATAACAGAAATGCTTTTTCCTCTAGTATAGAAGATTTTGAAACAAACCCAAAGGCCTAAACACATCTGGGGTTTGCAGATATCTGCATTTGCAGCTTTCATTTGGTTCTATTTTAGCTGTAAACCTATGTCAAAACACCACATTGAAATACAGGCTGAAAAATCAGGAAATTGGAAATTAAATCCATGAACTTGACAGCTGGGGATGTTTTAATTACAATGCATCTTGTCCCAAGTCATATAAACCATATGATTCAAAGCAATCTTCAGTGTAAGCAAAGTATAAACTCATATATGACAATTATTCAAAGTGTTTTCTATTCTAATGGTCCAAATTACAGACACCACTTTGTATTGTGGCCTGAAGCAAAGTATCACTGATCATTTTTAGTATGCTAGAACAAGGATATTGGTAACAAATTTTCATGACAGACACACACACTCAGTGAGATAATAAATTAGTTTCCCAAGTGAAGGCTCACTAATAAGATTGGATCTAAAATTTAGGTCACTTAATTTTAAGACTCAGCTAATGGGCTGAAAAAAAAAAAAAAAGAGGAGTATAACTTCATAACATAAATTCAGGTTCAATTTTTTTTTACCATAAACATTAGCACCGTTGTAAAGTTGCAAAGAATAAGCTTCTTGTAAAATGAAATGATCTAATTGTAAAATGCATTTGATATCTCCTTGCAGAGAGGTTATTTCTAAAAGAAAAATAAAATATTCTGTATTACATTATGAAGTTATAAAATTTAAGCAATTAATTTTTAGTGCTGTGTAAGGTCTGATGTCACAGGAAAGATAAATTTGTAAAACTTCTTTCCAATATGATTTATTGATTCTATTCCAAACACACTGCTTCCTTTATTTGCGAATACATTTATAATACCAGAACCATAATACAATCAAAGAAACTTCACCTTTCTTCTTTAGTATGCAGAGGTGATGAGAGAGTGTGAAAGTCCTTTAACTACTTGACAATCATATGAGAAACCTCATAGCCTGGTAAGGTTAGAAACAGGCCATTTGGCTTGTCTCACACAAAAATAATGTATTACACACTCATACTCCTAACTTGTTCTTATTACTAGTGGAAGTTCTTTTAAAATAATATACCAACATATTTTCCACCTACAAGACAAAGAAATTTTTTTGAGAGGGACATTTTACAAGGTCATGTAGTGGCAGAACAAGAGGTAATGTCTGTAAACTGAAAAAAGGGAGATTTAACTTAGATATTGGGAAGAAATTCTTTATTGTGAGGGTGGTGAAGGTCTGGCACAGGTTGCTCAGAGCAGCTGTGAACGCCCCATCCCTGGAAGTGTTCAAGGCCAGGTTGGATGGGGCCTTAAGCAACCTGGTCAAGTGGAAGGTGGCCCTGGCCCACGGCAGGAGGTTGGAACTGCATGATTTTTAAAGTCCTATCCAACTAAACCACTATGATTTTTAATGTATTGCAAATCCTACTCCTCAGTCTTTGGTGGTGTCCAAAACTTACCATTTCCATTCTCTACTATGGCCAATGACTCTCTGCAAATTGTCGTCTTTCTCAAGGGATTGATAGTCCTTTGAACTTCTGCCAGCAGCACTGCTTGCATTGCCTCAGTAATCTGTTATAAATGCAAATTATTATTGGATGATAGCAGTACCTCGATTATTTATCTAAGTATTTGACAATTTTAACCAACTAGCACAAAATCTTAAGAGTGTCCTGGTGAATGTCCTTGGAAAGTTAACACTTATTAATAAATCTTTCAGACAGTGATAATCATGTATCTCTACATACACATTGAGGAAAAAAGAATTAACTAGGTAGCAGTAAAGTGAAGTAAGTTTTCAGTCAGGAAAGCTTTCCAATAAACATCATTTTCTTTAATGTTATATCTAGAATCAGTCACCCTCTGTCTCCTTGATTTCAAGGGGTCATGACAACATATGCGAGTAAAGCACATGGTGATAATGGTTAAAAAGAGATACCTTCATTTTTTCTCTTGTGTTCTGCCTTTTTTAGAATTTCTGGCATCTAAACTCTGATAAAATTAAAGAAATGTTTTGTTATCAGTGGTAACGCTCTATTCCTCTAGCTCAAACATAATACCACCATATTTTTTGTCTAACACCAAGGGAAATATGGTTCCTCAAACTCCTCCTATGCAAAAGGAACATCTGCTGGAGTTCTGAACAGCCTTTAAATGGCCCCTGCAGTAGCTGATGCACCACGAATGGGTGTTGGGACAATGCAGTGTGGCGATGATAGAGTTATTACTTTCCTCCTCTTCAGCTGAGGAATTCCAGAAGAACTAAGAACATTTAAAGATGTAAGATCTTATAAAGCACATGAAGACCCAAACTTGTGAAATTCTCTAAATTTCAGCATGGTGCAGAATGGCAGCAGGAATGTCTTCTCTCCATTTGGTATTTCCTTCAGAAAAGGAGTACAATTTTCCCCCCTTGGGAAGGTATTAATTCTCAAGTACAAGAAATTTCCTGAAAAACAGAGTGAGTCTAGTTTCCAGGACAGCGTATTCCACCTCAGTTTAAATATGAATTTAAATTGAGTATGAAAATTTTAAGTTGATCATCCTAATATTATAAACATTTTAAGCTTATATGATATTTCTATTATAAAAACTATTAAAATTGTTTAAGATTAGTATCCACTGAGGTTGATATGCAGTTGATATCCCTCAAACTGCCTCAAAGAGATGGTTTCATCTCACTCACAATCAAGTGCATGTCCTCAATCATATCTCTAGCTGCCCTTGTAAATTCAAATCATTAAGTGGAACAAAGGCTGTGGGTATCCTTTGTGACAAACCCCTTTATTGTAGACAAGTATACCCTAGTAAGGTCCACAGTGTAAAAGTTCACTGCAAGTGAACCCAGCCCTGTGTGGTTCAACACAGCACAAACCTTCATCTTGTTATAATAGAACTTTATTTTACAGGGGAAACCAAAGGCAATTTCCAATTCCTCACATCTATACAACCCTGAGCTTTGGGGATTACAGATCCTGACTTTACAGCAGACTCCTACAATGTATCTGCAATAATTAAGAAAGAGAAGGAAACAAAAACATGTTTTCCTTGTCCTGGGGAAACCTTTGACAGAAAAGATTCTTACAGAGGTAAGCAAAAGAAATCTGGTAAGAACCTGTCACTAATCTGGGTAAGATACTCATTATCTGTATCACTGCTGTGTGTGCCAGTCAGAAAGCATTTTTAACAGTTTCCTCTAACTTCAAAAACCCCCAAAAAACAGATGGCACAACATGATCTTAATTGTAGAGCCACCTGTAAATGTCTCTGCATGATACTTGTCTATCTCTTTGCTGAATCTGCATTTCCACAGTGCTTGATGTTGTTCCACGTGTTTAGTTTTGTCTGGCCAACTGCATCTTCCACAAGAATTCATCTGTCAAGTCTAACAACCTCTAGAAGCTTTTCTTTTTTCTAACACAAAACAAATCTACATGAGCACCTTTCAATTTCTCTGATCACGTCCACTTTATCTTTAGTGTCCTTCTGGATATATACTAACTATCTTATTGGCTAGTAATATATGCTTTCATTTTTTGCCCCATAATTGTAAGTGCTGTTGTAAATACTATCTGCTTTTCAGTTAGGAGTGTTAAATGCGGCAGAAATTATGTTGCTTCTTTGACTTAGAAAGTAAAAATAGCATATGTCCAACTATAAATACTGATATTAGGGAGTGAAAGGTAATTGTTTGACTCTGCAGCAGCAATACTAGAGAGTAATTCAAAAAGACAAGTGAACAAAAGTTGAGACAAGCTGTACTGTTATGTCTACACTGAGTTATACTGGCTTTCCTTTCTACACTTTATCAATTACTTCCAAGGGTTACTATTCTCTTTCTAATGAGTGGGTTTAAGGAGAGAAGTCAATACGCATCACTCCTGGTTGTTGCTCAGGCCACAACCTCTACAGGGCTGAGCCTTGCAGAAACCGCCTCCCAGAAGCCTCCGTAACATAGTCACATCGGGGAGCAAAAACATACAGATCAGAACATCAACTTGAATTATCCAGCCTTTTCTCTAATTCTCCACAGTAATTGTCAGGACGGTAGTCTAGATGCTTATACTGAAGTATATTGGCTTCAGGTAGAGTCAAAGGCTTTAAGGTCAAATACATTCAGAGCTTGTTAGACATATTACTCTAAACTTGGGTATCAGTACTAGCTTATCAGTACTACTGTCTGCGATGGCCTTAGCATGAAGTGGTTTATTCTTTGAAACTGAAGTCCTTTGTAACATCTCTCAGATTCATTCCACCTAATTTTAGGTACTAATGGCAGTGAAATAAATGAAGTAAAACAAAAAAAATACAGATACACTGCAGGAATCAATACAGAGAGATGAGACAGTCCCAGGATGATTCATGCCTCCTAAAATCTCAGCAGTCCCTACAAAATGCCTGTATTTTTCCACTGGTGAAAAAGGAGGGTTAAAGCACTTACATTCAGATGATTATTTCAGAGATCTATCTATGTCGTCAACAATTTTCTTAAGGGGAGATTACAATAACTATCCAGCTGATCACAGAGGATACAAGTTTCCTTATACAGAAAAGGAATACTGCAACATCAAGATGGCACTAGAGGAATTCCAAAGCAGGGCCTAAATGCTGTATAAATGATGCTCCTGAATTAGTACATCCAAGTTCTAACCAAGGTCTAATTACTTGGGGCTATACAACAGAACCATGTCAAGGTTAGAGCTGATTCCTGTCTAGCTATCTCCAAAATAGGAGGAGCTGGTGTATGACTCCTACTGATCACAAAGGCACCAGTAATGACTGATAAAGCTCAGTTATTGCTATCCTGGTTTGTCACACCACAGAGCCCTGATGCCACCATACACCACAAACTGCTGAAGCCCCATAAGCTGATGGACACTCCGAGGTAGGACAGACAGCCCTCGTGTCGTCAGGCAACTAAAATCCTTGACTATAGATGAAGGCTGTATGCTTAATATTTTGTAAATGGAACTACTGACTTATTTAAGTTTCATGCAAAACTCATTGCCACATACAGTATTGAATTGCTTTGTGGAGACTGGCACTGAAAATAGAAGGGTAGCTGTGGAAGTGAGGTCATTTACTATTTTACAAATGGTTGTCCAGCTCAGAGAGTAACCCATATTGTAGGGGGAAGTTTTACTTCATTTTATAAAGAGACTTTGGTCTTCTGAAAAGTCAACTTAACAAAAACTAACTTCACCCAGTGAGATTTAAAAAGATTTTAGGAAAGGTAAAAAAGGAAGCAAGTTATTTCCTACTGTATTCTTCCTCTTGAAATGCCTGAATAAAAATGTTGGGAGAAGACATTTCAACATTGGTCATTTGAAGGCTAAGGAGCTATGAAGAGCAAGGAAATTATTAAAAAAATCCTTCTGGTGGAAAAAAATATCCATATATCTACTAGAGCCAACAACAGCCAAAACTTTTTGACTGCATGACATTTGACTATTCTTATAATTTTTTTAAAGTTTCATTTTAATGTTCACCATTTCAGCCAAAAAGGTTCAATAATACACTATTATTAATTTTTTAAAAAGAAAATATAACCAAATACCTATCACAGATATATCTAAGAAACTGGCTATATTAAATATGGAGTAAAGATAATAAAGGGCAGAAATGCAACCACTGTTTCCCCATATTAAATGCTTCAAAGTAAGCTTTATATACATATATATTTTCATATATATATATATTTCTGGGTGGGATGAGAGTGTGGCAAGAGGTAGCTATATTTTGTCTGAAAGAATAGCAAAACACATGAAGACAACCTTTTCTTTAAAATCAACTGGGGAAAAGAAATTACTAGAAAAATATTTTAAAAATATACACATTTTTAAAATTTTAGAGAAAAACCTCCCTCAACCTTTCAAATTTCAAGGTCAGTAGACCCTTGATCAAACATTTGCAGCAGGTTTTTTCAGTTTCCTTGTTTGCACAGAATCTGTTACAGTACTGTAAGGAGATAAGGAATCAATAAATGGCAACTCCTTTGGGTCATGTCTGAGAGTCAGTACCCTTCACCGAAGATCACAATAAAAAAGTTTTTAAAAACAGGGTAACAAGTGATGTTTTTGGCAAATGTACACAAGTGCTTAATCAGGTTGCTCAGGATTCATAAATCGGCCATAAATCTGTGTTTGTATAAGTGGAGTTTCAACAAAGCCACTTTATTGTCAACAAAAACTATAATTTTGAATAAACCACTAAATATACACACCTACTGCCAGCATCACAAATTATTTTGAATGTTAAAAGGTTTATGGCAGTTTGTCTGCAAACAGTCCAAAATATTCACTGCAAAGTGGAGTAGCAAAGATTACGGCAGCTACAAAGCTGTGCCTGGATAACGTTAAAATTTGGGAAGCATTGATAGCATGGTATTTGCCACACTTGACAATTTCAGTGTCTTAAATTTAAAGTCTTTTCAGGCAAAAAAATTGTGAGGCAGCTTATTCCACACTTCATCTTCCTGCGCACTAACCTCCTGTGGTAGATAAGACCATCATCATTGTATACACTGATCAGTTGCTAAATACACTGGAAAATATAAATACCTAGATCTCACAAAATCAGCTATGCTGCAAATACAACTTTCATGAATATATGACTCCTCCCTAAAGAGTTTCAGTGGCTGACCAGGTCAGCAAGAGCTTATATGCATTTCATATGACAACTGCAGCTATTGAAACGGAGCTCCTGTATTCGGTTTTCTTATAAAAATGTTTCAAAAAAAGGAAAAAAACCTTATTGTAAGAGAAAGGGGAGAGAAGGAGAATGCAGAACTAATATAGAAGACCTGTAGACAGTAGGGATATAATAAACAACCGATAAGCTTAAGGTGAAATGCTGAAATCAATTGAATGTGAATATTTGCAGAAACCGCCTCCATCTAACAGAACAAGGGACTGTCACAGAAGCACCCCTGCACGCCTCAGCTTTGGAAAACATTCTTTGCACTTGAAATGCAGCACAGAGTCGCATTCAATTTCAAAAGTAACATGATAAAATAAATTTGTAACAGGCATTTCCCATTTCTGGAATAAAACCCGTTGTGGTCGTAGTAGAAAATCCTGAGTTTTGTATTCCTGGATATTAACTCACTCAAATAAATGACACTATTTTATTTAAAGACATATTTCCAAAACAAAAAATGGTCACTAGACTTCACTGTTCAGACTGGTTTCCTTTTACCTGTCAACTCTCAAGAAACTTATTTATCCCTCAAAGACTTCAGATTCTTCAGTAACAATAGGAATGAGCATCATCTGTCCTGGAAACTTGGAACTTACATGTCATTCTTAAAGAGTGTTGTAATAAGCAAGGGTTTGGGATTAATTATTTGCCCTTCATGAAGGCATTTTACTTCTTCTATAATAACACATTGGTGTATGACACTGCCATTCTTTTTACCTTCTATTTTCCTGAAGTGTAAAATGGCATTTCTGATCTAAGTTACAAGTGGTTATTAGAGAACAGATAACTCATGTCCTAAACACATGCTGTGAACAAGCTCACCTAGATTAAAAATTAGTAGGACAGTTATTTTGCCACATGCAAACATGTACTTTACAGCAAAATAGTTTCATGAGCAGTGTACTTCATACTGTAACAATAATCTGTTTTCCACAGATCTGAATGGCATGATTTATGCAATAATTTCACCATAAATCATAACTATTAGGTCACATTACTGATTCCAAATACTAAGTTACAACCAATGTTATGTAAGGATTCCATTGCTACAACTGACACAGGCTCTTTCCTACCTTTACTGATTCCTCGCTCCAACAACAAATCAGTTTCAGCAATGAAATGCTTCCAAAGTCTGGGGAATGGTATTTACTCTTACCTGAAAAACACACACAGTGTATGAACTGGCAATATATAGAGCAGCACACAAATAGAAAGATATTTTAACATTTTTAAATTTTTCACTTCAGTAACATACCTGAAAAGATCTGAAAAAGTATAATTTCTCAGAGTATCTTTTCATCTGCTGCAATAAGCACCAAGTGACCACTTCCTGAGCTCTGTCAGCCTTGGTAGTGAGACCACTTCTCTGAGGAGCCTGTTCCAGCACACAATCATCCTCTGGGGGAAGAACCTTTTTCTAGTATCTAACCTTAACCTTGTGTTCAGACAATCTGTTGTTTGAGCATTTATTCTTACCCTAAATTAGCTTAGTTTATTACTGTATTTTTTTTAGGCCAAGAACTGATATCCCACAGAGTAAGCTTTCATCACAATTTTCTGAAGATATTGAGAATACTTTCTGTTTTAAACTACTTAACTATGGATTTTGCTATATATATACACTAAAACTACCTGAAGGTGTGTTTCTTTACCTTTAAAACAGCAGTACAGTGTATGCAAAAATACATTAAATGACATTTTGTAGAGTCACAATTTGCCTCATTTACTTTTCTGCTAAAGGATGACAATATGGTATGTAGTCAGGATGTCACAGTCAGTGGCTCACCAGTTCTGATCACAGTCAAGGAAGATGTTACGTTTATGGGTTTCCATGTGAGTTTTAGTACTACCATTTTGATTTTTAAGATTTTCAAAGCAAGGGACGGTTTGAACTGGCAGCTCTGGTTTAGTCCACTCCTTTCTCATTTGGACTTCCATAGAAAAATGTGACATCTCAGTACTGAACTACGACATTTGATGCCATAGAGTTGAGTAGATCGGTTCTATGATCCTTTGAATCCACACAACAATCTCTGCTTGCCAATATGGTACAATGTATTGAGAAGTGGAAACTGAATTATAAGGAGCAAGTAAATGTTTCAGTAGCCCCAAAGTTTGCAAGTATTCGGGTCCCACAATGCACTCGTGCTCAAATGTTGGATTCCTGCAGCAAAGGCTGACATTTGAAACAAATCACATAAGTACCTGCATTTTGCAAAGTGAATAGGGTACTCTAGTATAGTCTGAGGGGGAGCAGTATGCAGTTCACTAAATGACTGCACAAAAGTAACTACATCAATACTTAATGTATATGAAAATTTCTGCGAAGATACGTTCAGGTATGATCAAAAAAACTAATGAGAAAGAAAAGAGGAAAAATGAAAACCAGAACACTTAATCCTCTGTCTCTGACAGCTGACATGGCATGTACCATAATGTAAAATATAAAGAAGGGAAAGAAAAAGACATGACAAAATGAAAGGCAGAATAGATCATACAAAGGTAAGTCTTCCCTTCTCATGGTTTAATTTGAATTTTATGTAACTTCTTTACATACCAGGATGAATTTTTCTTTTTTTATTTTTCTTTTTTTTTTTCCTGTCATTTTGGAAACTTTGTTTCAAAGCTTAATATTATTTCAAACCTTTGACCCTGATTAATAAGTAATTTCTTTAGTACCAACCTACTGAATTTGCTTTGAGTTCCTGATGTGAGGAAATCCTGTGGGATAGAATCAGTTCTCCAAAATCTTGAATGTGAGGAAGGACTCAAGCAATGCCATCAAGAGCTTTTAGAGTTCTTACTGACTGAAGAGCTAACCTGAGGCTACTCTGATCTAAACAGAAAACAGTCTGTTATCAAGAAACTGTCCCCATTAACCAAGAACAGTGCAGCCAATATGGCAGCCACCATCCATCCTCATCCCCTGCTGCAGTACTTCAGTTTTACATCCATATATGCAAAAAAAGCATTTAAAAAATCAAGTTCTATTTAGTTTTTACTCTCCTATGTACTTTGCACATATGTAAATGTAAAAAGAAAGTCCAGAAATATCAGCAGAATAGAGATTTAGCATTCCTTGTTCTGCTGTCCAGTGTGTCCTTGATGCTAAACAACAGGTCATTCCTAAAATGTCTTTCATCTGCAAGTCTCAGACAAGATTTTAATTTGCAAATCTGAACAATTGTGTGAACCAAGAGATAGGGCATATGAGTTAGATTACCTTAGAAGTTTTAGGCCACTCAATAAAACTATTTTTAGGTTCATGAACATTTTAGTCATATTTACACCATTTCAACACCTTTCATCTACTTATTTTCTATTGTCACTTGACTTAATGTTCCATCTTTCTTCCAATGGGCATTTCTGCCGTCACAAGTTGTCACATCTGCCACACATTCTGTCATCACAAGTTCTACAGTTCTGATGCATATAAGACTCAGAGAAGGATAGGTAACTGAAAACCGGTTTTAGACGGGGATATTAAGGCTTACCCAGCAGAGGGTCAAGATTTGACTTGAAAGAATCTCTGTTTTCAGTTAAGACAAGACTTAGTCTGTAAGAGGAGCACTGTATTCATGAGGTAATATATACTGACAAATGCCCACATTCTGTTTAGGTTTTTATTTAAACATTCCTTGGTTAGTTGCATGCTGAAAACAAACTCAGACTGGCTTGCAAAGCCAAGATTGGGAGCAACGGCCTGTGGGACATTAATGTGAAGAGATTACTTTATTCTGCCCTAAGCCAAAAGTCTGAAGGCATTATTGAACAGCCAAGATGGCTCTTGTATTACTAAGGCAACAGTTTGCTTGGAGGGCTGAGTATATTATTGGGTGGGCTCATAATGGTGATGAGGGACATGGGGGAGGGGGAAGACAGTGTTTGTCTTATTACATTTCTGGTTTTCAGACTGCTAGAAAATGTCTTTAGAAACTCAGCTAAATGTTTTGCCACGACAGGAAAAACATCCTTGATTCCAGTTAACATTTTGTTTACATATTTGTGGGGATATTCACAAAAGAAAACTGAATAATTCAGTTTCTCTGTTTGCAGATTAGCCTGCTCAAAGCTAAAGAATATTTTTTTCATTATTGAAATTAAATTATGTATTTTAGCCAAAGAGGCATTCAAAAAAATAACACTTAAAAACTAATATTGCCATTCCTCCATATACTTACTGCTTGGTAAGTCTCCATAAAAACTGGGGAATGAAGGTGTTGCTGCTTCTATGTTTCGCCATTTGTCATGTACAGATTCTGATTTCTGTGGACTAAAAGAACAGGAAACTCTTAAACAGAACCTGAACATACATACAAAAAATCTTATGTCTCAGGGTAGTATTTGTTTTTCACTACAATCAACAGTAAGTCATAATATTTCAAAAGGCCTTACAACAACTCAAAGCTCACAGCTTGAGAGCTTTAAGTTAGAGACACAAATGTCAGAAGGCAGGAGAGAAAATAAATTCTCTGAAGATCTTCTCTTCCTGGCTTCTCCCTGTTTCTGTCTCACTTTTACGATCTGACACATTTTGGTGCAGGTTACTTTATTTTCACAGGCTGGGCCAAGTTGCAAACTTGACTTTGTACAACAGACAGACAAACAGCAGAACCCTTGCAAGCTGTGAAAGCTGTCCTGCTACTTCTTCAAATGCTGTAGTGAATTAGAATTCAATATGTAGGGTTTTTTCCCTTGAGGATGCTGAAGTTTTGGCTAAAGCAACTGCCCAAGGAGCTTTGGCTACTCACTGTACTTTCAGAAGGTAAATTGGACAAAACAGCATTTGCTGCCCCTTTTTTTTTTTTTTCAGACTTCTAATAAGACAAAAATACATTATTGTGACAGATCATAGCAAAGAAAATTAACTCCAACCCAGAATACAGAGAAAATGATAAATAAGGATAAATCGTATAAAAATATGTAAGGAATGAATAAACGTAGATTACAATGGTTCATTCAGACTCCAGTTATTTGCAAGAGGAAGAGCTGAAACAAAGGCTGAATATCAAGACCTCAGCAAACAGGACAAGTGCTAATCACACTCTGCTTATTACTGGAGAAGGGATAGGAGGAAAGAGGGAAAGGGAACATCACAAGAAAGGGGCTTTTTCCCTAGGCAGAGAGAGGGAGATAATTTTGCTTTACATAACTGGTTTTGAGGCAATACAGAAAGTATAGACACATTCAGAAAGGAAAATTATGCCATTATACTCAAACACAAAGGTAACAACATCACATCGTATATGGAATAAGTATTTTACGGGTGTTTTCAAAGAAGTGTCTGAAGCATGGATTTCTTTTCCATGGCTCTAATCCACTTCTCCCGCAACTGTAATACATTCCTCCCGTGAATGCTGTTGACACAATAGCATCATCTCATTGGTGCTACCCAGAGAACTTTGACTCTGTGTGAAAATGATGGTTCTTGACTGCAGTGGGACATCATTTGCAGTTTAGCAGAGGTTAGGTAAAGGATTTTATACTATTTCTTATCTCAGATGTTCTTATCTTTATTTATTGGAGGGGAAAAAAAAGTATAACTGACATATCTAAAGTTCTGGAACAGTTCTTGGAGGTAGGGGAAAAGATAAACTCAGTGCTATTACGGGACAGAGACATAATGAGAAAAACACTTTTCTGTCACCAGCAGTAAAGAGGAAAATGCTCAGGTGACTAAAACCTCTGAGGTCTGCATTGATGGAAATGCAGCAAATACAGTCTAGTTCTGATCAAGTTCCCTGAGAAAGATTCCCTGTCTAATTTCTGAACGTGTAAGAGATGAATATAGAAGGTAAAACCTCTAGTAGGTTTGTAGTAGGCAAGTGTTTGCAACTACAGCCAGGAAAATAATTGTGTGTTGTCTCTGTACAGACCCACAGCACTCACACTTGTTGCTTAGGAACTTAAAAGGAAAATACAGTGATGGGGGGGTGTGGGGGAAAAAGACAACAAAAAAACCACCAAAAGCCATGACCAAATCAAAATTCCAATAGAAGAGTTGGATACAACTCGAGTGGTTTTCTCTAGATGAGACCATTGGGAGGCAACAACCCATGTTAGAGCATCACAAATGGGACCAAACTGAAACCTAGCTATGGGACAGCTATAATAGGTATACTATTCAGCTTTGGAAAAACAGGCCATCCAAACCAAACTATATTATGTAAAAATTCCAAACAAAACATTTCCAGTTCTCTGCTCAAAATTCATATAATTTTTGTAACCAAAGATTATGCCAATTTTTATTGCTTTCTTTTGTACAAAAATCCACCTATTTCTACAAGAGATGCTAGGTTTTATGACTTTACATATGCTGGAGAAAACTTAAAATTATATAGCACTGTTTTGACTAGCAACAAGTTTAATTCTTATAACTTCACAGGAGATATGTTCCAAAGCCAGCATGTGCATGTCCGGGAAAAATGTTTGATTCTGGTACGATGATTAACTTCAATTATAAAATGTCTTTCCAAAAGAGTACCAGAATATACAATACAAACAGAAAGTACTATTTTGGACAAAATGAATTCACATTCAAGTTGGAATCCTGAAACAAGCTTGTGTGAATATGGACCAACAGACAATGTGATTAGCAGCAAAAGGAACTGAGGAACTTGCTTTTGTCCGGTGGGATGGTGCATATGTCTTGAGATCCACTGAATGCCTAGAGCTTTTCAGAAGACACAGATATTTGCAGCATCGAGATCAATATTTTCTGTCCCCCCTTCTTGCCTGAGGGCCACAGCATCACCAACACTGGAGTTAATTGCCCCTAAAATACTAAATACAGACCAACCTATGTTTGCTGAACAACAACAAATCTGTGGGCAATATCCGTTGCCTGATTAGCATGCTCTATTTGGCTTGGTCAAATAACGTCCAGCATGTCATTTTTCCTTTATTGCTGAAAAAGCATTTAGTCAATAAATTTGTTTTGAGTAACATAAATGCTTTTTGGGATGGTTCTCACAACATAAGGGCCGATGAGGCATTCATTCCCAGTAGCTGCTGTTGTTACTGGGGGCGTTGTACTTGAGATAGTATAACTAGGACAGACTGTTCTTGGCTCTCATGTTTTATTTATTTGTGCAGTCAAGGGTTTCATGGCAAAGGAAGTGTGTTGCTTATAGGGAGTGGAAGTTTAAACAGCACAAATGTGCTTAATGCATATCTCACAATGTGCATAAAGAGACCTCATTGTTCTACACAGTTTAAACTATGAAGAAAAGAGTGCTCTCTGGAAAAGCAGGGTGTGAAGCTGGATATTTCAAGTTCTTGTTCTGATGAAAACAATTTTTGCATCAGTTCTCATCCACTAAAGAGAAAAATGTAAAGATACCTAAATTTTATCCTGATCTCCTTTTGCTCAAAGAACATCCTTTTAAAAAGCCCTAGAGAAAGAATTTAAGCTCCATTGCAGAAGCACATATTTAAGAAAAGTTTGTTTCAGGTTTTTTGATGCTTTTAACCACTATAAAGGAAGAGAAGACTCATAATGAAAAATTCTTACCTTTCACTTTCATCTGTTACTGCTGAAGGTATGTTAATTATCCTGTTGATTAAAGCTATTCTGCTAAATAAGAAGAATACTGTTTCCAAATCCTTTGTTCCATACAGATTCTCAGGTCCCTCCTTCTTTCCAGTTTCTCCTTCAGTTGCAGCAAGGTATTTGTTTGATAAATCGAGCACTCTTTTGGAAAACAAGTTGAAAATTTCATGTTCTCCTGGCACAGCACAGTCAGTACAGTTCCATCCTGGCAACATCAGTGAGAGGTGGCTTTCATTTGACACAAGTCCGAAAGAAACATGACACCGAAGCCTCGGGAGATCCAAGTGTCCAACACACAGATTGTCTGTTTCTTTATCTACACCCCATGGTAGGAGACATGACAAAAGCAGCTTAGCTGCCTCAGTGGCGATGTTCACATCAATGTTTCCTGATGTTTGCATTCTAATCTTTCTTGAACTCTTTATCTTTTTCTGTCTTTTCGTGCCACCACTTTCTTCCACAGGCCTGGGTGCATTATTGCACCTACAGATCTGGTCTGAACAAATAGTCTCTCCCTGCCCATCCACTGGAGGTATGAAGCCAGGAGTTTTGTTTCTTTTTAACGTCAGTGCCCTTTTCTCAGCAGTACTTTTAGCTCTTTCTAGAGTGTGTTGATTATGGAATGATTTTGATGACTTTAATCCATTAAATTGAGATGACAGCAGAAGATCCTCAAGTTTTTCCAGATCAAATAAGAGAATATGAAAGTTTGCATTGTTCCATTTTGTCTTAACTGGTAAAATAGTAAAGGGCTGTTGGATGCAGCTGGTATCAGTTACCTGAAAGAAAAATATTAAATGTCCAAACACAAACCCACAGCACTTTGTAATTTTCAAGATATCAACACATAATTGCCTAGGGAATGGATGAAATCTATTAACTCTATTAAGTTCAAATTAATAATATTTATTCACTTGTTACCGAGGAAAAAAAGATTTGTTTCTAAATAGCTTAAGATACAGAGATATGCACATTTAAATAGTACAACACTGGCTCCTTAACATCTTCAATTACACGGGCATGCTGTAGTTTGCATTTATCTTCACAAAAACTCTAGGCTGGTATTTCTTCTGCTAAGTCTCATTTCAAGCTAAAAGGTTTTTTGGAAAGTTTTAAACTGTACAGCTCTTGTTTTTTCAAAATAAAGCTAGGGAAGCAAATCCTACGATGTTACAAAATTCTTGCACATCCCAAATGCCTGTAATGCTTGTTGCAACTTGATATATGTATGGGATGAAGACCATGCCTTTTGCCACTTCAAAATATGCAAAACTATCTATAAGTTACTTCATTCTGAGCTAAGTCATACATACTTTATCAGCAATGATAAGAAACTTATGTGTATAAATCTCTATTTACAAAATTTATTACCTCAGCCGAAAATAATTGAGAGGAAAAGGCTACAGAGATACGACAATGTTTGTGAACAGCTGACTTCACCTTGTGCCACCCTATTTCCAACCTGGATCTTTCTAAAATTCTCCATACTTCTTCCCCAGCTTTAAAGCCCAATCACAGGATTTGTAGAGCATCATTTCAGTTCTGCATACAAACACGATAATTGTGCTGGTATAAATACACATGGCTGATTACTGATGCTAACAAATGCCCAAAGAAAATAGTTTTTGAAACCTCCTAAAATCTGGCAGAAATAAAGATTTGAGAACAGCTACAGTTACTCAACAACTTTAGACTGACACATTAACTTAATTATGAACCGTAATTGTGTAAGCTGAAACACATGAGGAAATGTTCCAAATGATCTTTGCTATTTTTTTCTCAGTTTTATTCATGTAGTTTCATTATTTAAATGATAAATCATCATTAAATACAAAATTTTACATATTTTCTTTTACCAGTATCCTTGGCATGGGGTAGATACTCTGCTGTGGCAAACTCCAGGGGAAGGGATGTCTTTGGACACTTTAAAAATCAGCTTCTTATACTGATATCACAGAAGAATTTGCCAACAGAAATGCCCCTCAAAAACAATCTGTCCTGGACATTACAGTCTTAGACAGAATGTAGTCCAAACATGCAAAAAGAATACAATATTTGAGAAGATAAACTGTGACAAGAAAGTCTTCCCTATTACAGCAGAAACTCTACAGATCAGATACTCTGTAAGCAGAACTGTAGAAAGAAGGAACGAGCAAGAATGAAGAGTGAAGAAAAATAACTGATATAAATGGAGGATACATGAAGGCAGAAATAAGATCCCAAGGATGAACAAGCCAAGAGGGGGAAATTACAAAATCTGTCCTGTAGCCCTTGGGATATTTCTCTACATGGAAAACATTCCACACTGGCTTTTCCCTGACTCCCAGTTTCCCATGAGTACTTCAGGAGAGCTGCTCTGTTTTGGCTTGCTGTGCTAGCTCATACCTGAGAGTCTTTAAGGAGAGGAAACGCGGCACATCACCTCAGATCCCATATTCCAATCAAGATCCACTTACAAGAGTAGGTTTTCCTCTTTACGCATCTCCAAATTCAGAAGTAAAGCATTTCACACTCCTGTTGCCCTTTTTCCCATACAACATCCTGCGCCTGTGCACTCAGAATGACAGAATTTTTATGACACAGCTTCTACAGGCGTTGGAAAGAAGACAAAACTTACTGTGGGGCACAATAAAGTATCAGGCCATTTTGCAGCTTCCTGGGTTTTTTCCCCCACTTTGTTATAGAAGGCCTAAATCTATATAGCAACCAATGAAGAGCCTGCAATGATAAAAATACTGGTGTACAATTCATGACAAATATTCAGATTTCAAAAGGATGACCTTAATTTTTCAATAAGACCAATTTTCTGAGGGGAAAAAACATCAAAAATGTCATTTGGAACAAACGTTTTGCACAATACTAAAAAAAAATACCAGAAGCTGAACTAAATGACACAGTTGAATCTTTCATAATACTCCAATAAATGTGCTTTATAAAGATAAAACCTTAAATTTTTTGTCCAAGAGGGAGACTCCAGATCAGTTTGTAGAACAATTACCTTCTTTCACAAGAACGATCATACTGCACCACCACACAGCATTCCATGAAGGTACTGGGAGGATCATCCAAGGGTAAAGTTATGATTGCAACATCTTGTATCATAATCCTGACTACATCTAGTAAAGAAGTGCCTTTTACCTTCAGGAAAATACCAGAAGTGAGGGAGTGTAAACTCCTTGTTGACACTTCTGCCCTTTTCTTTAAGCATGACTTGGATGTTTTTATTGTCCTGCAACAAGCTTGTGCTCTCAGCACTGTGCTCAGTCTCCTTCACATTCCCAAGCAAACATGCACAAGCGGGAAGACAGCATCAAGAAGCAACTTTTTAGCTCAGTAATACTTCTGCAAACAATCGTGCCAGTTTCCATATCATAAATCACTATGTTAGTTTTAATTTCATCATGGCTAGGCTTCGCAAACGAAGATTTCATAGGTAATTAGAAATATTCCACTTACGCAAGGAACTTTCTGTTGAAAATAGCCAAATCTTAGAGAAAACCAAGAAGTGACAGTAAATAAAGCAGCTTGAACTGGAATGCAATGTTGATTACGTCTTCTTTCTCATGACTACTCCTTACCTAACTCCTTTTACATTACAGCCATTTTTAAATTGTTAATATTGTAGTAAGAATTACACAAGGAAAGGATCGACCCTCTAACCTCTAGTTATTTGGCTATTTAGTTTTGGATAGTAATATAATTTGGCTTTTTTTGTTATTTAGAGAATGATGCTCCCACCAGATGAGGATGCACTCTAAATACATAATCCCATTTAAAGATCTCCATAGGGAGTCATAAGTAAGAGATTATAACTGCTTGTTCAGGTTTTCTTTTTATCCCTTTCCTTTTTCCTTTTTTAAAAAATAACACATTGTAGTTAAGCACTAGGATTATTTTAATCTTTAATTATGCTGTTTCCTAATACATAGGGAGAACCCCATGGAATGCAAACACTGGAATTCACAGGCTACCTCTGACATTCATAGAAGCTATTATTATTTGGCCTATCATTTTCTCTTTCTATACACTTATATTTGCCTGATTAATATTTAGAAACCTTTAGTAAATTCACCATCCTGACAAAGGGACATACTGTGACAATGTCAAGCTGTTGAGACATCTGGTGATGCTCCTGCATGTGAAGTCACAGTAGATGTTTATTGTTTATTGGCAATATGAAAACTTATTGACATTGATCCTCAAAAGCATCTACCAAGTTATCTCAGCTCTCTGGCATAGGCATTTCATTCCAGTGAAAGAAGGTGAACATCTAAAGCTTTAGACATAAAATGCTATTTAGGAAGTATGGACAAGTTATTTTCCGTAACAGAAGATAAGAGAAAAAGGAGGGAAACCCACAAAACTAACTACAAACTAGAGAGCTGGGAACAGCATTTGAAGGTGGATATTGAAAAGCAGATATTTACATTATGTACTGTACCCTTCCCTTTTCTAGTTTAACCAACTCTAATTTTAAACTTTATTTTTGATTCGAACAACTTACTGTAAGCTTTAAAAAAAGCAAGAAGTCTTGCTACAGACTAAAATATCTTAAGATTCATAAACCTCTTGTGCATCACGGACCCACAGAAGAACAAACTTTCTAAATCCAGGACGCAGCAGGATGCAGGCAGTCTTTGAAATGCCAGGCAATATTCTATGCATGGCAACTATCTCCTAGCATCTCCCTGGTTTGCCACTGAAGACGTTTGAACCAGGATCTGAGAAGAGCTAGAATAGGATAGACTGTTTCAGGTGGAAGGGACCTACAATGACCATGTAGTCCAACTACCTGACCAGCTCAGGCCTCCTGTTGTTAAGGACATTGTCCAAACGCCCATTAACCGCTCATAGGCTTGGGGCACCGAACACTCCTCTAGGAAACCTGTTCCAGGGCTTGACCATCCTCTTGGTAAAACAATGCCCAGTTTAAACCTGCTGACACAGCTTTGAACCATTCCCATGTGTCCTATCACCAGATAACAGGGAGCCATGTAGAGCAATGAGGCCACCGCTCAGCCTCCTTTTCTCCAAACTAAACAAGTCCAAAGAGCTTAGAAACTCCACACAGGACATTCCTTTTAGCCCTTTCACCAGCTTTCCCCCCCTGTTCTGCACACATTCAAGGACCTTCTCATTCCTCAGGGATGGGGCAACAAACTTGGCAGACTCACTTTAATTGATTCTTTCTGGCATGTAATTCATCACTGCTCTACAAGTTACAAGCCTGTTCTTCTACCTCTTTTCTTCCTTTACTCATTCTTACCTTAACATCCAAGGAAAAATTTCCCCTTGTCTTTGGGAAAGGAGCAGCAGGGGGCTATGCTGTGGCCCCCAACCACACCAATATATGCCATTATCTTTAACAGGTTTAAGACAGACATATCACATAAAAATTTCATGGGAAGTACAATTCAAGTGTTACTTTACCTAGCCGCCTTCTCATCTCTAAAGCTCTTTTTCCACAGGGATCCAACTTGTTCTGGGAATGCTATTCCACTTAAAATACACACTTCCATTAGCTGGCAAGGATTCCCATATTGTTTCAGCTCTTCATATATATGTACTTTTTGCATGCCCCCTCTTCCTTTACCAGATGTGTTCTATTGTAGGTTTTGTACTAAAAACAGATTTGACAAGAATGATCTTGACATTCATTTTACGTAAAGGCAATAAAGTGGCAAAATCACAAAGTAGATTTTTAGAAGGCAAACCAGATGCAAAATATACTCAGACACCACTTTGATACCACTGACAAGAAGTTGCTCAGTTCTTTCAGCATGGTTAGTATCAGCTTCTACATAAAACAAGTCATTTAGTATTAAATGTGATTTTAATTCCAGACTTTTCACACTCTTTATCCACTGCACTCTCACTTTATCCCAAACACAACAGGATAAAAGTGACAGAAAACTGGTCCCAAAGTTCCCAGTGCCTGCAGAATGAATCATGCTGTAGAAAGCATAATTTTGAGATATCCTACTGGTTCTAATAACTTTTTAAATTATGTAATATTCAAGGGGTTGAATTCTGTTCTTTTGAGCTTTGTGTTGTGAGAGAGTATATTACGATCCATTAACATTAACCAGGTTCAATCTCGTCTTTTATCCAGTGCTTGCCACCTGCAAAGGCTCAAGAAAATATCAGAAAGAAATTGAAGAACTTACTTTAATGTGAAATTTTAGGTAGATTGGGGAGGGTGGAGGGGAGAAATGTGTGAAGCTTAACTGAAGTATTGCCAAAGAGACTGGAAAGTTCTTTCATTAATAGAAGTTTCCCTGCTGGGTTGGTGTTTTGTTTTCCTGATTTGCCTTAGAGGTTTTTTTTGAAAATTTATACCTTTTTTATTTTGACAGTCATTAGACTATCAACTTTTAATGCAGATCCAGTTCAACAGCCCACTTAGTCCATTATGAAATTCCATCAGGTGAAAAGACTTTCTCTTTTAAAAAGAGTAATTATTTCATTATTAAATATACTTACTGTAAAGAAATATGTTAATTTAATCAGTCAAATACCACCATCCTATTGTTTACCCAATGAAGACATCCTGTGAACAAAGTACTTATACTTCATCCTTTCAAACGAGCATTTTTAAGCAAAACCCAATATGAAGTCATTAAAATTCCTGTATGTTATAGTCTTTAAGAAGTTTCCTCATATGATAATTCCCAAAATACCACAATGAAATTTCATAGTACATTGTCACTACGCTTATTTCAATTAACATTTATTTTCATCATCTGTATTTGCTGTAATCTGACTTTTAATTACACTACATAGCCAATAGAAACTTTAAAGACTATTTACATGTTTGAATCACTCTTCATTACCTATGCAGCAATAAGTCACATTGACAATGAGATTATTTAAGTTTTTAAAAACTAAATTGTGGAGAACCTCAGCTACAGAAATGACAGAGGAGGGCAGGACAGTAGGATTTGTCAACCAAAATTTATTGAAAGTAGGAATTTTGTGTCTCTTGATCAGGCCAGTCACTGGATTGCCAGTAGAAGTTCAGAGCTCATAATTTTTCAGAATTGCATCTTGTTATTGGTCTGGCTCTGGGCTCACAAAAAATAAGCACATCACACATCTGCTTGTAAAAATTATTTAGGCACTTCTACTGTGTCTCTTACATTTGTACTTTGTGGAGCTCAAAGAACTGTTAATTGAGGCATGGCTACCACACCTAAGGGTCTTAAATGTTAACATATTGCCATAACATGTCCTATTCTCAGTGATGTTTTATTTTTGATGGTGGGAAGGAATGGCTGTGTTCTACTTTTGTTTAGTTTGGGTTTGCATTTTTGGTGTGTGCTTGGTTTTTTTAATTTTTAAGCTATTCTGTAGCTGTCTTGCACAGACATTTTTATCTTCAGCCTTTTTAAAGAAAATAGTACTATTACATATATATATATAGCACCTGCAAATATGTCATAAGAAATTCTTTCTTATGAATTATGCTTTGGGGACACATTTGCAGGTGCTATCTCATGTATAGTTTTGTAAAATAGGAAACTTGTATTTGTCTCATAGAATCGTCTCAGAAAACAAATACATAAACAATGCACAAAATGGCTGCCACAGTGTAAATTAAAGCATTAAATTTATTTCTAAATCCTCTGAGCCCTCAGTTGCTAGAGATGGTAGTCGATAGGAGCAAAAAAAATTGCCTCCTTGAAATGTGCTTGGTGGACAGCAGCTTGATGATTGGCAGCACAAATAGAAGACAAACGAGAAAGCCTTCAATCTGCAGCTGATGCACAGGAAGAACATGGGGAGCTGAGTTTACAATAGAGAAAACATTACCAAGCTAATGGTACAGGCAATCGTTTGACCACCATGCATCTCTGATATCAGCAGGGCATCCATTTGCAGTTAAGTGTTAGAGTACCTTTTTGCTTTCTCTGACCACTGCAGGGGTAAAAACAACCCAGTGCGTGAAACCCACTGACTGGTAATAAATTACTATATTGGATACTTTTTGTTTTCTTTCAGCAATGACTTTACTGTGTATTCTTGCTATCATTACCAATTAAAGTGGAGATCACGTTAGCAAGCTGTATCTAACTGTATATCAGTCCCTTTGCTCCAATTGCTTTGGCAAGTACCACAGGGTCAAGAGGCTCCTTTGACCTTTATCAGCTAAGTCTCTCTGACCACTCACTACTTGAAGCAATCTCAGCTGAACAGATGGACACTTTTGCAGACTCTATAAAGCTTAGAATATAAAGATAAATGAAATTGTGTTTGGGGCTTCAAGCTGGTTTATGAGTATAAAATATTGTTAGCAAGTTCCACAAAAATCTCAGATTTCAAATAGCTCATCTTGAATCTACACTGTGAACACAACAGTTCTTTACCTACCAGGAAATCATATTTTTTTGCAATGGTTTCTACATATAAAACTAAAAACTTGGTGTAAATTACATGTCTAGTTAGCACTAAGTCAATTCTGATTTTAGAAAGTCTAATTTAATTAGTTTGATTATTAAAAGAAAATCAAGAAGAAAAATTAATACAGCTTTTTCCCATGACAGTGGCACAGCAGATCATCAAACAGATCATTCAGTAGAAGAGTACTGAAACTATTGAAGAGTACAGACCATTCAGAGAAGGCTTGGACCTTCATTTCAAATTTCTCTCATTTTTCTCAGACCGCTTGCTTTTTAAAAGATTGCACCAAAATTCTAGTCATACAATACGTAAGAGGAACTTCAAATTCTCCAGGTGATGCTTGAATAACTTAATAATTAGATATAAATATAGTCTCCCAGTCATATTTATCTATTTGTAACTGAAAAATAATCTATTGTTCAACAATAACATTGAATGGTGTGTTATTTGAGGTAAATCACATCAGCAAACCTGCTGTCTTCACTTCATACCCTTTTTGCAATACACAGTTGTCTTATTTTCTTGTTCTGTGGAAAGTGTGAGCAATCCAGGATATGTGCAAAGGTGCTTTTAGGTAAAAATAGTTACACAACCAGCAGGTATATAATTGAAAACACTTAAACATACACCATGCACCATCTCTAAAAGAACCTGCAGAGGAAGAAAGGATGCAAATTATCAGCTACACTTTCATCTTCCCATAAAAACCTGATTCACTTCCTAATCCAAAATTAGCTGCCATCAGCAGTCCACATATCACACTCCTGTGTCTAACCCTGCACACCTCCTGGAGCTTTGAATTTAGGGAACATTTGAAGACTTTCTGTCACTGAAAGTATCCATAGCCTCCCAAAATGCACAAACAGGGCAGGCCTACCCACTCCAGAGCAATGCTGGCCTTGTGCACAAGTGTCATACAGGGTCATGGTGTCACTATACCAAGGTCATTCATGTTCCTCACCTTCACACACTTGACTTGGTCACAGGACAGAGGATCCTCTTGAGGGGGACACTGAGAACATTTTTTCTTTTTAATTTACCCTTTTTAAACCTCAGTACCCACATATAAAGGAGTACTGAGGTTTAATGTACAAAGGCTATATGTACAAAGCCTGGAGTCAATAGTAGTGCCCCAGTTTGCTTTTGCATGCAATTTATGCTTGACCTGAGGCTTCCTCACTTGGACAATGCAGTCCCAAACAAATGTGTCAATTCATAGGAACTAGCTTAAATAAACTGCTTTGAACTTGCCTTTCATTACTTTTATCATAGTATTTGTTAAAACGACTCTTGGTCATATTATTGAGGATGCCCAGATCTTCCTAAAACGCACCTCTCATAAAGAAAAGGCTACAACATTTTGCGAGGTTGCATCACCAGTGTTTATCCATGAACTTAATCACAGCAACCTCTTTCCTTCCAACACTGTAATCTTTCTCCATTTTTCTTTTTTAAAATCCCAGTGGAGAGCATTACTATCTGCACCACACTTCCAACAGCAACTGTGACATCACTCCTGAAGAGTTTGTGGCACAACGTGAGTTTAGTAATTAAGGCAAAGAGTCTTCAAGTTCAAGCTGTGTAATGAGTAGATTAAGGACTGAAGAAACCCTTTTTTGATCACCTGTGGAAGGCCACTGTCAGGCAGATTGTTGTCCAGATGGATCTACTGGGCACAAACATTTTAATTGTTCAGGAAGAACTGCTAACACATCTATTGCTCAATGGAGAGATCTGGTATGAAAATCAAATGGTTTTCAAAATTTTTTTTCAAGTTAACACTCTCTCCATCACAAATACCAGACTTAAGTTTTTTATTGGATTTAATTAAAGTGTACATATAAAAGTCATCCTGGAGACAAATCATAAAAAGATATCATACAATAACAGGCAAGTAAAGCTAATATACAGAATATTCTTCACATAAGTTTTCAACACTAGGAAACAAAGTTTCTTTGTTTTTTGTTTTTCAGGAAAATACTTGAAGAAATATATATGATATACAGACTATTTTATACAGTTAACTTTTGCTTTGCTCGAACTCATATCACTACCTCTCTGGGCACACTATCAGAAATTCTAAACAAATACTCTTGCCAAAGTCTTGTTTAATAATTTTATCACAGAAAGAACATCAAAGTGAACTGGAGATCCACTCATCTCAGACCAAGCTCCATTTGTGACACGAACAGTCTCTGGACCATGAAAAGCATAGGTGTAAGGAAACAATAAGGTGGGTTTTAAATTAAGGATTATTTATACACTCAATATTCAAATACTCTGTTTATATTTTAATATATTAACTTCTTCTGAATGTAGAAGTAAATTTCCTAATCATATCTTCAGAAATATTTAGGGCTCAATGATTGGTGGTAGCAAAAATATTTCCATCCTCACTCAGCACTTAAGTCAGAAAACGGAACATCTTCAAAGTTTCCTTGATCATCAACTGGACAAACAATGCTACAGCCATCCAAAAACACAGGCTTCTGATTCAGGATTTAGGAATTATTGTACTGAACAATTTACTGGATGAATGAACACCAAAATATCTGTGAGAATGATGCTGAACACAGACACTGCCAATGCGACCTTAGGAGGAGGGTAAAAGCATGAGAATATTGCTTTGCCCTAAGAAGGATTAATGCATATAAAAATTAATTTACCAAACCATGTCTGACTGCTGACTCCAACTGAAATAACATCTTTGCCCCAGGTTGTACTGCCAGCGCACTTCCTACCTTGGATTATAAGGATTCCACCCTTCTACATAGAAGTTCTGGATCAAATCACAAGAAAAAGAGCAAAAAAAACCCCAAACCCTTGTGGGATTAAATTCTTAAAACAGAATGGCACTAGAAAGTGCCATTCCTGAAAACTCAGTAATAGGCAAGCTGGTCTTTCTTCAGACCCTATAACATTCTAGGATGCATGAGGATGGCAGCTGAGTTTCTGCGCACATAGATTTCAAACTGTTCTTTCCTTGAGATCTGTTCAATCTTACTGCAAGGGCTTCCAGAAGGACAACATCTGCAAAGAAACATTCTCAGGTGCCTGCTTGGATGACCCATCCTTTCCCATAAATATTGCAAGAACCAAATCTGACCTCGAGAACAAATTAGGTTTTGAATATTAATACATAAAAAATATGTAACCACTGCTGTTACTTTGCCTGAAATTGAATCCCAGTTTAGGCTAGGATTTTATTTCTGCTATTTAAACGAGAAAGATTCGATTAGCTATGAGAAGCAAAGCAGCACATAGCAAGCCTTTCTTTGGCAGCGTGGGGTTTGTTTGCTGCAAGTCCAATCTCTAAAACACATTTCAGATGCTGATATGCTTCTGACAAAGTCATTGCTTCTCTTTTTTTTTAATAGTTGTGTGAGGTAGAAACCTAGCAAAGTCTCACACTGAATTTATTCTGAATTCCTGTTAATATTTTTTTTTATCTCAAGTAATACTTATTAAACGATAAGAGGTCAGGAATTCAATGTTTTGAAAAGATGATTATCACAAATATAAAGATTCTACCATATGCCTGTCATGAATGGTGAAGAATTTTCAAGAACACTATTGGAAAATATAAATATTAGAACAAAGATGATGTCATTTATTTTAGAACTAGGTTCTAAGAGCACTTAGAAGAAAGATCAGTTAGGCTGATCTACAGATGAAATCACACCTCGTGGACTAGAAAGTAGTAAAGGTAAATTCTAAGAGAGGAAAATTCAAACTGTGACAAACTCCGCATCCAGATCTAAAAGAAACAGTCCTAAGTGGCAAATGAGATCACGAACAGCACTTCCACAAGATAGAAACTGTATGTTCCTAATTATAAAGATACACCCCTTAAAAAACAAAATGCAAACTTTGCTACAGTGTCCAAGGGACAGAGAAGGGAATTGCAGTGTGGTGGTGGAGGGATGGGAGAAGACGAAGATGACAGCAATTGCTGGGTTAGCTTCAAAAATCGTCCTTCAACATGACATAATCCACAAGGACTGTTGATATTGACCTCAGATTTATTTCTAGTGGGACACCACAGCACCTCCTTTAGCTTTATCACACAGTCCAATTAGTTGTCTAGGCAGGGAAAACAAAAATTTTAAGTCAGTCACCTTCAATATAGTAACAGAAGAAAAGCTTCTAAAAGTATATAGAAACAGGGTCAGAAGCCTTGAAATAAACAGTTAAGGGTTATTATCAGATTTCTGTCAGCCTGTGTTGATTGCCAGCCACATCTGCAAAATTAAAATGTGCTACAGGATCACAATGGCAACTTTTTGCTTCCATTTTGCTTTGAGGTCATCAATGGAGAAAACACAGATTACAAACTTTTGACTTGGTAGACCATTCCAAAAACTTTCATCAGAGATGGTATGTGGTCAAAGCTATCAATAGCTCTCAGGATCATTATTCCATTTAACTGGTACAAATTTAATCTCGTAACTCTGAAGTTATTGCTTCACTGTAGTTGTGTTGCCTCTCTGGTCCCTTGATAAAATACTTAACTGTGAAATTTCACAGGAAATGTATTGAAATGCTTTGCAACTGAATTATAGAGAAAAAATATATCTGTACATATTAAGCCCTTTTTTTTCTTCACTCATTTTCCTATTACAGTTACTTAATATACTACTAAATAAAGCTGAACACTGGTTCCAGAAAAAAAAAAAAAAGAAATACCCTGGAAGCAACAACATAAGGTTACCAACTTCAAGGAGAAATATTTATTTTCTCTTTTCCTTTGTTCTTAATAATCCACTTCACAGAAATGATCAAAATCTTTAATTCCCTATAACAATGCTCTAAATATTATAAAAGGAAAGAAATTAGAGCAATCCATGTCTACAACACCATTGTTTATGGTACCATTCCAGATTTCCTATTTGCTAAGTATTATTTGGTATTTGTGCTTGTATCTCATTTCCATTTTTCTACCAATTTTTCCATCAGTAAGATTTAACTAGTAGTGATTTTGCAGGCTTCCAATAACAATTTTATTTTCAAATTGCTTCCTTTGCTATACTAAAACAAATAACCACTATTGTCTTACAGTCTTCATTTGTCTTTTACTTATTCTGTGCAGCAACAAAATAGATATTTATTTTATTATTTATAATTTCTGAGCATTCTTGTCTTTACATATTTTTGTTTAGAGTAGTTACGTATGCTATTATTTAAGTGAATACCAAGTTCTTTAGAACTACTAATACTGTGTATTTTAAGAAATTGCTGAGTTAATATATCAAGCAATACATATACCTAACACTCCTATAAAAGTTCACATATAAATAAATACATTTCTCCTCCCATCTTTGTCCTTTCTTATATACACAGTAAACATTTCCCTCTTCTGGTCTAGCTCTTCAGTAGCATAATTCAAGAGTTCAAGGTTTAACAACCATTATTCAGGTTTTAGAAGCTGCTCTTCCTCCACTAATTTTACACAGAAGATTCTAATTACATTATTGAAATCACTAGAAATATTAGTGCATGCAAAACACAAATTTCTATCCGAATTATTGAAGCTGAAAAGCTAGGAAACTTGCTAACATGAAACTTTTTGGGAATATCAGGAAAACAATTCCCAGGCATATCCAGCTTTTTAAGTCGTATGAAAAATCTTCATACGATGCACTGAAGCATTTCAATTTTTTTTTGAATCAGCTTTTCACACAGCTCCAATTTTCAAATATAACTATGACTTAAAGGTATAATGAGAGCTGGTTCCATATAAACACCATGAGCCCAGAGTCTAGTGTCTAGTCTGTTGTAATTAAGACCAGTGATTCAATACCTATTGCTACTGGCCAGGTATCATAGCAACCTTGTGTCACTGAATGCTGCTGCAAAACTGTTCAGCACTAGCAAGACTATGCTTCAGGAAAATCTACAATGGCACCACAGATTGTCAACATCTGTGGGGGTTGTTGCAGGGAGAACAACAAAGAAATCTGCTTTAAAAAACCCCTATATTTAGAAAATTGACAGGGATAATACAATGGCACTACAAAAAGGAAAAAAAAAAACAAACAAGAGGAAGAAAAGACCTTTTTTTGTCCTTAGTTACACAACTTATGCACCGACGTCCTAATATCCATCCAAATAAACTAAGAGTTGAAATAATGCTGCCTTATCACATTAATGCATTTCCACAAAGTATTATCTTTTTCTTTATAACTAAACACAAACATCATTCATCACCAACATTACTCTGAAAATAAAACAGCCTCACTTTCAAAATAATATTTAAACTTTCACAAATGAGCTCTAGATAGTCTTGTATAAATCTGAAAAAAAAAAGGAAAAAAAAAGAAAAAACAGGTTACTATGAACAAGAACCCAATATTGATTTTTCTGCGGTGCAGTAAAGCATCTCCATTCTATTTGGCTGCTGTCAAAGCCACTCTTTAACAGCTGGAGTCAAATTGCACTATTTACAGCAAGAGCCCTTGTCAAGTGGACCATAAGTATTCTAACAATACACTATTCAAATGGCACTTTGCCACACAAATTGCTGACTTGATGAATACCCTATGTCAATGACTAAGGCCAATATAAAAGTTTCATTTTTATGAGAGGTTTTACATTCAAGTATTAAGTAAAGCTTTCTTGAAGAACTATTAAGCTGTATATTTTGGGGTCTTTTGACATTAAAAATAATTAAAATCTGTTTAAATATATCAGGGGGATTTGACAACATTAATATGGATCTTGTGTTAACTGCATTTGTCACAGTCATCTGTTATTGGTACTCCCACTGGCACGTGCTGCACAATAAAAGAATTAAAATGGTCAAAACACCATGAAATCAAAACATTCTGCCTTTGTATCTGTGATTTACATGATGGCAAATGTTTTGAAAGAAAGCCTTTGAAGCTGGACTACTATGTGAGGATATCTTTTTTCTTAGGATTGAGTAGAGAGAGACCATTATTTTGGAAGTCTTTTTTCTTAAAGATAATATGAATGGTAAAAACATGATAATAAATAGTAAGGAGAAATGACAAATATTACTTGCAGCCTTCATGTGGATCATCTCATTGTGCAAAAGGATCACTCACAAGTACAATGCCAAGAGGACAGGATAGCTACCCCCTCATTTTTTCTGTTACATAAATCTTCTGAAATTAAGTTCTTAAAATATGCTAAAACTGATGATGTCGGGGTTTTTTGATAGAAATGTTATTAACAATTTAGTATGTTGTTAAATTTCTAATACACAATTTGCCAAGGATGGAAGTCTATAATGAAACACTCATTCTATATTAAAGCCTTTTGATAATCTGAGGGTTAAATGATAGTTTCATCTGTGTGGTAATTATATGCTTTTATTAATATGGTATGGAAATTTGAAAGTTGATACCCACAGTCCTCTCAATTATTTCATGGGATCTCAATTTCCAGAGTCTATTTCAAGATGCTAAAATACAAGAATTCAAAAGAGTCAATACAGCACTTTTTGAAAAACTTAAAAAAAGTTTCCTGCAGAAAAACTAAGAGTTCATAACACACCTTCATTTCAGCAATAACAAAACAAGGCTAAAAAAAACTGCAGAGCTCCACACTCCTTTTGTGCAGCCTCCGTCGGGCTTCTGGAACAGCATTAAGGGGATGTCCATTGTTATATTTTTCCCAGGTTCAGCTACACTATATATATTTAGCCTCCAGCATCTCCCACACCAATCTACAGAACCTTCTCTAATGCAGATTGAAGTGGGAAGAAGCTCTGCGTGCAATGGGTGACACATTTTTGATGAATGAAAAGTGGTTTCCGAAGTATAGAACTTTATTTATTACAAAATTAGACTAACCTAACAGGTCTATAGTGACAAAAAAAAAAAGAATGCAAAATTAAAAAAAAAAAAAAGGATTTTGACAGGAAAAGCCTAAAAGACATCAGTAACATTCTCAGTAAAATGTTTTCATTTGGAAAAGATAATTAATGAACACAAACAAGAAAATGGAATACTGTATTGAGAAATCAGAGCAGCCAAGTATCTGATCAAGAAAGACACTAAAAATTACTACAATTCCGCTGTTGCCTACTGTGATATTTCTTCTCATTTAAGATCATCATAATTCCCAAAACATGTTAAACTCCACACTTGAAAATTGACAAAAGACTATTTTCCCATATTCCATAAGCAGCACCTTTTATTTCCAGCCACTTTGTTAAATGCATGCAACTTTCAATTTAGCAGATATGCCTAAAATTTCACTCCAAACAGCTCCCAAAACTTTTTGCCTTTGTTCCTATTTAAAAAGCAAAGAAGAAACTATTCCTTTAACAAACAGGGAGATCAGATTCTGTGTCAATGGCCAACTAGTGCACCATCTGCCCCACAACATGCTCAGCAGGATTTCTCTCTAATAAGACTTTTCAGAAAACGGGATCAAAAAGAACTTTAGAAATCAGACTAAGGTTAGCAAAAGGTCAAAGAGAAATATTAAGAGTTAAACTACAGTCATTATAAACTCAGTGTTATGGGTAAATTGTAGATACAATGAAGAAAAGACCAGAAAATTCAAGGACTAGAACTTGGATTAAGCTGTACTTTATCAGACAGTTTTGAAATATCCAGTACTTCATTTACTATAATTAATAAAGCCAGAAAAAGGCCAGTGACCATCCTCAAGTCTGTTTCCACGTAGGAGTTGAAGGAAAGCATTTTTCATTTTTGGTACTTGTGGGAAGATAGTTTCTATATACGTTGAGGGTAGAGGAAAGCAGACATGACTTCCTCTGTTTGAGGAGAACGGAATTCTCAAAATCCATTGATTACAAAGTGGTGGGGTTTTTTTATGAAACAAAGTTGAAGGCATAAAAACTAAACCAGTCAGAAGAAGCCTTTATAAACTTAAAACCAAGCCACATTGCACTCATACACAGCTACACATCAGTGAGGGTAACAACTCATTACCCTTGAGAAATGTTCTATTCTTCCTTCTTACCTTATCCGAAGATTTTTCTACATGAATAAGGTTGTAAGGGCCCATGCCATGCTTACAGGAGACAGAATGTTTGTATCCAGAATTCTTATTTCTTTTCGACTCTTGAGATACAGGAAGTAGAGCATCTGCCACTAAGTATTCTGAATCTTCAATAGCAGTAAGAATTGCTCTCGCTGTTTCACCTGTTTCATGTCGTTCCAGTGTGCCTGGAGAAACACAACAGAGGCTGTAACTTTTTCAAGGAACCACAGTGTTTCATAGCTCCATGGAAGGATCATAGTATTAACAAAGTACACTTCATGTGAGCAAATAAATCACGAAACACTTACAGAGGGGGCAATTAATTCCTCATTTTTGGGAACTTAAAAATATAATTTTGTGCAAGGGTCTATTCTACAGTACTGCTATTAAAAAAAAAGCTTAATGCCTCAAGAAATCACTGTAACAAAACTTTGTTTCAGATCAAAAGCAACCCCAGATATGTGAAGACGCAGTTTTCAAAAGGAGCCAAGAATATTCACAAAAATACCAGTTGCCCAAACTGTTCATAAGAGTAATTTGTTTTCTTCTCACAAAGCCCTCTCAGAACAGTTATATCATTAACAGTGTAAACAATAACACATTTATGTAATACTTTAGTGCTGTCCTCTAGTGTTCTAGATTACAAACAGCAAGAGAAAGCTCAATTTTCATTCCATTCCTAAAGGTGTCAGAGCTAACAATGATTTGTAAACACCTGAATATACACATTTGGCTCAGTCATCAGAAATTTGAATTCAGTGTTTCAGAGACTATATCATAACTCATGGGGCTTTAGGGAATCTGATTCCTCCAGCTGTTATATACCCAATTATATTATTTTAGTAAAAATTTGTCTAGTAATAATTTTAGTAATAGTGCTTTATTTGTAACTTGCATTAAAGATATCTAAACTGAGATTAAATGTCTTTGAAATGAGCCACTATTATATACTGCACATTTCCTATAGGAATTACAAGAAACTGCTGAAATAGCATGTTTCCTATAAGTATCAGAGATAAAATACATCTGAAGGATTTTTCAAGTATTAAATATCAGCTGTAACGTGAAATGTTTTTCCCTTAAGTTTGAATTCTTTCTACCCTCAAGTAATACAACATGAATTTTCCCTTTCACTGCTACAAGAAAAAAAATGTGTAACATTGAAGTTCTATCAGTAACACCTGCTAAAAATATTGGACTGGGATTGAGGGATCTCATACAATAAGTGTTTGTGTGTATATGTGTGTATAAAATCTCTTTATCTGAAATTATTTCTCTGAAACTCATCCATTTCTGCTCACTGTAGCATCACCTCTGTTACTCATATGACAAAGAGTCTTTGAATTCAGAGCAGAAAAAAAAAAAAGGCAACTGATTCTTTGTCCCCTTCAAAAATCAGTTGAATACCATAGATTGCTGTAATGTTACACTGAAAAAAAATAAGGATCAGCTATTGTTTTTCTTCAATTTTCTTAATTTTCTTAATCCCTCCCCAGCACTTGCAGCCAGTGTGAAGGACCATTACAGAACTGTATATTTACTGAAAGTAAAGTAAGTTGCCTGAAGATCTTCAAAGATAGACTGTCTACAAATACTTTGAAAGATGACACTGGCTTATAAAGTTCCCAACACTGCAGCATTTCAGTATTTCAGGAACACAAAAACTCTTAGTAGATGCCTACAAAGCAGGATTATACAGTTCACACTAAATATGAGCAAACACATTCTTGAAAGTATTGCAGTTTTTGAAAAGTTAAGAAGTTTGGAAATAATACGGTCACTTAGCCAATATTATTTTGGCCTCTTAATACGTAAACTTTCCAGCTGTAAGCACGCCTTGCTTCCCCACAGAACTCCCTGGCTAATTCAGAGCAAAACAAAGTTCGCCAAGGAAGTAGCTGTTCTCCCTACTGTCAAGCTTTCTCTACCCACTTCTGTGGAGAGTTCACTATGTAGGGAATATTTGTATGTCTATACGTACTGACATATATCCAGACTCATTTTCCGTAATGCTTTTGTCAGCGCAACTCACTGCCAGAGTCCTCAACTGCTTCAGAAAGACCATGACCATAATTTCCCTGTGAAATTATCAGGTATTCTGCTATTTTTATGGATGAGGATCTAAGGCAGAAAGTGCAATAAATTTTTGATAAATCCAAAGATTTTGGGCAGATGGTGTTAAATTTCAAAGACCTGATTATACACACTCTTTGGTATCAGAGAGAACTTCAAAACAGGTTTTGTGAGCTCCGGATGCATGAGTGCCTCACCACCAGTCATCCCTCAGACCATTCTGTGGGAGAATCTTGTGGATGTATAAGAGAATACAATTTAGTTAAGGCTTTCATACTACAGAGGGAAAAGACGATAAAACTATGTTTCCAACTAAAAGAAAGATTTGAGTTCTCTTTGTATCCTCCTGCGTGTACGTATACACATTGGAGTAAAAATAAAAATATATTTAAGTCTTGTGTTATATTTTCTATATATCAGAGCTTTTCCCTGGCAACAGCTTCAGAGACAAATTTCCACCTCCTGGTTGAAGAAAAAGAATTTATTTGACAGAAAAAGAACCAGACCAGGATGAGAAGTAAGTTACAGAAAAAGGGGACAGCAGAATTTCACCTTCAAAGATAAGTGCCTAAATGGAATATACAGGTATTCTTGATGCTCATGAAAGCAAATTGATATTTTATATATTTTACGTACATATATATCTTATTTAAACAGATGACAGATCTGCTTCTATATATTATAGAATTATGGATGCAAACTGAGAAACCACCAAGCAGGTGGTTGGGTTAGTGAACACTTCTGCTACTACCAAACTCTTTTCTCACTGTCAATAGTGGGACAATGCCACTGCAATACCATTTTTTATGACTAGTCTGGAGAAGAGAAAATTAACATCAACTGAAAAATGCCGCCTTGGTTCATACTTGGCCTCTCACATAGGAGGAGTTACAATTGGTTTGGTTTTTTAATTTTTATTTTTAAGGCATATTTATAGAGAGAAACATTGAATAGAAACCACCCTGAACAACCAGCTTGGTTTCTTACTGACAGAGCACTATGATATCATAAAATCAGCTTGAAAAACTCAGATTTACATCTTTAAATAATCTATATATCATTCGTAACAGCTATCCCTTTTAAGTAGCACCTTCCAGAAGATGGTTACTTTCTTAAAAAAACCCCATACATATAGATGCATATAATGCCTGATCATGTTCTCTATATGTGTGCATCTATTTGTAGAGGTTTGTGTGTACAGCTGGACCTGCAATAAAATGGCACCAAGTGCAGAGCAAAAGGCATATGAAGGGAGTGGGTGATCATGAAACTATTATGAAGTATTGGTATTATTATCATTCTAAAGAGCCCAAAAGACCCATTTACAAAGCGAGTAGGGGGCACAACCAAAGTAAAGCAAGAGCCCTGTATTCTGTGATTCCTGAATACATCTTTCAGAGTCATAAAAGGGAGGTGTGTGAGGGGGAAGGAATTAGAAGCCTGTGTGTATGACAAGGACTTTCTGACCATTGTAAACAGTCAGAATAATACTGAGGCACAGTGGCTATTGTTCAGAAACAGTTATTTGTTAGGAATATGTTGTCTTGGATTTCAAGGGAAAAAAATGAAGAGTGAGAAAAAACAAAGCCTGTACATGAGAGTACAGGAAAAGGAACAGAAATAAAGACACCTCTCAAACCTGAAGTATTTTAAACAAAAATGCACCCAAAAGATCTCAGTTGGGGAGTATAAACCAACAGTGGATGAACAAGAAAAGATAGGGGTGTCTGTACAGAAGCAACACCACTGCTCTGACCCTCTACTATACATACAAAATACAGGAAAGAAAGTCTTTATCTCTAAAGCTGTGACCATGGCAACCAAGTCTCAGGAACAGACAAGAGTGGAGCATTTCACTCTCCTGGGCAGCTTTGGACCACCAGATGTGACTGGTTAGAGACTGTTACAACATCTTATTCTTCCTCTGGACCAAGTAGTACAAATTGTGTCTCTTGGTGTTAGTGCTGTCCACAGAGTTCTCTGGGTTCTGCTCTCACTGAATGATGCATTTTTACTGGGGAGGTCACGCATATTTTCCTGCCTCGAGACGAGGAATTCACTGCCATCACATGGCCTGTCATATCATCAGGCTCCAGTGCTTTCTGTTTGCTGTCACAGCAAAAGTATCAAAAATCCTCAGGATTGCTGTGCTGCTGTGACCCAGTGACAGCTGAATCTTGGAGCATAACAGTGATCTGGGAATGAGAAATTATTTCAGAATTGATTCTATTTAAAAAGACCACATGGTCAAGAACAAATTCTTCTCTTTTCTAGCAGCCAAAACAGAAAACTCACCTTCCAGAACAAGTATCATCTGTAACACTGATTAAGATTTTCCTTTCCATAAATACCTATTTAATCTGAAAAAACCCTCCCACACACTTTCTTCTCTGCTGTTAGAGTGAGGCATACAGAAATTTCAAGTTCATTGCTAAAAAAATGCTTGAATTTTAGAATTCCGCAGTCTTGCTCCAAGACAGTGGACAAGCACTTTGCTTGAAAAATTTCTCCTAATTGCTAATGCCACCACTCTAAAATCAACTGGCTGAAAACAGATGGAACAAACACTGCATTAAGTGAGAATATATATTCCAACCATTATCAAGAAAATAGTAAATGCCATCTAGCAAATAGAAATGGGATAGATTGCACAAAATCCAGCCTATTAAAAGCTAATAATATTTAAAAAGCTATTTTACACATAGGAATAGATTAATAATGGAGATGCCCTGCGACTACAGTTCTGTATACCAGGAGCACACAGAGTGTCTTGGCAGACCCTTCTTACAGATTTTTGCATTTTGAAAATTTCTGTCATGTCCAAGTCTGTTGTTGACATTCTTCAGAATACACACTTGCAGAATAACATTAGCAAACTGTCAGAATATCCTTCAGTTGAAGAAAGCAATGAAGAACAACACAAAGAAAACAACTGAAATATAATTTATAATGGAGGTTTACATGCAGCCAGTCCTCATTTCAGGATTTCAGATGCAGGCACAACACCCCAGAAGAATGGACATGAAAACTCCCCTGTTCTCTCCCTGACTCCACCTAAACTATTCCAAACAGTGGACGTGAATTGTGATTGTAGGTACAAGACTGACTGAATGACAGGACTCTCTTTTCAAGCATAGGGTTAGACAAAAACCAGAATTTTTCCTCAAATTTCAGAGTGTCTTGGGAAAATCCACAAAAATTGATAAAATAATTTGTCATACTGCTTCTCTCTCTGAAAAACTTGCATGTCTCTAACAGTGTTGTAGTGCTTAAGTGTTCTCATTCAGACAAATTATAGTAATTATATCAAAAGCATGATTTTACTATCTAAACATATAATAAGAGTTCCCTAAAACAACCCTACAGGCATTTCTATCAAATAACACTGATCACAATTTGGCACTTTTGAAGATTTATGGTTTATCATCAGTAAAGGATGAAGTTCATTGCCCCACTCACATGAGCTGCAGAAAGAATGACCTGGCATCTCTTTGTGAAAAAACATTTGACAGTTACTGCATCTTACATAGATACAAGTTACTTGGATTTCTGAAGAGGCATAGGACTCTACTGGCAAACTGATAGCCAAGAGAAAGTGAATTAAAATAGACTTCACAGAAACTTAATATTGAGGTAATTTTGTTCCTAATCACATTAACAATACACAAGTAATTCGCATGTGGCATATTTCAAAAAAGACTTAGCAAATATAGTCACCAAGGACTCTAAAACAGAGTTTTGCATTAAGCCCAAATCTTTAGGCTCTGCAAAGTTCTTTAAAAGAGAAACAAGAAAGTAGTGACTGCCATGACTCTGTCCCTGGCTACACCACAGCCTCCAGCAGATGAACCACAACCACAGGATTTATCAGCCACACTCACCCACTCTACTAATTCTGAACAATGACCTGAATAGAAAAAAAGAATGATGGAGAGAGAGGGAGAGTGAAAGAGGTTCCAAAAGAGGTTGCAAATCACTAAATTTTGCAAGGACAAAAAGATCACAAGAGTGTAATTATTGTGGCTTCTACAATTAGGTAGGCATAAATCTTAGTAGCGACTGAATTTTCTTGGATAGAGTTCTGTTTCATTAAAACTGTACAGTTTATTTCCTCACAGCCAACTGGTGAAACCTTAGTTTTCTAAACAGTTCAATTACTAATTTCTTTATGAAATGAGAAAAGTTGTCAGACATACTAAATGAAGGTTTATTTGGAAAAAAAAAAGCCAAGCAAACCAAAACAGCCCACCACAAATTCTGCAACTCATGTGATACTTGCTGTTTACCAGAGGTTTAGAAGACTGTTAGCACCAATTATAAAAATATTGGAGTATGTGTAGTACACAAAATTGTCTGTAAACAGTGTTTCAAAATCTTCCAGCATGTTTGACCATCAGTATGATACTGTCACTCTCTGCAGAGTAATTTCACTTCCCCCATGGTAAACATATTTCTGCAACAGCAGAGGTTTTATGCAACATTGAAATTTCACAATGAGAAATACTTTCAAAGCATTTCTGAACTCTTCTCTATTTTTATAAAGATTGTTTCAGTGATCATACTGATGAATTTGACTAATGTTAGACACTGTATATTTTATGAGGGCTGACAGTCTCATTAAAAGCCTAGTTTATTTTATTGATATCTTCTATCAATACTCTATTGACAGTACCTATTGTAGCATCTAAATGCTTGAGGTGAAGTTTTCTATGCTTGACAGCTATCTTAAGGTGGTATGATGATTTTTTTTCCTTTCTCAGCAGAAGTGTTCCAAGTCATTTATCATTCTTATTTAAGTCACGAAACACGTGTTTCAGAACTTCACACCTTATAGTATGGACTCAAAGCTGAACATTAGACTTGTATGAAATATACGGTCAGCACTGACCCCCTGTTCCCACCACAAGAACAATTTTACTGGAAGAGCTGTTGCTTTTTCTTGCTCAAGTAAGAAGGGTCTATGCAGACCATTCCATATGATGACACACATAGAGTCAATCTTTTTACAGTGAACAGAAGTGAAAGTTTTTCACTTATCTCCACTAAAAACTCAAGCTAAACACAGGAGTATCAACCTAATATTATATTTGCAAAAACACACAGCAATAGGAAAGAAAATCTCTGAATTGAGGTAGCAAGTACTTTGATACAAACCTCCGGTACACTGTATACAGTAAAACATGTTTTTTAAAATTACATAACATCTGGAGTGTTCTAATACTAGTTCCATAGAAAACACTATCATTTTTAGGATTCCTGCTTTGTTTAGATGCAGAAGTTAGAAGCCAAGACAACTGGAATGCTTCTGCACTTAACAGGAAAAGGATATAACTATTGTTATTAAGCAGGCAGATTTACTGCGAAAATCAACATGGCAAAATAAAAGAAAAAGTATTTATTCAGAAAAGGACTCAAGTAGAGCACAAAGAGAAAGCAATATACATTAAACAGTATGGATAAAACTATATTATATAGATATTTATCTAGTAATTGTCTATTATTTATTGATGATTTTGACTTTTTCTAGTAAGGATTGTAAGCATAACAGTTAGTTTTGACTATTTGGGAGATCTGACCTCAGCAGAAATATGCTTTAGGCATATTTCAATTTTTTCCGTGTTGGAGCTACCAACATGTAAGACAGTTCTGAAAATTTGCATTCCCTAGGTGAGTATGCAAAACACAATGTAGCCAGCACAAAGCTAAATATATATTATGATAACCGAACAATAAACTGAAGATTTATTAAGTGATGTTATTTTAACTTTATACTCAAACTAAACACATTGTAACACAATAAAACAGAACAAGACTCGTAAGGCAAAAGAAAATAACAGGAAATAAGTAGATTCAATCTGCAAATATTATAAACATCAAGGAATAAATTCATATTAAGCTAGTACTAATTGAAAAATAATGTATCTGATAAATTAAAATTGCTACCTCTGAGCAAGGGAGATTGTTGTTTAAAATCTACCCATTTTTTCCTCACTCTCAATACATATTAGATAGAAAGGGAGCTTGGTGGACATGTTGCCATATGCTGTATAGAGCAAGGAAAAAATCCATTGATGCTTTTATTATACATCTTATCGTACTGATATTTACCTTTTTAAAAGGCAAAGATACCAACTGGTTAGGAAAATGTAAAAGCAATACAGGTAACAGCTAATTTCCTTACTGAAGTGGATTTCAAGTGGTGGCTATTGGAAGAAATATTCTGCACTTTAATTAGAGTAAAATTTGTTATTGATTTTCATATTTGTCTTCTAGAACACAAGTTTGCAACATATCCTGTACACATGTTATATTAACATTCAGAATGTATTATTAGATCAATATTCATTGTCATAGAAAGATATTCCACTATAATGGAAAGTTGCCGTATCCATATGTTAAAATTTAGGCAAAATAAATTAAACTACACAGATATTAATTCTTGGCTTCTGTACTGTTGTCTCTGTCACTACTCACATGCAGGTGCAATAAGACCATCTAAACTTAGAATAATTTTACTTTGCTGTGTAAATCAAAGGAATAAAAGGATGGGATTAAATTTTTCTAGTCTAGACCACTAGGAGTAGCAGGTAATTAGCTTTGTTCCCCCCACACTTTTCAGACTCACCTTGTAGTCAATGGGGAAAAGATACAGACTTAAATTCCACTTGAACTCAACTATACTATTAATATTTAACATTTCAGCAGAAACTATTTATTTGGAATACATGCAGCCTATTGTACTCAGAAAACTTGCCAAAGATAACCTTATTTTACATGGTCAATGGAATCTCATGAAGAGAAGGTACAAGTTATTATACATGAAGTAGTACTGGCTTAGACTTTAATCTGTGAGACAGAAGTTCCTCCCACCCCGCATAAAGTGTAAAAGTTCTATTATGAAAGCCCGCTAAGAGACAAACATTTTTGAGTCTTCAGAACGCTTTTCTGTAAAAGCCTCTCTCACAGGAAACTGGACAACAAACTGTTATGCACAATGAAGGCTTCAATCTTCTTCAGGGTTCATCCTGTTACTTACCTGGTACAAGGAGAGTTTTGGAGTTAAAACAGTACTAGGCCTCTCAACATTTCTAAAGTCATCTTTCAAATTCAACAGAATTATTGCTGACTATACAACAGTGTAAATATTGAAACATTCATAGAAATTCCTTAATCCGCAGCCTGAAATTACAAACAGACTGGCTGTTTTCCCAGTCATCCATTAACGTTAGTACATGAACACCGTTCAGATTAGGTTTTTTAACTGCAAACAGTGATATATGAGTGATGCAAAATTAGGTCCTCACTTTAAGTTAAAAGAGGCAAAGCCTCAGATTGAAGCTAACTGCATAGCCAGAATAGAAAAGCTTTGACTACAGAAACAGTAAAAAGTGGGAATTCAAGCACAAGGCTACCACTTGGACTTTTGTCCTATTTAACTGAGTCAGGCGACTGTACAGACAAGTGGTACCACGTGTGGTTGGTTGCCTGTTCATTTGCCGACAGATGAAAACCATCATGAAAGACTGCTGTGCTCCTGCAGAGGTTGGTCTGTGGTGTTGTGCACATCTTCCTTATACCTCTGAACAATGCTTTGTCTGCCTGAGTGGCACTGAAGTATCTGCATAGCTCTTGATCTGGGGCAGGCCAATTTCAAGGATCAGCGCCATGACCTCTTGTGTTCTCCTGCAATACAGATGTAACTCGACATTAAAGTAACTACAGTTGTACCCCACTAGGCTGTCTCAGGTATTCACCCCAGACGGCATCTAGCACTCGCTCTTCCTTGATACTTTTGTAACAAAAGACACAGAATCTTAAAAACATACTCAACTGTCTCCACCCTTTCTGAATATGTAATATATAGGAGCAGAGGCATCAATTTTACTTCCTCTTTAATGTTGAAATAGGCAGCATTTTTAAGACTAAAGGAGAGACTGAATTTTCTCTCTGTGGTACCATTACAGTCCTATGCTATTAAATCTCACTGATTTACAAACAATTCACTGTACTTCAGTGCAAAGCTATCCAGCTGCACTAAATAAAGTTGCATCTGAAGTGTAATTCTGTTTCCAGCCCCTTAACTGCATTGGGCCGCCCTGGGTATCATATGAGAATAGAAACTATTAGTTTTTATAGTGCAGAAATTTGCATTTTGGCCCAGCATCTCTATACAACTGAGCAAAAGTAATTTTCCATGCTGTTCAACACACACTAAGAAAGATCCTCACTGTAGGGATAAAAATATCCCTCCTGTCAGCAGTTAATTCAAAAGTATATGCTACCTAAGTATCATTTAATCCTGCAAGGAACCTTTCTGAGCAGTGCAGATCTGGCCTTCTCCAACACTAGAGGACTTTTAGTATTGAAGATGTGCTGACAGTTTAATAAAATGAAGGGATTAGAGGAATAACAAGACAGGAAGAAGGATCCCAAGACAGTTTTTCCACAGACACTGCAAGAAGAGGACTGAACAGAAGGGTAGAACCCATGCTCCCCCCTGACTGGAGAAAATGCACTGAAAACTGTAATATGCATCTACACAAATAGTAGAACACGCATAAGATGAATCTTACATATTCACTAGAAAACAGAATTCAAAGTTATGCAGAAAAGAACCCAACAACTGATAGCAGGATAAGAAGTTTAAAGTACGCAAACTGAGAGCCTAGTATTACTTTTGACAATTTGGCATTATATTCTTTCTCCTAGTACCACAGCTAGAGCTAAAATTCTATGCAAAACCATCGTATATTCACTCAGTAGCAACAAGATCACATTAAATAAGTACAACATTATATACAACTGAACCATCTCCTAAGGTCACATCTTCTTAAACTTTCAATGATGTTTCTGAAAAAAGTTGAAATAATTTTTAAATCTCAAATTACAGTGCAAAAACATAAAGACTTCATAGGAGAACTTCATATTTTTGAGTAGCTGTAGAAAAAAAAGTGTAACCCCACAGTTTTTAATTACCTATAACCTCTAAGAGTTCTGTCTGTCTAAGTTGAAATAACTACATTTATTACCCATGTGAATCAGCATTGCACTCTCAAATCACCTGGGAATCTACAGTTTAACCTAAAACACTCAGCTTTAGTTTTCCTGACTACACATTTGTGAGCTTTGCAATTATCTCCTACTATTAACTGTTTATCAGTTAAATAAAAAGATTCTCGGATTATGATTTTTCTGAAGAAAGCAGAACTTTGTGCTCCAACTTGGGACTGTTAGGACTGAAAGTGTCATTCTTTTTCATAACGGAAGAGAGTAACTTGCATTTTTATTTATAGCTTCCAGAAATATTCTACTCAGTTCACTGCCATGTCAGTTAAACTCTTGATTGTCAGGATATGACAAGCTCTTCTATTTCACTCGTAGCATACATCAAACCATATGAAAATTTTATTTCTTGCTTATTTATATAAACATTTAAACTCTTCAATAAATATATTCTATTTGTTAGTATTTCTCTTTTGGTCTTCTATAAGTCCTGCTTGTATAGCACAACATAACAGGCAAACAAACCTTCAGGAAAGTGAACACCCCTCTATGTTATTACCTGTTTCAATTTCCCAAACATAAACGGAATTGTCTTCACATCCAACAATTAGCAGATTTTCAACAGGGTCAAATTTTATCTTCTTCACGGGAAACAGATGCTTTTTGGCATGTAAGAGACATACTCTCTTCTGAAGGTGTAGAATTGCTACCGAGTGATCATTGCACACACAGCACACAATACTCTGATCTTTTACCTGCAAACCAGAAAACTTCAGTTCCAATAGTGTAACCACGTTCCTGACCACATCACTTTAACAAGTCTAGTTAAAAAAAAAGTTGTCCAGCGATTTCTTTCCCAAAATACACTCATTTTAGAAAATCACATTCTATTTCAGCCAACATCTTCAACTCGTTTTCACCAGGCCAGCTGTACAACTGATCTCCCTACAGGAAAACAGTCTTCTTTCATTTGTCAATATTTTTAAATACAATAATTTAAGTGCCATTTATTCACAATATTTAGCCTCTCAAAGCAGTGATTATATAACCAAATACACAGTAGCAGTTGTCCTAGATAAGAAAGTAGGAAAAAAATTACCCAGTTTTCCATCAGAAATATATACTTTTATAAGAAGACCTGACAATTTTATATCACATGAACAACAGTTTGTGTTAAGGTAAGCTCAAATTCATTTTACACTCTATGGATCCAATTCTGAAAAACCTTCCCTTCCTGCAAGTAATTTTTGGTGACACACAGAGGAAATTCCCCTATGGAAAAATTCAGCTCTTTAAAGACAACTGAAGCAGCACCCAAGAAGTCATTAAATCCTTCCTAGTTTTCAGAAAAAGGACTAAAAGGAGTCTTACAAGCATTACAAACTTTTGTCATGGCAAAATATTTTTTGACTACTGTATTTTAGCTTGTGAGCAAATTGAGTCAAACATACACATCAAATATGTCTTCACAGGCTTCCTGAGAGGAAAAGTAGAAAGCCCAGCCCCATGGAATACAATGTCCAAAAAAGTTACACAGAGCATTCAGTACAATAAATCTTCACCTAAATTCAACTTCAAAATTCTATTAGAAAACAACTTTAAATTACTCTAAATCTCATATAATGCAAAAGCATGCATGCAAAGGACACAAAGATGTGTCAGGAACCAAAACAAAGCATATCTACTTTGGTTCAATAGTATTTTAATCTAATCTTTTCTTACCATGTTCGAGCTCCTAGCCTTACTGAGTACACTTTTAACTTCAGAAGTAGGATTTAATCAGATTAACATATAGGTTGATTATCGCGGCATTAAAAATGGTGAATAGAATGTGAAGAGTTTCAACTTAATATGTCACTGAAGTTACAGACTTGCAAGAGCCCCACTCCCTGAAATTAAAGGCAACTTTCAAAGAAGGCAATTAAGTGAGGGTAAACTAAGAATAAATTGCTTACATATATATATACACGCACTTACACATACACAGAGATATTTTCTTTTAAGACATCATTTATTATGTTTTTACTTACTTTGTAGTTTTCTGGAGATTGCAAGAGCTCTGTCACTGGACCAGATTGCAAATTAAATTGGTGTAAGATGTTTCCAGTAAACATATCCCAGCAGATCACAACAGAATCCTGGCCCCCTGATAACAGCCAGCTTGGATCAAATCTTACTGATTTGTCATGTGGATAAAGTAAACAAGTGACTCTGCTACTATGACCATTCAGAACCTTATAAGGTAGATTATCTGAAACAAGATGGTATGTAAATTATTTTTGTTCTTTAAGAATAGGGGTTCCACATTTCACAGTATATTTCCTAAAAGTCAGCATATTCAAAAAACTAAATACAACAATACTATACATGGGGTCAAAGAATTTTGGACCTGCTCCTAAGAGGGAAGACGAAGGTCTACACCCTGAGCTTCATCTATTGAGATGAATCCTTTATATTCCCCTCAGTGGAATGATCTTTACAGAGCAAATTACAAAGAAAACTGCCACCCAAATCATGGCATGCAACATCTCATTTCCAGGTGATTCCATCCCCACAGCTGTTCCTAGACTCCTAACAGTAGAAAGCATCTTGGTATTACTAAACTGGGATCTGTTAGATCAGCTACAGAGAAAGAAAAAAAACCCATAATCTTCCATTTTCCTCATTCAATCTCTGACCATCTGTCCTATTTTTCAGAGAATTTTTAGAGGGATCGCTAGAGAGGATACCAGAAGGATGCACTCTTCTGTGCTTGACTGAGATGAATCTGAACAAAATTCTTGAAACTTACCTTTAAGCAAAGATGTGTTTCCTAAAAGTCTTGCTCTTGCAGTTTTTAAACCTAAAGTAACAAAAATTTTCCCATTTTCACATCCACACACGAGCTTATCGAGCCCAGATATGTACACAGAGGAACTGACAACTGCAGCTCCAATTCCATCTTCGGATGCACAAAGATGATCAATAATGCCCTCTGACATTGAATGGTGTTGATCAAAATTATCCTGAAGAGTCCACACTGCTGTAATTGGGATCTCTAGAGGGTGGAGCAAGAGAGGATTTTTATGTAAAACAGAACATAAAAATTCAAACAAAACAAAACACACATTTTCATCTCTTTATCACTTCCCCTAACTTATCCTTTCTCCAGCCTAGAGATGGAAAGTCTCCAGCTGCTATTCCTTTTAACTACAGGCAATCAGAACGCACACCAAATAAACGAGCATCCCTTTCTAGTGTGATATCATTTTAATAAGAATTTCAGTTTTTATTATGAAAATTGACCTCAAGACATAATGAGAAAGATGGTAGCAAGGTGCCAAAAAGTGCCAAACCTTTCGGTGAACCATCATGTGTTGACACAGGGACATCAGGAACATGCCATAGAGTGATCCTTCCTGAAGCTTCACCAGAAAAAAGAACTTTATAGAAAGGCTCCTTTCTTTCATTCATGAAGCCCATGACAAAAGGAAAACTCTGCCAAAAAGAACAGCAAATCAATATTCCATAAGAGCTGATAAAATCCATGTAATAATTAATTGCAAAATCTTTTTTCATCAAAAGTTATAAAAATATCAAACAAACTATGGTTAATCCCTCACCTGCCACTAAGTCCTGCTCAGACCAAGTCTATTCTGCCTGGTACAAGCCTCTCAAAAGTCACCTCTGCTTTGCCAGTCAGTACTCTTGGCTAAAGCTACATCCTAAATGGAAAGTGGAATGGAAATTCTCCCCAGGTTTACTGTTTCCAAATATGAAATCCATCAATAGTATCACCAGCATATAAAAAAAATGGCAGTGTAAGAATCAAGGTCAGACAAAAAAAACCACAGTGAAACATTGGTAATTTTTGCATAAAAAAAATTCAACAGAACACCGATCACCACATCTGGAATTACTACAAATAAGGAAAGGTAAAAATTACATTTTTACGTAGGTAATAGTCTATGATACCATAATTGAGTCATGAGGTGTTAGAGCATGTCAAAAGAGCAAGGAGGCTGGTGAAGGATCTGGAGCACAACTCTGATAAGGAGCAGCTGGGGGAGCTGGAGTTGTTTAGCCTGGAAAAAAGGAGGCTCAGGGGTGATCTTAACACTCTCTACAACTGCCTCATATGTTGGATATATTTATTTACAACACTGAAGTTTGGGAGTCAATTCCAATGAAATCAACTGTACTGTAATGTGGTTCAGTTTATAATCTCAGAATGGAGATCAAAACAGATCACACAGGCAGTTTCCATGTCCCACAAGTCTGCTATAAAAATTATTCAGGTAGTAAGCAAATATTAAAGCAGAAATATTAAAAAAGAGCAGGTCACATTCTTTTTAAAGCATACTTTTGGGGGAAAGCAAAAATGAACTTTCTACCACCATTGCAACCCTATTATTTGCTAAGCCATGTGTTTTGGCTATTTCTTCTCCCTCACCTTTCCTGACCTTTTGGCATCGTTCAGCAGTTATCCCCTATCTGATTTTAGATCACAGCATTTGGGGAAAAAGCTGAATGGCTTATGCTATTTCCCTTCAACTCAAAATTAAATCTGTCAGGCTTCAGAGGATTACACAACAAAAATGCTTCCTAAGGGCCTACATTTGTCAACAGAAAGAGAGAACACCAGAAAACCTTACACAGGCACATACTTAACAGTGTTTTAGTCAGCTACAAATAAAAATCCTCAGAAACTGTTTAAAGACCTGCTTGAACTGCCACACAAATACACAAACTAATGCAACTTCAGGCAGAAATTAAATTCACATCTTCCAGAAGTTACAAGTTCATAAACAGCATTAGCAATAAGACAGCAACAAAACAGAACCAAAGCTACACAGAATAATTTGTTGTATTTTTTGGTTCATTTCTGGCCAAAGAAGCTCTGCCACATATCTTTCCTGCCCACCACCCCCTAACTTCTCCATTATAAGCAATTTTCTACTTTTTAAATCACAACTCCTTTTACTTGCCTATTTCTTTTTGGTCATACAAAGCACTACTCAAAAAATGAGTCAAAATACAGGTTTTCCAACATAGCTGAATCCACTTGAGATACTTTCCCTACACAGTAACTTCTAAATTTGAAATTGGTGTGACAGGCTCTGCTAAACATGAAGTCTCAAACAGAAGTATAAAAATCACCTACTTTTTCAGCTTCCTCTTTTCTTGACATTAGAGGTTCCTTCAGGCAGAGCCCACAGTTCTGAAGAGAGTCACACGTGTCTAATTTGATGCACTGTGGGTACTGTCAGTCCACACACAGTGCAGGGAAGTCAGGAATGCGATTGTGCCTCTGAAGGCTCGGGACAACAGTACTCTGAATAAAACCTACAGATTTTATCCAAATCCCTTCAGTTTAGGATGGATACACATGGGAAGCAACCTATTTATGCAGTTATGTTGAAACATGCACATATTTCCTAATAAAACAAGAACTCAGTAATTTCCTTATTTCTTTATGCTTGTGGGTTGGCTCTTTTGATTTTGGTTTTATGAAGGTTTTTTTTCTTTGTTACTTGGGTTTATTTATTTTTTTTTTCAGATTTAAAAGTAGAAGTTTCTAAATCTCTAAAATAGAGTACATCTTTACCTTAAAAGAAGGTTGTTTTGCCGAAGTTAGGAAAAGAAACATCAACCATTTCAACAATTAGCCTACCTATAGTTGAAGATAAAGGCATTTTTTTCCCTGTGAAAAAAAATTAGATATAGGCAGAATCCAAGACAAAATACACTATGAACATCTTTAAGTTTGTAAGTAAAGATTTTAAAATGAAGGAATAAATGTTAATCATTGTTTTCACGGAACAATTAAATCTGTTGATGAATCCATCAATTTTTTAGGGATTATTCATGTAACTGCAAACAGACCATAAATCAACTTTAAAAGCTCACTGCAAACCTTTATGAATTTACCTTATTTTCCTTCATACTAGTAAAGCAGAGTAAATGAGGATAAACAGTTTCTTTCAGCACCTTCCCATCAGCAGGATATATGCTTTTAGAAAGCCCACTGCATAATTTAAAAAAAAAAAAAAAATACAAGCTTTAGGAAGTCATCTTGTTTTAGAAAGCAGAACACTAACGTCCAAGATCCACAAGTTCAATTAAAAGTTACCAAATAAGTAATTACAAGCGACTTTTTGAAATCACAGCACCAGCTGCCCAAGTTCTACATGGCTAATCTCATTCCTGCGTCCCCTGCTGTGGCAAACAAAGACTGAGGGCTGTCAAACTCCGGCTAAATCTTTGAGTGCCAAAGTGGTTTTGTTCTGGTTTTTGATCATTTGCAACATGCAGCGATTTTCCATAGTAACCCTCCCAAAGTTCATCTTGTACCTGAACTTTTTGTGTGAATTTCCCATCTGAGCCCACCTGTTCAGCAGCTGGTAGATGTAACTGTGGCCATCTTCTGTCCAGATGATAAGTCTGTAAGCTGCCAGCACTTCCCCGCCAGCAAAGCACTGACCACTTTTACAGAACTCAGTACAAAGCAAGGAGAAATCACAATAGTCATAAACCTAAGCTCAGAAAAAAACAAGAAAATAGAACCAAACAGTATTAGCACATTTATTTTCATTTAAACTGGTTTGAGGCAATGGATCAGGATGCATAACGCGAGCTTGACTCTTCGTAGCTGGACTGATTCTTCTAAAGTCAAAGCAGTTTTGATACTAAAGCTACTGTAAAGTCAGAATCAGACCATACATTTCAAAGTTAAAGAAACTGATAATTAAAAAAAAAAAATTAGCATTAGGGTCTTATGTTAGATTAGGGGATTTTAGATGGGATTTAATTCGGTTTTGCATTACACTCATTATTAATATTTAATGGACCAGTAATTTCTTATAAAGAGGTAGATAACGAATTTAGAACATAAATATGACGCTCAAGACTTCAACAGAAGGTATAAATGCTTCTGCCTGATTCTTGAAAAGATTATCTGCTGGTATAATTCACAGCACAAATCTTAGTAATTTTTTCTTTTCTTCTTTGAGGAGCAAGACACATGGGGCTTTTTTGTTTGTGGGGTGGTTTTTATTTTTTTTTTGTTTCTGTTTGGTTTTGCAAATTAACTTAAAGAACATATAATTCCCCTTGCAAGAATTCTTTTTTTTGTTTCTAGATCTGGTAAAAAATGGATTTGTTTGCTTCCTATGACCTTCCCATTTTTGACCACAACACGATATGACAAGGACAACCTAGGATATTATCCCCTGGTTCATGTTTGTAGTGGCTTCATGGAAAGAATATTCATAGTCACATTCTTATAATTTCTTCCAGCAGTGTGAGGAAATGGATCTCAGAATGAGAATTTCTATGAATTATTAATAGGTAATTTTTATTCATTAGCTAATATCCTCTATATTTTCATTATTATAGAAGTGGTTTACTGAGCCACTCTGAACACACATCTGAATTTCTCCTATGCTACCTGCCACACACCTTTCTATTTAAAAATATGATCATGATATTACTCCTTACATTCATTGAAACATTGACGTTGAAAATCAAAGATGTCTTATGCATCTAGAACATTGTTTTAAGAAGTAAAATATAAGTATTCAAAAGTATAATGGAGATATTACAAAACGCACACACCTCTTGTGGAAAAACATTATAGAGACTAATAGAAAACAATGCGTGTTACAGATATTTTTCCATGAAAAGCCTATCCATTCTATACATGAAATTTACCTATAAATGTTTTTGTACAGCATTTAAGTAGCCCAAAAGATATCTCCAGGGTAGCCTACGACTGCATTATTCAAAGTCGTATGTGAAATTTTTGCCCCACCCCAGTCTCAGCAGTGGTGCTTGAATTAGTCACGTATGTTGAACTCAGCATTCAGGCTCAAAAGAAATTTCATAAAACTAGGAAAGACAAATACAGAATTGTTACAATAAACTTCAGTTTAAATGCATTTAAATGTGTACTGTCTGAAACTGTTATTCGCTTATTTTAAATGTTAGTTATTTTCATACAGCTACAAAAAAAAAGCACTATAGTGTAGGGTCTTTAGTTTTGCTGGCTTCTATCAACAAAGGTCCCCGGTTACCAAGGACTTGCCAACTGTGATCACTTCTGTCATACTTACACAGGCTTTTTTCATATTTGTCTCCCTGTGGAGGGAACTATAATGCCCCCAGAACTCTAAAACTGCCTAATACTTAAAGTAATCCCCTTTCTATCAAGCCAATTTAGTGTTTTCAACTTTTCAAGCAGAAATACATGGATAAAAAGTAAAAGTTTCCTCTCACTCGGGCAGTTCAAAAGGGTTACAGCCATTATGATATCTGACAATTGGTGAACACTAAGTTAGGGAGAAAAACAAGTATCTTCATGTAAAAAACATACTAGCTTTTCCAAATTATTTACAAAATTTAAGAGAAAATATAATGCTCAATAACATACCTGCCAACATGTGGAGGACACAACCAGAAGGAGCCTTTCTGTGTAAGTACAAAATCGAACTGCTTGACAACTTACACAGTCCAGGGATTTTGATTCCTTCTCAAATACACTTTGTCTCTCCTTTACAGCACAGAGGAAAAAAAGCCATAAGATTTGTTCCAGATAGCTGAGCTTTTACTTTTAGGATGGACACAATGCATTGAAAAGAACTTTCTGTTAACAGACCTTCAAAATTCAAAGCAGCAAATAATTCTCAACTAAAAATAAGATAGAAAGACAACAGGGTTCACAACTACCATGCAAAAAGAAGACATTCAGAGTGGCTCAGACCTTGATCTCACTTAAAATGGTAATGAACATGGAGAAGGACTAGAGACAGGTCATAAACAGCATCTGCTCTAATAAGTATCTGGTAAGTGTCCTCTAGTGAAAAAAAAAATAGCTAAAACAATCTATAAACTGACAGTATGAGATTCAGAAAGGTGGATGAATATCATACGTTCCCACTCAGCCTTGTTGCAGCCAGGACAGTCTGAGATGTTGATGTTGCCATGTGTCTTGTTTGAACTTAACACCCTTTAGAAGTAGTGAAAAAGCAATTCTTTTTCTTAGCTTTGTATTGCTGAATGTACAGATTTTTAAAAACAATATATGCACTTTCACACTTATGTGAATATCAAACTTATCAAAATTATGCTACAGAAATTATATGTATTATTTATTAAGTCAATTCAAACTGATCTTTTCTGTTTTGAAAGACACCAGCAGTATGTACACTTCTCAGAAAAGGGGTATATGTATGCTTGGAACCACAGTTATAAAACCTCAAACCATTTTCTTACTACACCTTCTGGCTTCAATTAGTTCCAAAGGAACCCAGCAGTATTTATTAAAATACTGCTCTTTATGAAATAGCTGGATTTTCACTAACTCTGCACCAGTCCCTTCACAAAAGATGGTCCCAGGCAGTAAAAAAGCACCACACCACATGTTTCTGATGTGTATTCAGTTGTTAACGTTGCCAGAATTTTTACAACATGACAGTGGGTTTCATTCAAACACAAAACGTTGTATTCCTTTTCTAGCACTTGTTCATGTCAAGTGACAGCTGCTGAGAATATTAACACAGGAAAGAATAAGCGAGTTTGAAGAGAGAGGAATAGGACACTTGACACAGCAAGTCTTCTCCTAGTGAAGACACAACATTGTGAACGGCAGAGAGAGGAAAACCAAGTCTAAAGGACCATGTTGAAGAAAGCAGGGTGAAGAGGGAGTGCAAAGGCCAATATTGAAGAGCTTTAAGTTTAAAGGACAGAGTGAAGGGTTTCAAAGACATTATGAGGACAGCAGGAATGCACAGCAACTTCAGCATCATGGAATACGAAAAGAGACACAAAGCCTGGGCACAAGGCAGTGCCGTTGTCAAGGCAAGAACTGTCCAGTGGCCCAACTCATTTTAAATAATACTGTGGGGCTGTGTTTTCAGAATTGTGTAGCAAAAGTAACTGAATCTGTTTAATACATGTCCAGAAGATTTGAATTTATTCATATTCTGCTTCAATGTAGCCTTTACTTAAGAATATTACTACATTGATGTTATTGCTGCTTCACATCTCAAACCAACCTGGATGCTATTCAGAGATGATGACAGGTCCCACACTTTAAGAACTCCAGTTATAGACACTGCAACCAGAGAGTCTTCTGTGAAAAGTTAACAGTGAGATATAGTCAGCTTGAAGTCAATTCAAAGGGTATGTACCAGTTCAGCACTAAAACATGGATTCTGTAGGACACTGCTTAGATGAAATATCAGTTTTACACAAAAAAGAAGATAACTAATTGGTTATTAAACAAATCATGTAAGCAAATAGTTAATAATGTGTTAACAGAAAGAATAGAACTGTGGTTTAGTGCCTTTAATTTCCCTGATATTATGAAACTAATTTGTACTTAAATCCAAGAAATGAGCTGCTTATAGCCAGTGTAGAGGCCTTTCTCCAAAAAATATATTAAATAAAACATGACCAACATTAGGAGCATTAGAAACACCTCATGCGCTATCAATGAAACGTCTAAATCTTATACAGAACTGCTCTGTAAAACATGACCGGATATTAAATCAGGTAGGATCATACTATATATAAATATTTTATCACAATTTAATTTGCCTACATAAACACACCAAAAACATATACCTTGAATTCTTGCAGAGTGTACAATACACATACAGTTTATCCAATCAGAAGACTGAGATGATGATAAAGTGTGAAGAACATCCAAAGTCTTAGCATCAATAATAAGAACATCTTGATATTCTCCACAACAAAGCAGCCAGCCTTCACCTGTCATCCGGAATGAGCAATGGTAATACTGCACAAGTGGAAAGCAGAGAGTCAGCACACAGAGCTACAAATGGCAGGGATACTTCTCACATTAAGCCTTTCATACTTGGATATATAATCAACACTTGCAGCATTACTAAAAAATTTAAGGCATATATGAAACCATACACAGTGTTGCTATGGACACAAGCGTGGCATACAGCTTAGTAAGAGGTGCTTCCTACTTCAAGCAGTATCTACCTAGCATAAATGTTAGGTTTTTTGTAATTTTGGGAAGGAATCAAGGTGTTAAATTTCACTAATTGCTAAGGAGTTTGTTTCTCATCTCTCTCCGAATACTTGACAAAGCTGCAGTTATCAACAGGCATCTAAAGAACTAAAACCAGGTGAATATGCAGAATATTCATTATTAATTTTCTCATAATGAATTTCTGAGTATTTTCCAGGAAGGATTTCTACTCCACGAGATATTCTTTGTTTTGACATTAAATGCCCTATTGCTCAGAAGATTCGTTCTTTCTTTCTCAACAATCACAGTAAAAAAAAAAAACAAAACTAGACATACAGCAAAGGAACAGAGATAACAGTGGTGCAGAGGGACTATAAACATTTCTTTTCTGCTATGTGTTTTATATGTGCAAGGACACTGCCTTACCTGTGTATTTATCTGTAATTTTACACATAATTGCTATAAACATGTAAGCAGCCACCTCAAATAGAATTTACATTTAAATGCTAACCTTAAGATAGAGAACAATCACGTAAGTCAGACAAAAATACCAGACAGACCCACAAAATTGTACCTTATTTACAACAAGTTCTCTGTAGAGTTTTGCTTATATAATAATTTTTAGTTTATCAGTTAACAAATTGAAGTTTGAAAACAAAAGCATAAATAAATGGGACGAGGATGAATATAGCTACAGATATTATGAATAATCAGAGGCAGAAATGCTTAGAATTCGCAATTACTGTTACTCTTAAATTGGGTTTGAGCTAGAAGATCTCTATAGTCAGTTACTCCTCTGAAAAAATCCCACACTGGTTAAGATCCACAAATGGTTAAGTGTTGACCCTGGTGTTAAATTTCATTTCAAATGGCAAATATTCAGTTTGCACTACTTGACATCTGCCATTCATAGCTGAATTATCTACCCTGAACAAAAGGAACCTACTAGAATAGATAGGCTAGTAGTTCAATTAGAACCTAACCAAAAATAAATTCAAATTATGATGCTACTGAAATCAGTGTGCACTAGATCTTCCAGACAATAAGATTCTGTAGGGAATTATTTTCTCACAGGTACTGCTGCAGCACAAACCACCATTCCACATGGAGCAACAAAAAAGCCAACAAAACACACACAAAAAAAACCCCCACAACCCTACAAAAACACCCAACTTATTATAACTATCTCAAGGTTGCATTTTAAGGAAATTTCACCTCCTAACAACATTAACTGTTTTTCCTAATGTAGTTCTCCCATCAGAAGTTCCTATTTTCCATTAGCTATATTGCCCAAATTATAAAACAAAAATAGTTATCTAGTCACAATTAGGTTTAGCTCACTTCTAATAGAGGTGAAGCACACATTTTCTAAAAGTGTTTGCTACTCCTACTTGAAGGGTAAGAATGAATATTCTGCCTCTGATCTCCACAAAAAAATGTACCAATTGTCAGCTGGGCCAGGTTTGGCTACTGCCCTGCAGGAGTCTTCCATAACTTCAGCTATTAAAACACCTAATTAGGCAATAGCGCAAAGCAGGTCATACTGCACCTCTATTAAATCATAATTTAAGTATGGGGGCTTTTATGTATATGCATTGATTTCAAGAATATATATGTTTTAAACCTCTGCACAAATAAAAATGTAGAATAACTTCTTAGTGCAAGCACAAAAAATATACATAATTAAGTTTATCTTCTGTAATTTTTGTTGCTTATTTACTCAAGCTCTTCTTTATAATTAACAACAATGTTTGAACTATTTATGTCAACCAAAGCAGTGTCAGGAAAAACACTTTCTTCTGGAAGCTTTAAAAATGTTGGATTCAAAATTTGGCTACAGTTCGGAGTTACATGAGGTCTCAGATTCCTATCATTTGGAGACTTAGTTCCACCATAGATTTCCTCACTGAAGAAAACCAGCATTTTAATGAACCTCAGAGCCTTGAGCTGCTCTTCTACAAACATATCCAGAAATAAGACATGTCTCTGTATCCAATCCAGACACTTTGGGCCCCTCAATCAATGCACACACGTATTTCAAACACTCTCACATTTCAAAATCTAGATACTTACTGTACCTGGATACAGCTCAAAGAAGACACCTGAAATTATCTGATGTAATATTTAAAGCACTTTGGCCTTTGAAAATAAGGGACCTGTCCCAAGCTGTGCAATGAATGACAGTGTATTTTTGAAAGTGGGGTGAGGAGCAGTCTTTTGGGGACCTGGAGTTAAGCATCAAAACCTTTCAGAAGTTTAAAAATAAGTCTCCCAGCAGATTGTCTCAATGTTTGGCCACATTGCTTGTACTTCTAAAATATGTCATGAAAGAGCCAATGTTAAACTTGAAGTTTCCATGTACAAGAGTTCAAGACCATTTCACTTTGCTACCTGATGCACAATAAGTTCATCTACTGCATTCCAAATATTTGCATCTTAAAAGTAATCAGTTTGATTAGATTAAGAATTTCAAAGGAACATAAAAGTCTCAATTCTTTTCTTAGACAAAAGACAAAACTGAAAAAAATAAAAAATTACTTATCTTGCAACAGGGTTTTTTCTCCTAAGTTATGACCTATACATTTAAAACTGTATGTTTCTGAAAAACATCACGACAATAAAGCAAAACTCTTGTAACGAACAGAGATATCCCATGAAAAGTTGCTGTACTTACATGGATTGCTGTATGCCTATAAGGAAGCTTTGTGTTCTCAATGCACTGTCCACTAGTGACATTCCAAACACTCATCTCCCTGCCAAAGATAACTTCATATTATTCTCTGTCATTTCCACTCAATTGGCTGGAATAATTTTGTGCCACCAAGTTTTGCTTTAGTGCTGTATTTAAGTGCAGTCTGGTCATTTATAAAGCTTTTTGTTACAGATTACTGGGTAAGAAAATGTCGTAGTCATTAGCAGGGGATGACATACAGCATCTGTTTCTTTTTGTTTTGGTAATTACACCCTGCTGCCTTGCAACAAACCTGGCTTTAAGGCCAACTCCGGTCTGCAACAAATTGTAGGTATACTGCCATTACAGCTCATCAACACGTCACTGGAACTATCTGTCATTGGAACTACATCCTCCTGAAAATGATTCATTTCACTGAACTTAAACCACACGTTTTGAAAGGCATCATGCATCATCTGCAGCGCCAGACTTCAGTTCTCGAGAGGAATAACTTCTGTTAAGAAGAAACAGTGCCATCATGAGGCTGCTCCCGAAATCTGCTGTCGATGCCTGCCAGCCTGAATACCTGTGCGACAGCCCAGCTACACTCCGTTACATTTAAGGGTGATGTTTGAGAAAGACTCTTTAGCCCGTTTTCCTTATCTACACATTATTCAACGCGAGATGGGACTGGAGTACAAGAGACCCAAACAAATTAAGTGTTGTAAATGAGGTTGTACGAGGTATGTTATCAGAGTTCTTATCAGAGTTCGACAACTAAATGGTGAACCTTGATGCTTTTAGATTTTATGTAAGCATCAAGCATAATTTCCACAGTTGAAACATTCATTTTATGATATCTGACATTACATTGTAAGGCATTTTCTGCATAAAGACTTAGAGAACGCATTGGGGAAAGTATTTTAATACATCAGAAATACTAATCGGTAATTTACACCTTAATCTACCTACTTTTACATTTTATGATAAAATAAAAGTATTACTTAACCTATATTTTTCAGCTGAGCAATAGCAGTGAAATCTATAAATCTGTGGCCCAGCATCAGAGCCAGTAGACTCAAAGTCATAACTTAAGCAGAATCCTTATGCTGTTCGTTAAACATTTCAAGGCAGTGATTTTCTCCTTCTTTATATCAGAATAAGTTTTACTGCTTTAGCTCCATTACTGTGATACATACCTGCAAACATGCACAAATAAGACCAGAATGTATCTGCAGCTTCTGTATATTTTATTTAATTTACTGTGTGTACTAGCAAGAAGTGCGTAATATCACACACTGATAAACCTGTGGTACAACATATGCTACATGAAGACATAGGACATCAGTGATAACCTATACATCATTATAGATTAATTTATAGACAGACTTCCATGTTGAAAGTAGAAAAATCATGTTCAATGCTGATTCTTCTGGGATTAGTCAGTTACACAAACTCTTAAAAGATTCTGAAGTTGTACAGGGAAGAGTATCATGGAATCATCTTCCATACAATTTCTTCCACCCTCACTACAAGGAGACGGAAGCTTGAACATGGCAGAAGTGAATTATTCACAAGCCAGAAAATGCAACTGGACAAACGCTGCATCTCCTGAAGATGAGGTTTCCTATTTGTAATTATCTCAACTTCATGGTGCAGCCTTCCAGGGGTTAGTGATGGAAGCTCTGCCCTTATGTAATACAGATGAAAAGTCAGCAGTAATTTGGTAAAAGTGGACATTTAAAGGGGCCAGAAAACAATTCAATCCTACCTATACACATTCCAAACAAGTTCAATGAATGCCTCCCTTCAGAGACAGAGTCTTTAGGATGAGAACATCTCTATGGTATATCCATAGCAAAATCCTAATTTATTTCTTAACACTTTCCACACCAATTTTTTGAAATAAGTATCTTTGCTCCCAATATGATCTGGAAACAGTACTGTACTAAGAGAACTTCAGAACTGAGACAAAAAACAGCTTCATCTCAAAACCCCTGAGTAGAACTGTAAGAGAAACAAAATTTTAGAACAAAACTAGTTCTGTAGACTTCTCACCCTCCTTTCTGTCCTTAACCAGAACTCTTTACCACTCTCTGTCTGGTGAGACACTCTAATGTTTCAAGATATAAAAAACAGTTTCAGTCTTCTTAAGGTTATCCCTTTCTTGTATAGTCATGATTGAATGAGAGAATCAGACAGAGATCCTAGCAGCTGGAAAGGATAAATAAGCTCCTCAGTGAGAAAGTAGTTGCCTTAAGGTACTACAGGGTGTAGCTTGAAGTAAGACAATTGACAGGAACTCTTCATGCAAAGAGGTTTCAACACAGCTGCCCTGTTAATTGGAAAAGATGAACCCAAAATGAGAGAAGAATATAATTAAGCAGCAAGACAAAATTGTTTAGGAAAACCCTTCTGGAAGTAAGCAGCTATCCCTAACTACTTTCAACAGCTGAAGTCCTGAACACATGGGCCTCAAACCCCAGCTGAAAAGATTATCAAATATTCAGAGAGAAAAAAATTCTTGAATGCTAACCTAGCAGAACTGCAGAAATTAGCTTGACTCAAGTGATGGACCGTATCACAACAAACACATAAGAGAAAAGCTGCAAGAAGAGGACATACTCCAAAACAGCCCATCAGATTTAAAGACAGACAACGAACATTTATGCCTTTTATTCAAGGGCAGTCTTTTCTGTCCTTCCACGAGTACTGAGGAACCATAAACCAGATCAGAGTACATCAGTTTCTTTTATTGGTTCAGTTCTCAAGATGAATTCAGGAGGAAACAGAGAAAAGCATCATGATATTAAAAGGCTTCTGAGCTTGCTGATGCCCCCCAACAGCCCATTAGTCTCCCTTTTAATGGGGCCTAGCTGGGTATCTGCGTCTGCCAAACCTTTCTATTGCCCATGAGATGATCTCTTGAACTATTGTATATAAGCGATATAGTAACTATCCTAAGTTGCTGCTATCATTTTCATATCATGAAATTGGATTAAAACACTTCTGCAAATGCATAATCTGGCCTACACCTGACATACATTTCATGAGTTAAGAAATGAATAATTGAATATTCAGTTACCTACCCATTTTCAGTAGCACTTACTACATATGGTTGTTTTTCAAACTCTCTTGCTTTTGCCAAACAACTTACAGAAGCAGTATGGCCAAAGAGAATTTCTTTAGGTGAAACCTAGGAGAATAATACAATGGTTTAATTCAAAGATAATAATTTCCACATAAACAAAGGATACCTAAACTCAAGAGAACACTACTTGTAGATATTAATAAGTGATTGTCAACCTGTCTTATATTCTTAGGTTCTTCAGTCATGTTTCTGGAATGCACTAAGATGTGGATGAATTATGTAGTTTGCATAAATTACAGGTTTTGTATTCACTGTAGTCTAAAAATTGCAGCTGCTGAAGAATACATGGAGCAGCAAACGTTATAAAACAGGCGGTGTGCAGAACACCTCCGGCCTTCACCCTGTAGCATGAGAAGTGGGAACTGATAGACCAAAGCTCTTAAGGATGTGTTTCATACCACATGTTTAAATAATCCCTCTGATTAGCTTCACTGCATGTAAAGGTCTTTATTGAAAAAGGTAGCTCCATAAAAAAGCAAACTTTCAGGCTATATTTGATTACAAACGGGGCAACTAAATATAAAAAAAGATTAGAGAACCATAGTTCTAGGAACACAGAATAAAACAACATAGGAACTGTTTTGACTCTGCTCCATTCTCAGGAAAAAATACAAAATAATTAAAGCAATAATTTGCATCTTAGTTATACCCAAAACACATATTTCATCTTCCATCTTTCTTGACTTTTTCCACTGTTAACCTGGCAGATACCTGTGGTTTTATTAATAGATACTTTTTCCTTAAACAACAGGCCATGCTCAGCAACGGTTTTACAAAAGGGAAAAAAGACTTCACAAGATAGGAATCGTGATAGTTGTATTATACTTACTTGCTGCCATTATTCAGAGCACAGAGTCTCAAATTATAATCCACAGGTCATGCTAATTTATGAAAAATTTTCCCAAGTCTGCAAATAACAGGTTGCTCATATAGGCATTTCACTTTTTGCCTCATGAGGCTCCTATAACAAATACCACACTATCTTTAAAAATGCATCAAACTAAGTGCAAGTCTGGATAATCCCATTGTCAATAACAAAAGATAAAACTCCAGTTTGTCTGTTTGGCAAACTGTAGCACAGTGGACACAAACCTTTAAGTCTGATGAAAGATCCCAGAGACATATTTGTCCTTCTTGACTTCCCGTAACTATGGTCTGCTGGTCATCTGTGATCAGAATGGCAGTGATGCTGTGGGAGGGAGCTGTTCTGCCCCACACAGCCACGGCCGGCATCGATGTCTTCATAGTCAGCACCTGGAAACAGAAACAAGTCATGATGATCCTAAGCAACATGAAATATAAGAAAACATAACCTAAAAATAGGGCAATGTAATCAACATCTGAAAAGGGAAGCTATAAAATATTGCTGTAAGAAGTTAATGAGGCATCCAAACATTTTATTTGTGTTGCCAACATCACACTGACACTTTTGGGGACAGGTACTATCATATTGCTGAAATATCAGCAATGGGAGCTGTGTGCTGCCCCACAAGCTGGTTTAGCTCTGATGGGCCCTTGTAACTGTTTCTTCCTGATCTTGGTTGGTGGAGTACACCGTCGCTCCCTTGTTGCCACCAACCAACAGTGGTGCTCATCCTCAGCAGCACTTAACTGCTGGAGCACAGAGATGGCCCAGGAATGGGGTATCAGTAGTCTGTGATCACTGGGCCAGAAGAAAGTTGGAGGCAGAGTTGCAAGCTGGGAAACAGGGAAAATGAAGAGATTCTTCCTCTTTCCCAAGTCACGAGTCCCTTGTCCAAAAAATTTATCATCTAATAGATTTGCCCCTGCTGCATAAAACTAATTTAATGGGACTCTCCAAAATGACTGATGGCCATTAGTTAATTCAGTATACATTCTTAAGAACCATGTTTCCAGGAAACTCTTTCAATGTCTATGCAAAGACCAGTACTTACAAAGTATTCCAAAAATCTTCCTATTAAAACATTCTACCTTGCTTGTTTTTAAATTTGATGTCTGTTCCTTTTAAAACCACCTCTGCTTTTTAGATGGATTCTGTAGAAATTAGTAACATACCCAGCAAGTATGTCTCCTTTGGGTCAATTCAAGTGAAAGTATTGATTGCTAAAAACTGACATAGATGAACAATGTCTTTAGCATCTTTAAATGAAAGAGCCCTACACTAAACTGCCAGTGTCTACCTCAGCCCAAACCCAAAAATGCCCATATATACAAGCCATCTGTTTCAAAACTCCCAAATTATTGTCTGGAGTACACAACAGTCCTTCCAGCACTTCTATGATGGTGGATCTTCAATTTTCCAGTGAGTCTGTACAGATGCTTCTAAATCATCTGTTTACCTCCATTTCCTTTCCACTTTCCAGAGAAAATGCCAGAAGATTGTTGTCCACTGCTTCTAGCTACTAGGATATAAAGAAGGGTATAAAGTTGACTTGTGCATGTGAAGCAACTCTTTTGAAAACTCAAATTCTCTTCAGCTTCACTGTGGGCAGTTTTGACTCCCAAAAGCATGACAATGGACAGACTAATGATAGATATTCAGCAATGTCAAAAATGTTTGTACACATAAAGATGTTATTCCCAAGTGTGAGTGAATAAGAAAAAACAGATTTTAAGCTGTTTCAGATTTACCATTGTGTAAGGTCACTTAAATATTTTAATTTTCTTTTTAAAAATACTGTACATCACCTACTTTTTAATCCAGGCGGCAATAATACCACTGAAGAGATACTTCAGAGAAGGTGTGCTCGTATTTGTTGCAGAGAAAGGAGAGACAACAAAGCCCTTTGCACATCCTGAGCAAAGATGTTTAAAATAAAACAAGATGCTAAAGTAGTGCAGTTGGGAGAAGTCAGTGAAAAAAAAATGACAGTAAAGCTGAAATCTTCTGATAAGAGACAGGATCTGGGTAGAAAAAAAATGCATGGCAACCAGTAACAGCAAATCAAAGGAAATAATATAGGAATGATGGAAAGGGGCATGAAGAGCAATTCCTGTGACATTCAGAAAAGACCACAGGATAGAAATGGAGTAACACTATAAATGCTATGCTAGTTTCTTACTGTAAAAGGATTTTCAACCGTATTGCTCTGTAAACTATATGATTTTTTTGTTAATATAACATTCAAGCTGCATTAAGTATCTGTACAATCAAGTAACAAAACACTGCAATGACAAACTGTTTAAAAAAATGCTTTTTTATCAGGTTATAAGCATAAGATTTAAAAGGCAAACCAGAGGTTTCAACGTGACCTCTAGAACATCACAGCAAAGCTTCGGTCATGGTCACAATGCAGCAACACAGCCACGTCTGAGACTCCTAAAACACATTGCTGTTTGGTTGTGGTGTTTCCCCACAAGAAATTCTCCATAGAAAAATCCCTTGGAAGTTATTTTAAGAAGCAGTCAAAGGGTATTTTCTTTAATTGGAAGATTTAGATGGAGCATAATTTAAGTTATGCTTAAAGAAACTGTAACCCAGCACAACAGCAGCTGAAATCAGGGACACACACAGGAGGTATCTTCATTACTACAACTAAAAGCCTTAGGTGACACAGAACTGAAGGAATGGTCTTGATTCCTGACAAGAACGTGAGATGAAGGGCTCAGCTCCTTAGGAAAAGGGCTGAAAAGACTGGTATAGCAGACCAGCAAGGTCCTGCCGTACAACCTCAGACAAGGTCAAAGGCAGAAGAAGAATCTAGCGGAAAAATAGAAGTCATGAGTTTGCTAAGCTAAACTCCATTTAGTTTCATTTTAAAGCTCTTCATGAGTATATAAAAAAAAAACCACTGAGAGCCGTTGTCGATCTCAGCATTAGAATCTGACTTTTCTAAAACTTTTTAAATCTCTAGTTATATGAAGTATTGTAGTTACTGGTAACCATGTAGTCCTTTTCTCTCGCAGAAATAAAAGCCATTCTAACCAATCTAATGATATGGTTTTAGTTATCAGCAAAAAAAAAGGTTGCCATTTCCACAGGGCTCATAAAATGGTGGCTGGCAAAACATCAAACTGTTATCAAACTCAAATCCTGAGTCTTTAAAGTGCATTTGCTTGCATATCCATGTAGTCATTTAGACTTGTACCATGGGAGTGTTCAGCTAGTGTAAAACACTATAAGGAAGAATTCAGGTTTGTACCGCACCGAATATTGAATATTAACTCATAAATTATATTTTCTTGTAAAGGAAGCATAGAATTGAGATCAATATTCATAGTAGTAGACCTACTGCTGAGACCTACTGATGGGTAACAGAACTCAAATCAACAAGTTAAAACCAAAAAAATTGATAGAATTAGCTAATGTATAGATGATCTATTTGCAAAACTTTTAATTACCCATGAATGAGATGAATTAATAAAAAACTATTACTACAGACAAAACACTGGTTATAAGAGAATTAATTTAGACTGAAATATTATGAGAATATTTAGTACATTTTCCTTTATATTATGACTGAAGCACAAGAGAAAAAAAGCAGAAGGTATATGATTTTTCATATTAATCAAACAGTCCTTAACTCCCCTCGTCCCTTGCTTCTTGGTTATCTTTTCTTTTGGAATAAGATATTTTGATGCACAAGCAGTTTGATGTAAAAACTTTGCTTCTAAGTGAACCAGGACTTCACCAGAAATGCAGCATATTCACATGCACACATTTTGCCCAGCAATACTCAGCTTTGTCAAACGTGTTAGTGATGCTGACGGCACCTGTGGCAAACTTCTTTGAAATAAAGTCAACAGATATTTATCAGACTGTTCCTTTAAAAAAGGTAAAAATTGTTTCCACAAAGTCAAATATTGCCCAAGGCCTATCTGAGCTGCATGGAGCTTAATCAGCACATGTCAAACTCCTGCAGCTCTGCCCACTCAAGCATGCCTGATCTGCAGTATTAACCCCTAATTCAACTTGAAATCACGTTTCTCAGTCCTATTCCTGTTTCTCCCTGCTTACAGCCTAATAAGCTTATTTGTCCTGCTCCTATGACTACACTGCCAAAAAGTTTGCTCTCATTACTGAAGTTTCCTGTTTTTAGTTAAACACACCAGCTCATCTCACCACTAACTTGTTACATCCCTACCATCCTGTCTCTAGTTCTATGAACATTTCTCACACCGAAATCACACCACAAACCTCTGTTAATTTGGAAAATGATCCAAATTTGCACAGCTTAAAGGTTGTACTACTTCAGCAACTTTGGGTACTATTATTTTGGAAAGCTAAATACACCGCTCTTTATTCTACAGGAGCCATGAGGTATTTAAAAGTCTAACCAAGAACTTTAAGGGGCCAGAAAGCTGGAGGTCTGACCTTGAATGCCTTACTAGGCACATATTAATGCAAGGTCTTTTCCTCATCACTCAGCTTTTTTGACTGGGACTGGTCATGAACTGCAGAGAATGAAAAAGGTCAGATTACACCAGAAAGAAACAGTGCCATCATAATATAAGCCTTCCCCCCAGAATCCTGACTCCAGTACTGTGAGAATATCTTGGCTCTGCTCCTCTACTGTCCTTAAAACAAAAGGGAAAAATTGCCAGTTTCTCCATGAGGCTCATCTCAGACCTTCCAATCTGCCACATAACGACTGCTCTATCTCAAGCACACAGCCCTCCCCTGTGCTGCATTTTCTCCAGGTAAAAAATATGATCCCAAAGCTAGTGGCCTGGGAACACGTAGGTTAGAATGGAAGAGCAGCTTATGTCTCAGGAGCATGGCCACACACGCTGTCAGTGATCTGAAGCGAGAAATCTGAACCCTGCTTTGCCCCCACTGAAGTTTGCAGAACGCATTCCCTATTTCTCCTTGCATTTCCATGCAGTGTTTGCTCATAAACATAAAGGAAACTTCACTGTAGGAAGCATTCTGAACACTATTCAGCTACTAACTACAGTTTAAGAATCACATCTCTTAATAAAGAAAAAATGAATTCAGAAATAAAAATTCATATATATCAAGGTCCTTAAAATTAGGAACTGAGCTCCCACCTAGAAAATCAATCTCAAACATTTCACATCATAAAACACTGGTTGTGACAGAACCTTCCTTCTCATCACCACAACCCATAACAAACTACCAAATACAAATTCGTGGCTTATCTGGAAAAGGAGAAAAGACTTCATACAACAAAAACATCACTTTACAGGTAACAGTCAACCCACCTAAAAACTTTTCTGAATTTTTAGTCATACTTATTCCATGTTTCTTATGCATTCCAAAATATCAATACAAGGGCAGGTTTTTTGAAGTTCGGTTAAATGTTTGGCAATCAATGCAGGCACAAGAAAAAACCCCAAAAACCCTACAATCCTGAAAATATTAAGATATTAGCACTGTTTGTATTGGATTAAATGAATTGCCTCTATTTAGAACCCTTTAGATTCATCATTGTAGGAATAATGGAAGCGCTAGGAAGTGTTAGGAAGTAAAATCTAGGCAGAGCCTGGTAGGTTTTCATGACAAAATTCCTAAGGTTTTTGTGTTTCTTATCTCTCTCATTCTCTGATTCCTGTCTAGTCTTTTGTTTTACCTGATGCATTCTCTTACTATCTACACAAGAAAATAAAATTTCATCAATATTGGTTTTACTCCTAGTAAAAATCTAATTATTTCTCTTAAAAACAGTTTTTCAGTCTACTGATCTGTTCTATACTGCTTTCAGAATCTTGTCAATTTACTTTATGATATAAACGTTGCACTCTCCTTAAGGATGTTGTATATTATCTCTGGTAACCAGCAAAGATAACATTTTCCAAACTAAAAGTTTCTATTTACCAACTCCCCACAGTGTAGAGCGAGTCCATTTAAGAATCATAAATATTCAATTTACAAAATATTTGATAGAAGTATCCAAAGTAGAGAAAGGGAATGACCAAATAAATTACACTAAACACAGCTAGACAAGATAAAGGTAACAAAGATATTTGAAGTAATTAGTAGCAAAAAGTAAAACCGTGAAAGATTAATTAAGAAAATTAAAAACTCGTTCATAATCACTACATTGTACAAGTAAACTAATAACTGGCTCCTTTAAGAGGCAGAGTCTGCTCTCTGTTGCCCCAGCAGCAAAAAAAATATTTCTGTTTTTCAAATCTTTAGTTGATATATCTAATCAGATGGCAGGCAACAACTAAACTACTCTAATGATCAACATTTCTATCCCATGTCCCAATTTCTCATGTCTTAATATATCCCAGCAGAGCCCTCAGTATTCCACACCTTTTCCTCTAGTTCCCTTTCTGCAGTGCCACCCTGGAGCCCCTCCCTGCCAACCCCTGCACTCCCAGTTTGGGGTGTGGTGGCACATCCCTCCAGGGCTGTGGGGCTCCACCCTCATCAGCCGCAGTCAGTGCCAGTGACACCCAGACCTCTCCCGGGATGGGAACGTCCTGCTTTTGCAGTCCAAGGGAGCAAAGACTGGAACCAGGAATCGATACAACCCATTTTAACCAGCAAGAGCCACCTAGTAATACCTTGTTTGTATTTCTTGAACGAGTGACACAAGAAACACTTATTTCATTCCACACAATAATTCACCACAATCAGAAGGAGCACAGTAAGGGCAACACCATCTCCCAGCTGCTGATTACATCAAAGGTTTGCAGCACAAATTCAATTTTATGATGTTAATCTCAACCTGCCACTCAGAAATTTTCTCTGAGGGATATGATTTTTTTCTCTGGATTTCATTTTAAGAATGATTTTCTTCTTCTACAATCAATAAAGATATGTTTTCATCAAAAGACTCTATCTTGGCAGAATTCAATTGGCCATCTCAAAACCTTTTGGTGACACAATATTAATTAAAATAGTTTATGTTGCACCTAACCTGGAAAATGGGGCAGTGAAAACATCAGCAACTCAGAACACTTGTGCTTTTCTCGCTGTCATAAGGCACAGTAAAATAATCTACACTACCTTGAAGTTACTGTTTTACCCCATAAACTGTTACATTATATTAAGCTCCCTAGAAAAGTACCTCAACATGCTCTTTTGCTAAGTAGGTAAATTAAAAATATGTGCAAAAATATAAATTCCCACTCTCTAATCAAAGGCTTCAACAATAATCAATTATGTAGTAGCTGTTTAAACACATTAGACAACAATTAATGCGTGTGAGCTAGCAAAGGTAGTTTCAAACCATATGTATCAAGGATATAAGCCAAGTTTATTTGAAAAAAAATACATTATACAAGTGTGTGTGGAGCCATAAAAGATGTCTTCTTTAAAGAAGTATCTGAATGTCCTATCAGCTACAAGAATAGTCATCTACAGGAAATAAAACACTGTTTAGGTACTATGCAGAACTACTAATGTGAGTTATTTGCCCCTTTCAAAGCCTTAAACATAGAAAAAGTACCACTTAAGTCATCTTCAGTGGAGTTACTCATATCCAAATGGGGAAATGCTTTGCTGCAGCAGAGTTTTAATCAGGTTTTAGGACATTCACCCATCAGTTCTTACAGGAAAGCACATATGACAGAAAGAGCCATCAATTTCTGCAGAATGTAAGCTTTGATTTCTATGAAATTGCATCTTAGTTTTATATACACGCAGTCATCCTACTTTTATTGAAAGTAACAGTTTTCCATGTGAGAAAATGCTCCTTCCTCATGCTAGTAAAGGGACAGATCCTTTCATATTCTTAATTATAAATCTTTTGAGCAGAGACCTTTATGTGTTTGAAAGAGTCGATGATCCCAACATAATCCCACAAGAACCAAAGGCCCTAGTAAGGTAGTACCTACTTGAAGTGTATGGTAACTTCACATGTAACTTGGAAAGAGTAGAGAGTTATAAACTTGAAGTCTCTGCCAAGTCTTCCCATAGCTGTAAGCAAAAGTCACTTGCAAGTGATGAGAGTTTTGATGGACTTTCATTTTCATGAAACATTCTGTAATGGACCAGCCATAACAGAATTCATTCTTAGTTACTCCACTTTAAACACAGAAAATATACAATCTAGTAAAGATACAAAACTTAAAAACAAATTTGCAAGAATTTCAAGCAGAGGCAGTGAACATGAATCAAAGCTTTAAATCACTAATTTTGTCTTCCTTAAGTGACCTTGAACTCATTTAAGACAAAAAACCCCATTGATCAGAGAGAGGTGATGTTTTTGGTTCAGCTACACTGTACTCTGGGATGTTTAAATAACAAACAAAGCTGGAATCAGATGCTGGAAATAAAACAATTAAAATATTGCATCAGCCTTTGTTTTTTGGATTGTGATATAATAATCATTAATCACTGTTTTAATCAATTGCATCATAATGTGGATTTCCAAACTCTGACAAGAACTACTTATTTTTCCATTTCACTCTTAGAATACCCTCAATTACCAAACACCTCTCTGCAGTGTTCTTTGCTATGGGGCATGCAGCTGTTTGCTGTAAACAACTCCAAATGATTTATTATACACACAGTCAAACCTGCTCAAGTAAAAAGACACTGTTTATTATGAAGCAGGATCAAAGTCCAAAACTGATTCAATGTATTGCAATGCATGGATTGCAGTTTTCATTATAGTGAACTTCTAATTGTAACACTGAAAAGTTTTTAATGAGAAAAACCTGGTCTTGTCATGTAATCAATCCTACTGACACAAACCTTTTAAGCAGAACTACCTTACCACGACAGCCATTTTTGCAACGAGTAATCCCAAAAAGCCCTTAGTTCTGTACCACTGGCATCACTGATATACTAAAGTTTCATGATCTATTAAGAAAACACTACTACAGTTCCCAGCAGTGACTAGGAAAGTAATCATGACAGAAACACAAGGCTCTAAGTGAGCCATCCTAATTAATTTCATAGTTGAGCAAGTCTCAAGAAAAGCCTCCAAGCAAAATTGTTTTCTAGAGTAACTAGAACTGCTGTAAAAAAATAATAAAATTGTTTCTACTCCAAGGATTTGCATTTATTTGATAAAAAAATTACTAAAATAGCACAACAGAATTTTTCTATTTCAAGGAGCTAACACCTTGAACTCTGTACCTTCACATTAATAGTTTTCTCAAAAAAAAATCCAGTGAATAGAAATACTTTAAGACAATTGATGGGACACACACAATTCACTAGACTACCTTGGAAAGTTACAGGCATTTAACATCAGAGTTAAAATACAACGAAGTTATGTAGTTGAGATGCTAAACGCACAGAGGACCAACAGAACCTCCCAGAAACCTAGAAAAAATTTGCCCAAGCAAGAAAGACCGAATGCCGCACCATCCAGAAAAGGCTTGGCACCCACCGAAGAGCTCCGTGGATCCCAAAGTCACGGCTCTTGGCCACGGCACCCCCGAGGGAGCGGAGCCCTGGGGCGCACGGGGCAGCCCCACCGAGGGGCGCCGGCGGGACGGGCAGCGAGCCCCGGGCTGGAGCCGGCGGGGGAAGGGGGCCGAGGGGAGCATCCCCTGCCTTACCTCCAGCGAGCGGCTCCCGGGCACCGCGCGAGGGGCAGGACCGGCCGGCGGCAGCGCCGAGGACAAGGGGTAGGAGTCGGGACGGGTTTTATCCCACGCGGGAGCGGCAACACCCAGTGAGGGCGGCGCGGGCCGGCGCCGGCTCGCTCTCACCGCCACCGCCGGGGCCGAACGGGCTCTCGGGGCCGCTCCCTGCTCCGCAAGGGTGAGGGGCAAACACGGGCCGGAGGAGAGTTCCGTGAGAACAGCGAGGCTCACCCGGCTGCCCCTCACGGCGCTGTGGACCCGGCGGGGGCCGCTCCGCACCGGCGGTGGGACGAACCCCTGAGGGCTCAGCTGCCCCTCAAAGACACTCCCGCCGGGTGATGATGCGCAGGAAAACTTTCACCTGTCTACCCTTACCTTAAGTACAGTGAAAAGAGTATTTCCGCTCTCGGGAGGCGGGCAGAGGTTGATTTCCCACAGGTGCGGGAACCAGCAGCTGTTGGGTGTCGGTGCGCGGGGGCAGTGCCCACAGAGCCGGGCGTTTCATGGTGTGAGGGCTGTGCATCGTTGAGGGTGCGAGTTTTGGAAGTTCGGGTATTTCTATTTGAAATATAAACTGTAGTGAATAAATACATTAGGAAAGCGAAGCGTGACGTCTGTTCAGCAGTCTTCCTCTTCTTGGCTCCAAGGTCAGTCACAGAGCAGCTCAGGTGTGCAAGAGATTCTCATGAGGGGCTAAGCTGAACTGGCTGTGCAGTATACATGTGAGCTCAACAGTTAGTCACAGTCACATCTAGGGCTGAAAACAAAATCAGGAGACTCATCATTTTATTAAAAAAAAATTCTCTAAAATCATATCTTCCTGAACTTGTTTGCCTGATACTTTTCAATTTTATTTTTTTTAAATTACATTGAAATCCACAGGGATTGAAAGCATGCTAAGAGATTTAAGTATATATTTGGTGCCTATTTTAATATAATAAATGTGGTAGCTAAAATATACAATGTTTTTATTTTAGCATTATTGAATTCACATTTACGCTAAGACTATTCGCCCAAGACATCTGCCTCAAGATAAATAGTAAAGTTCTCAAACGTGCTCCGTAGTCTGCATCAACAGGCTACATTTTATAGGTAAGCAAATGCAATAAATAAAAGCAAAAGCTTGTAAAGTTTATAACATGCTGAACCGTATTTCCTGCAAACTTTTTTTTTGTTTTAGCAATTTTGTAGTTTGGATTGCAAACTCTTTTTAATATAATTAAATAAAAAACTTCAAAAATTGGACTTCTTAAACCATGTCAATTAATGAATTCTTTTATATAGACAAGTCCTGAAAATAGAACTTTAATATAAAGGGTGATGTTTGATTAGATTGCATCGGTGTAGAACAGTGAAACATGGTATCTTAGGTGAAAACTTACAAAGGTGCCTCTTTTCTGGGCTTGTTTATGGGGGTTTTAGTAATAATCATATTGAAAGCAAAATCAGATGATATGAGTGAACTTTCTTTAAAAATCATAATACTATTTTTCTCAGAAAAGGGGAACACTGACCCTTTAAAGTCAGTAGTGATAACTGGAACCTCACCTAAAGTTTTTGTAGTCAAAAGATGCTTATCAATACAGTGAAATAATTGTATGAGACCAAGTAGCCTAATGGATAAACTAGATATTGCTTGTGCTTTTTGACGCTTTGTGTGAGTTGTGAATTCTGCCTGCGAACCTAAATAAATTATTTTGACAGCCTCTCCTTAATCATCAATATGTGGAGGCTTCCATAAGAAAAACTGTCACATACATTTTAGCACAATTTGACACAAAGGGAAGGTCACACCAAAGACCTTAATTACATCTTTTACTCAGACAGGGTTATGAAACTGCTATTCCCATTTTGTCTTTCAACACCATACTTGTTGCCTTGGTAGAACAAATCACTCCATAAAAGTAGGACACATTAATATCATATAAATATATTTCATAGAATCACAGAATGGTTTGGATTGGAAGAGACCTTAAAGATCATCTAGTTCCAACCTCCCTGCCATGGGCACCTTCCACTAGACCGGGCTGCCTTTCAGCCTGACCTTGAATGCTTCCAGGGATGGGACATCCACAGCTTCTTTGGACAACCTGTGCCAGGGCCTCACCACCCTCACAGTAAAGAATTTACAGTCTAAATGTGCCCACAAGCCATTCCCCCTCATCCTGTCATTACGTGCCCTTGTCAAAAATCCCTCTCCAGCTTCTTTGTAGGCCCCCTTCAGGCAGGAAATAAAAAATTTTGCTGAAAATTGTTCTGTTCACATTCTGCTATTCTTTTAAAAATAACAATTTGGTTCTGAAAAAAGTGCCTGATTTATAGATATCACAAGATTTTTTTAATATAATATTAAAGGTTTTGGAGGTCTGTTGTAATTTCTTTTAAGAGACTAAAAAGTTAGATTTTGATGCATGTTTCAAGAACAGAATCTAGGATTTTAGGTATAAATTGCCTTGACTGTGAGGGTGAAACAACAATTGAAATCATTACGATAACTTTTGCATGTTATTTCTGAAAGTGTTGATATGATGATGAGGCTCACAGAAGTCTGGTTTATTGCTCTTCTTTTCCTGTGAAATACTCCCTTGCTATGTCCCTTTCTCACCATCCCTGGTTTAGCCATCTCATTATTTCCTCGAGTAAAGAGAGTCACAGAATGGTGCTGTTGTGCCACTGAGAAATCCCATGTAGACCATAGCAGGTGTAGGCAAAGTACTTACATGAGGTTCAAGATTTGATCCCTAATTGTTTTTATGATGTTTGGTATTTTTTTAAAGTAAACACTCCATTTTTTTTTACATAAGTAAAAATACACACACACATTAAATTGAAAATGTTGTGGCGAAGACAAGACTTACACAGGAAGACAAAATTGCAAAGATTAAGTATTCAAATATATTTCCCTGTTTTGTGGCCCTGGTTCCTGGCAAGAGCCTGCCTTGTGGGGAATACAGAATGAACAGACTCATCAAACTCCCTGCTGTGACACCAGCTGGATTTGCATATGAAAACAAAGTTTGGCTCTACTTGTATGAATAACTTGTGATGTTTACAGAATATTCTTGATTTGGAATCCGTAATGAATCAGCATCGGGCAAGGGCAGTTCGGTGATGAATACACACACAGAGGAAGAGGGTGGAGGCAGTGAACAATGGAGACATGGGAAAAATCTCTCCTGAAGGAAGTAAGACTTTTTTTCTAAAGGGAATTTTCTGCATCACAGCTACAGGAGTCAGTTTTTAGTTGTATTCTTTGGGCATTGCTTTCACAGGCTGTTACAGAAGGCTCGCATTCTAATTCTAATCCTTTTCTTAATTTTTGGTCTGACATGGAAACCATTTCATCTCATTTTATCCAAACATAATTCTTTTTAACAGAAGGGGTAAAATGAGGTTTTTTAAAATATTTTTTCAGATTTTTATGTTGAAGAGGATTTATCTTGGCTTGGTGAACTAGTACTAGACTCAGAAGTGCAATGTTGCATTACAGACTTGGGTATTCAACTACTTGGAGACATTGTGCAGCTAATTTGCCCATTGGTGGTTTATTTTTGTCATCTTTAATTTAATAAAAATTATATTTACTTCCATTATGAAAAGTCTTGGCATCTATTAATGAAAAGCACTTAAAAAACTTTCAAAAAAACTTTAGGAATGTGAAAAACTGGGTCTGTTCCTTGAGACCTGGGGTTGTATAAACCCGAGCCCGTTCATTCATACTTCTCATTAAAAATAATATTGGCCCACTATTTGATTAACCATTGAGGCCATATAATAATTTCAGTCTCTGACAGGATTATCATCATCCAATAATTAATTTCTCTATTTTTTTTCCCTTCAGCTTCTTTTGAAGTTTTTTCCTCTTTATCTCAATGGGCAGCAAAGCAATTTCAATGAACTAAAATATTTATCTGGCCTCTATTAGCAATCAAGGCATGTTTCTGAGATGAATAAGAGCAATTAGTGGTTAACAACATTGTTGACAGATGTTACATACTGAAATATGAAACAGCACTAGCTTAGATTACATTAGGGGATAGTTGTCAAGGACTGAGAATTTATTGTATTATCTTATGTATAATGTGATGAAATATTGATGAAAAAATGTAACATTTCATGTCACTGGAGCTATTGTTTTGCAAAGATAAGCTATGGGTATGTTTACCATTGGCTGGACTTCTGGAGACTTAAGAATGCTGTTGATTAAATCAAGAAACCTTTATGAGAATAACTGTAATTTCACAAATTACTGTCAGATAAAAGGGTGAGAGGAGTCTGTATTTGTTACATTGTGGAATTAAAGCCAGGCAGTGCTTGGTAAGACAGAAGTCTCTCTCTTAATAACTTTCTTACTGGCTTTACAAAATGTAGCTTTTTCATTGTTTTTCTCCCAGGAAATAATAAATTTGTGGTCACAACATCCAACAAAGGGCTAGTTTCACGATATTAATAATTTTAAAATATGAGTAATCAGAATGGTTTTGCTTATTGCAACGACCAAGAACTGTCATACACGCTTGGAGACACCAGAGGGAGCAAAGTGCAAACAGGGAGGAAGGAAAAATCCTATTTACAGCTTAATTCTGCTTGGAATGCAAAAACGTGGTTTGTTATTGTTGAATTGCATTATTGTTAACTGCATTTCGAGCTTGTAGAAGTAACCTCCTTGTTTCGTCCTTCTTGTAAATATTTTAAGGGCTTTTTCCTTGCTCTAATTCCTCACTTCACATTTTTTCCTTGCAAGATTATATGCATAAAATGGATTTATTTTCATTCTTTGCAATTTTTTTGAGGAAAAGTGTGGAATAATAAATTGTATTTTTAAGGACGAAAAACATGAAGGAGTTTTTGGAACAGCTTTCCCAATTTTAAAATGTCTCATAATAAGGATCATGACCACAATTTTTCAAGTATTTTTGGTCCTGTAAAACCATATACATTTGTTTCTAAGAGGTCCTCACTTAATACTTTTGTGGGACATGAGAATCCAGGAGAAAGAAATTATCTATTTTGTTTTTGTACAGAAGGAAATAGGAAATATTTGGGTTTCTCATAGGTATGTGTTTAATGTGGCTTTAGGGTAAAAGGAATTTTTTAAAAAAAGAAAAGGCTGAGAGTGCTGAGCTATTAATGATTTTTAAAGAAAAATTAATTTAAATATTTCATATGTATTCATTTAACAGAGATACAGGAAATAAAGATGTCTAATGCGTTTTGATTTCTGCTATGGATTCATGGCTTTTCTTGACTACAAACATTTGAAAGTGAGCTGAAGAGGGGATTACAATCTTAAAAATATGGATACACAGCTCCTACAGATTAAATGCAATCATCGAGTGTCCCAGGAATGGAGGAATTTTGAAAGCTTTAAGAAAAGGTACACTAAATTTGCAGCATGTGTAACTAATTGTACACTCATAAGATTACCAGGGTTAGAAAAAATTCGACTGACTAGCAGAGTGGTCAGACTTGAAACTGTTGGTCTGTTTGCTCAGGAACTTTTGGGTTCATTTAAGAGTGGAGATGAAGGAATTACCGAGCCTTGCCTGATTTATTGGTAGGAGCTTTGTTCTGCCACCTTTCTTTGTGTCACATGTAGAACAAGAGCACTGCCACCAGGAGAGCTGGTTGGGTTCGAGCGCTCCGTTACATCAGGAGTTCAGAGGGAGGATTGTATGAGCACAAACACACAGGAAACAATGAAAAATGACATCTAGTTGAGATTTATAGTTAGGACAAGATACAGAGGCCAGAGTAATAAATCTGGTGCACAAGATTAGTAAAACTGAATTTCTTGAAGAAAAATAATTACGGTACATGTTCTATGGTGTTAAAAAATAAAGTAGACATGTTTACTCTCCAGGTATGAATTTTGAAAATAATGAAAAAAAGGACAAACTTTTTGTTGCTGTCTCAAACTTTTCACGTGTACTATGAAATACAGTTCTGTATTTTAGTACTTTCTTTTTCTTTTTGTGAAGTAAAATGTTTACCTTGCCATGTTTTAAGAGATTAAGATCTGGAAACACATGAAGTACATTTGGAACTGAGAAATCGTTGCTGTTTTCCAGAGCAAATCAGACACGAGCCACTAGAGGTCTCTGAATGTAAAATAAAAGCAGTCAAGAGGGTTGCTAAGGCTACATCAGAACATGTGGAAGAGCAATGCAAGCACCTGGAAAATATTTCCTTTTGTAGGGAACAAACTGATACTTCTAACAATGAGTTATTGAGTACAAATATTTGACATGGCCTCTGATGAGCCGTTTGTTTCTTTTGAAACTTATTCCTTCTTAATTATAATGAGCACAGTGTAACTTTTGTGTGGCAGCAAGCAGTTTTACAGAAATCATACCAATGAACAGCAATATTAACAAGGAAATGAAAACCCTTAGAAAATCTTGGTTAACTTGAAATAGACTCCAAAATAAAAAACACATATTTTTACAAGATTTATCTTGCCTTGCAGTATTTAAGGTCACTTTTTCTGATCTGTCTTGCTGCACAAAGGGGACAGTATTTTCTGGAGCATGAGGCTTCAGTGATTCAAAAAACTCCATCACTAAGCAGACAGAGGTCACAGTGGGGGCAGAACTGTTCCCAAACTTCAGGACCTTAATCAGAGCCTGTGATCCTCTTCCCAGTTAGTGCAGTAGTACAGTGTTTGTACACATTCAGTTTCTATTTATGCGAAATAGTAAAAATATTTTTCTTTTCATAGCATCCTTTATTAGAAGATCCAAAAGCAGTGTACAAATGCTAATTCCAACACTATTTTCAAGACAGGTAAGTGACAGTTTTCTGAGTCTTCATGAAATTGAAATCAAGGAAGGGGAGATGTGAAGTGACATGCAAAATTCATATAAAAAGACTCTTCAGGTTAATGTGAGCTGAAAAATCTCTTTTTTTTCTAGAATTTAGGTTAAAAAAAAATTACATGTTTTTTTTCAATACCTCCAAGTATTCAATTTTTCAAAATTTTAAAATTGGGGCACTTATTTGTGGTTTAAATACCGTAATATAATAAGAACAAACCTGTGAGATAAGTCTATTTTTAGTCTAATGACCTACTAGCTCCTGTGACTATCACAAATATGACGGGTGAAATATGGATCTATGACAAGTTATTGTATTTTTGTTTGTTTTAAAACTTTAGGATTGTTTTATTGCTGTAACTTCACTACAGTTTTGGAGATAAATAACAAGTAGATATTTCAATGAAACTTATATCTATATAGTTGGTGGTTAATAACACAGAACATTTTGAAGGAGGGCCCTTGGTTTGTGTCCTGTTGGAAAAGGGTAAATGTAGTGCTTCAAACTCATTTATCAGGGTGATTCCTGTGAAGCCCAGAACACATCCCCTATTATCCCTAACCATAGTTGCTCCAATCTTTTGGATACAAGGACAAAACTGATCTAATTTGCGGTTCCTATCTGCAATATTGCTCATCGTTTCTCAGGGTCAGAAATCAGCTGATTGATTTTCTGCTGATCCTGTCGCTCTGATGATGTATCTCTTGATAGCATATTTTGTTACCGAGTTCATTATTTCTGTCTTTTATCACTTACCAACTCTACTGAAAATTATAAAATACACCTGGGGATGCAGAGTCTATATTTCTGAAAGGCAGAAATGAACTGTCTTGGAAAAGTGTTGGGTTTTTTTCTTGCTGTCCTGGTTGAATTCCTGTTTATGGGTTTCAGCAGTCTGTGTTATAAGGATCACCAAAATGATAATGTAACTATTTATCTTTGAGTTCTAACTGAATTGTGCATATTTTTTCCCTTTTAATAGACAAAAATCTTCTCCCACTAGCTCTTATTTTAGATTAAGGACTGACTTCAAGGGGAATGCAAAAATACACTTCATCCCTTAGTCTTCTGAGGTGACTGGCATATTTCTTCATGTGCTAGTGTTGAGGAGACGCTGATGAATGAACAGCCAAAAATTTCACTGTCTATAATAATTTGCAAAGGAGCAAATTCTCTTCCTCCTCGAAGGAAAAACCTCTTTAAAAATACACACGGATCAGCATAAAAATAACTAAGAAAAGATGGCTTCATGATGGTCTTACACAGAAAAGTAGGGTATGCAAGGAAACTGCTCCTATATTCTGTATTTTTAATATGAATTGAAATTTGGTTTTTTTTTCTCACCAAGTTTATTTTTTAATGTTCTCGTCTATACCTGATATGTATTAAAATGGCAGTAGGCTGTGTCTTCCTTTTCCTGAGAAAGTTAAAGTTGTCTTCAACATTCTTTTGCAATCAGTGTTCAAATGTTCTCTGTTCCTTGTTTTCCTTTTGCAATATATTATATTAAAATCCATGAGTTCATGACCTTAGTTATTGCCTTACAAGTATCCTGTAGACAAGAAACTTCCTGAAAAGAACAATATGTAGTTTTGCTGCCAAGTAGGTAAATCATCAGAGTGAAATCTCCTTGCTTTTGATGAATTAACTGAAAGATGGTGGCAGGCTTTAATCTGCTAATGTATGCAATATGAATTCATATTAAAAAAAAAAAGAGAAGTTAAAAAAAAGAGGCAGATTCTCACTAAAAACAAAAGCATGCTCACAAACGAAAAGAATCATATCATCCTCATATCAGTTGAGCATTTGGATGGGAAAATAATTAGCTCTTTTGAAAGCCAATCACTCAACAGTGTCAGGTCTCAGGTGACACATCTATACATAACAGCATTGTCATACATATTTTTATAATATATTGAATAGAGTGAAGTCACTATAGACAGTCTTGAAATAGTTTAGGTAAAAAATGCAATGTAAACAATTTTACTCCTTTTTTTTTCAAATTTCTTTCTAAATTATTGATTCTGCATATAGATCTGGAAGGCTGGGGCCTTTTAACTGAAGTTAACGTATAGGACTGAAGTGTTATATCAGGCATTAAATAGGAAGTTGTAATAGGGAAAAGGGAAAGCATTGAGGAAGGCATGGCTGAGTAACAGGGTAAGTACTTGAGGTACCGAAACTATCAATTGGTGGAACATGCATTTTGTACTGCAGCCTCTACTCTTATGCCCTTTAGCCAAACACCATCTTGACAGCTTGTTCCAGCTCAGTGCTTTTCACTATTCCTTTGTTAAATATAATAAATGCTTTTTCCAAATGAAAGAGCATTTGTACATGCACTGTTCTGAGTCCACAGTGACCTTCTGCCTATGCTCAGGTATTCTCTGCATATTTCTTACCATAAAGTCACAACTTCTTCCCTAGTAGCTTATGTAAACACCAACCATGGCATCACAGTAAAGTAAATGAGCCACAATGGTTGCTGCTGCAGCTGCAACCCAAGAATTCAAGGAGAAAATCAGTATTCCACAGGAAGGGCCCTGATATTTGAGAAGGGGAGTGGAAGAAAGGAAGAAGAGCCAAGTTTGCAGAGTTCAGAGAGACACAGAGATGCAGCTGTGTAACTTTGATTCATGCTAAGGCTTACTCTGAACTCTGTTTACTGAATCTTAAGTCAGCATCGATTAGATTTTTGTTCCAAGTAAATATTTTTTTTCATGTGTTCCAAATACACAGTTTGGGATCAGTTTCTCAGCCAGGGTGTACCAGACTAGCTCTGCTAACTGCAGTGGAACTCCAGTGCTTGCATTAGTTGGAAACCTGTCTTGAAGAGCATCTCACTGTTGTGGGAGACTTGATCAGAACAGAATTCAGAAGAGAGAGATGCAAATTCCTTAACCTAAAACACAAGACCAAAATGACAACTTCAGATTATGGCATAGTAGCATGATCCTAAAACAACATAAGTTCTTCTTATGACACTTCCGTGGAGGCAAAAAAACTCTACACATATTATGCATGGTGACAGTAGATTTTTGTGATATCCTGAACTAAATTTTCTTCAGTGTCACACTTAACAGTTTGACCTTGTGAACTATCACAGAATCAGAAGGAAACTCTCAACCGTCCAACACTCCTGCTTAAAACAGGGTCAGCAAGAGCAGGTTGCCCAGGATTTTGTTCAGTCAGGTTTTGGGTATCTCCAAGGGCAAAAACACTCCACATCCTCTCTGGACAACCTATTTCAGTGTTAAAATATCCTCACAGTAAAGAGACTTTTGTTATGTTCTGGTGAAACTGTGAGTTTCAGTTTGTGCCCATTTCCGGTTCACCTGTTATTAGGCAACAGTCAGAAGAGTCAGACTAGTTTACAGCCTCCCATCAGGTTTTTGTAAACACTGATTAAACCCATCCTACCTCCCAAAGGTTTCTCCTGGCCAGGCCAAACAGTCTCAGCTCTCACTTGTCTTTTAAGGTGTGCCTTCCTCCAGACCTACTTTCTTGGAGCTTCAGACAGCCACTCCTTAACTCAGATATATGCACTCCCCTCTGCTCCAAGGACACTTCCTTATTTGAATTTAAAACCTAAGTATTCAATTATAATATGATGGAGACTGAAAAATTTACGAAGGAAAATACTATATATCTGTGGAAATAAAGATACTGCTAATCACAATTAAAAACAAAAAAACCCCCACCCAGTATTAATCTGAACAACTAGTCATAAACTTCACCGTTTTTATGATAATTTCAGTGTTTTGAGTGTTTTAACATTTAAAATATTTTAACATTTCATGAGAATATTTACAGCCCTATGAATGGCTGCAATAGAATTAGAAATTCATGAAGTATAATAAAATCCAACTTTTGGTGCAGTATTTATTCACATTATTTTAGAAAATTAAGGCTACTTGTGCCTAGCTATAGCAAATACTGTAAAATATGTGTTCTGACTATGTGACTCTGTGTCAAAAAATAAAAAACCTGTGAACTTTCTGTATTCCAATTCAGATGCTTTGCAAGTGTTAAAATCAAAGTTTAAGGGCTCCAAAAGTATGTCCTTAATAAAATAGTTGCACTGAATCTGTTATTTCTGGAAAAGATGGCATTCAGAAATTTGTTTAGACTGGAGACAGCTGCATACAGCAGATAGAAGCTGAGGAAATGAGGGTGAGGAAATGAGGGTAAGGGAACAGTTATAATATTTCTCTTTTCCTCTTCCATCTCTGTGTGTAGAGAGGGAGGAGGAATTTGTTGTCAGTATTTTACTGCTCCATCAATTGATTGGCTTTGCTCCATGAGAAACATGGGAGGAGCGAGCAACAAAAGTGAAACACACTTGCAGTGAGGGAACAGTAGCAGAAGACTAATTTAATTCAAGCCAAACTGTTGCTTTTCCTTTTGTGAAGAAGAAGCTGAATTTCAATGCACGTTCTTTAAAATATTTTTGCACTGAAATGGAACTTCTCTCTGTAAAAGGTAGGTCTTTCTTCTCATAGACGCTCCTTCACCCCTGTGACAAATATTTAGTACGTGGCTATAAAAAGTAACCTCATAGACTGGAGAGATGCATTGTTTAAGCTGATAAGAATATTTCTTGCAGTACTTCCTTCCAGGGAAGTCAAGTAAACTCAAGTGTGTAAATTCTGCACTCTTGGAGTGCAGTCGAGCTGCTGCAGTGTTTAGACTCTGCTGGTAGCTCAGCAACATTGTGGCCCCTCACCATTTGTGCGGAAAGTGAAAGCTTTGTCAGTGTGAGAATGGGGGAATTATTCAGGCTGTCAGGCGAACAGTCTGCAAATGTGGTGCAATTCCATGGCGTTCTTAGGGATGTTTAGGGAGAGATGAAAGCAAAAATAAGTCATAGGAAGGTAGGTGAGGTTCAGCAAGTGGAAAGGGTATTGGAAAACAGTGGCAAGATTTTGGGAACCTTTGCATTGTATGGTTGTGGACTTTTTGTTTTATTGGCAATTACTACGGTCCTAAGTGTAGCAGTAAAATATATCATGTGTAAATAAGTGTACTGGTAGAGTGGGTTTAATTATTATAGGACTGCAGTGATGTTTCACTCAAGTTAAATTGAACTGCCTTACATTCATTGAAATGGCAGGAAAATTTATAGAATATTTAATTATATTGTTTAAAAGTCTAAATTTAATGAAATTTAGGAGTCAGATACTTGATAAAAAATTATGACCAGGTTAGATTTTCATAATTATGACTATATGAATCCCAATCCTACTAGTTTCAGGGAATTTTTCATTAATGGAAGAGATGCCATGGTGTGGAACTTAAGGTTGCCGAAGATTTGAAGTGTTCACGTTTTATTTGGTAAGGTGTTTACTGAAGTACATCCTTTCTAACAGCCAGAGGTTTAATTGGGTTTTTTATACCGCATAAGTCCTTTAAATTTTATTTTTCATAAAATCTGTTGGCAAGCAGTGTTAAGGTATTATCTGAAAACAATATGTATTTTTTTTAATACAGTGAAAAAAGGAAGGCTGGATAAAATTACTGGTAAGTCCGATTTCCCTTTCAATTTCTGCTTTGCATTTTACTTTCTCAGGCATACATGTCTGCGTCACGCTAAAGAATCACCTAAGCTTGGGACTACTTTTATACATTTGATCAACTGTTCAATAAAAATAAATAAATGTGGAAAGAATTAAAAATTATACGTGAGTTTTAGAGATCAAATTATCTTTCAATGTTGTGGCCTCAGACAATTGGAGATTGTGTCTGAATTTTTCCAGAGAGGAAATACAGGTTGGAGATACTGATGGACAGTTATAGAGACCAGGTGTATGCCCCAGCCAATAAACATGAGCAAAGGAAGCTGCCCAGAACTCTCTATCTAAGTTTGTTTCCAGGACTAAGATTTAGCCAGGATGGAAAAGAAAGTCCAAACTCAGCCAGAAGTTTCTCACACAATGGTGGACTATAAATTTAAGGCCTTCAAGACGTTTGAAATTATTAGTTCTCAGGAGAAGCTGATATACAACCTAATCAGTGCAGCAAAGTTTGCCAGTAGGTGTCTGGTCAATACATTTAAGCAAATGCAAATGGTTTAAAGTTATCTGAATTAAAGAAAGGTAACCTGAATGGGCACAGATCAAGCTGCTGTTCTTGTCGCTTCTAGCAGCAGGCTGTGAAATCTGTGTACAAAGTACGGACTGAAGAATCTTCTCTTTTTCATTGAAACCCTAATGCAGTCAGAAAAATGTTCTGCAGAATTCAGCAAATTTTATTTTTTGTTGGTGCTCAAAAGAGGTGATTATTTGCAGAATATGATTATCAAACAGAAGAATGTGATAAAATATAGTTAATTTCAAGTTTCCTTTAAATGCTGTTGAAGACTTGTTAATGCCATAAATAATGGCAATTAAATTTGAATGGTGTATTCTCTGATAACTGGTCATGTTTTCTTGGACAGAACCATCATGCAGGGTGATGACTGAGAGCAGCCTTGAAATACCCTCATGTTTCTCAAAATTCTGTGATTCTCCCGTAGTTTATTTACTCCTTTGTGTAAACTGCTATGAAGCTGTTGTGTTGTGTTCTGGGTTGAAAGCTGAAGGTTTGAGCAAGTGGATAACCTGCTGTTTCACAAAGAATTGCACTACATGCCTCTATTTCTTGACAGCTGAAGGTTTGGGAGCCACAATAATGGCTTCATGGAAACAAAACTGCTTATCAGGAAGCAAAATTGACAGCTCCCTTCCACTGCCAAGGTATTTTAATAATATTCACCCTGGACAGTGTTATTCTTCTAGGAGGTTATATACTCACAGTTAGTTATAAGGTAGAATATCTTCTTACTTGACACAACTCATGACATCTAAAGGAGGTGAATTAGTCATAAAGCACTGAAGGCTAATATTTAGATCCAGAGAAGAGCTGACGAAGCCAAGGAACTACTGGAAAAATAGCTATTTTAAAAAGCAGATGACAGGGTTTCAGGAAATAGAATAATGCAAGCAGTCCAAAATATTTTTATTGTTTGTGATAGAAAAGGAGGTGGGGAAAGTTACAAGATGATTGGGTTTGGTCATCTGGTCTGTCACAGGAAGTTAAAGTTGAATATAAAGGTAACAGAATCATGAAACAGACTACCACTAAAATGTACCTTTAAGTTTCTATCTTATAATTTATGGTTTCATTTAAGGAACATATGTTTTAATTATGAGGGAGGTTGGTTACTGTATTTTTAATTTACATGGGTGCTCTAAATGGCTGAAGATAAACACTGTGGGTTGCTATTTTCCAGCCAAGTCATTTAAAATCCTTTTGAAAATTTCTCAAACCTTGAGTTGCAGCTAAAAAACAAAGTCCTGTTTGAGAGGACTGGTGCACTGACCACTGTTGAATGTGTTTATTGAACAAAATAGTTCCTGTTACATGATACTTTTTGTCCTTTGGTCAAACACTGTAATCAGTCCTAATCAATAAGATCTACATACAGGATGTACACAGCTAACTCTTCTCCTTCACACTTTTTGTTAACTGCAGCGTAATTTGATACAACCTATTCAGTAATCTCTTGTAGACAGTGACACCTTCCCTGCAACTCAGACTGTTTGATTGACCTGTGGTAAAACACACAGCTCAAAAATGCTGTTCTTAGCTACCTCTTGTATATATATTTTGGCAGTAGTTCTATTAAAAAAAAAAAAAGAGAAGTTTTTTTTCAGCCCTATGTCAATGTTGATCCTTATCTAGGATGCTGGAGGCTAGTGAAGGATGTGTTACCTGCATGCAAGCTAAAAAGCCACATTCATTGAGATGATATAATATGCCTTTTACCACCTTAAATTCCTGTATGAGACCTTACAGGATAGAGCTTTCCCTCAGTTCTTTTGCTTTTTTATAGCAGAGATATTTTCAAGCACTTAGAAATTTTTAAAATTTTATTCTTTTTGCTGATTAGATCCAATTTAGGAATACTCATACTGTGCTTTTACAAAGGCATTTACAAAAATTTGGGGCTGCATCTGAAACACATTTTGCTGCTGCATCTGTAACAGAACTAGATTCATGCACCAAGACTGAACTGCATATTACAAGTCTGTGGCCTTGCCTTAATTGGACATAAAAACCCATCAGCCAATTGTCCATATTATCATAGCAATGGAAAGGCAAAGAAAGTTCTAATTTTTAGAAAAAGGAGTTGTGTGCTGATTTCATGCAAGACCTGTTAGAGAGGTTGATAAACAGCAAAAAGCCATGTCTGGAAGCTGATCTTTACAATACATTTAGTGAGATGTTCTCTCCCACCTGTCAGGGGCAGATATTTTTCTGTTATAATCTCCCTAGAATTAACACGAATTTTCTTGTTTGAATCCACATATTTGAACCACACCTCTGAATGTTTTGTATGGAGTAAAAGTTAAACCCTTACTGCCATGGGGTTAAATGTTTCCAGCTTCTGGAAAGAACTGAAGTGGAGTTTAATGTGCTGATTATTTCTTTTTCAGATGCATCCAAAACCTATGTTGTTTTAAAAGTCCAAAATTTGAAAAGCGCTACAATTGATAGACGAGGAAGTGAGCCTTGCTGGGAACAAGACTTCATGTTGTAAGTAACGGAATTCTTATCAATTGATTTTGTTGTATCTTTGCTGTATTTGTGTAGTTTAGAACAGTTTCATACATGCAAGGCCCGTGTCCAGACCACAAAACAAGATAAAAGCATCCAGCTCAGAGAAAAAGTGCAGACTAGCTCTGGGGAACAGAACTACAGTTAATTTTGGAGGGTACATTGCAGATTGAGGCCAAGAGTCAACAAGGGGAAGAATTTTTCTCCAAATTTAATGTCATATAATGTTTTAGGAATACAGGAATGAGAATAAAGAGAACTCAAATGGATTCTCAAGCAACTTGATTTTTATTCACTCAATTTCCTTTTGGTGTGACTCATATTTTATGCAATAATTTATCTCCTTATCTGCCAATTTAGGTAGTTTCTTTATTATTAACCCCTACTCTTTCTCACTTCTGTCTGCAGATCTTTGTCTGCTTCACTCAACTCTCAACATCTTGTTATTCTGTTGTTATTGTCCTCTTTTCTCTGGAGCCTTCTACACACCTCACTGGTCAGGAGGTCCAAACATTTATATACTGCCTGACTTTCTGAGGAAACCTGCTTCCAACCATCAATTCCAAAGCAGTTAAACCCAATAAATATAATCTAATTAGATCCTGAGTTAGTACATTAATTTCCACCATTTTTGGTCCCTTCTTTTTTCCCTGCACAAATCCTTCTCTGTCACCACATTCCTGTTGTGGGAACATAAATTTAATTCCTGAGGTCTAGAGTTGGATGAAATATTTTTACAGAATTCAACATTTAATTTGCTGTAGTTCTTTTTATGAAAAAAAAGTCATTTTTACATTTTTGGGGTATTTTCTAATCCAAGTATTTTTATATTTTGTCAGGCACATGAGATGTTTTGAATAATTTTTTCATATTTTCTGGTAACCTGAAGAATGGGTCAAAATATTATTTAATACATTTGCTTTGCTGTTGTTTAAAAGGTTTTCTTTTGATCGTATTATATGTAAATGAATGTTGCATGACAGCATTGAAAATGAGCAATTTATTAGGATTATTTTCTTAGTTGGCAATGTAAATCTTGCCAAAGAATACTAAGGCACTTTTCTAGCATGTTACGAGGTTCCTGTAGCTCCATCTACTGCCTGCTCATCTATACAACACAGTAGACTTTTAAAAGGGCTTCAAAGTAGGCATTTATAAATACATTTAAGTATATATTGGTGAGACACACTGTAGTTCATTTTCTTAAGGGCTGTCACTCCACCTCTCACAGGAAAAACTATGTTCGTTACACACAGATATTACCAGCTTGCATTTTAAAAATTGCATATTTTTTAACCTTCCAATCTGCACTTTCATTGTTGTCGGTGCAACAGTTTTAAAGTTGGGGTCTAAAAATTTACAATCTGTCTTCCATAACATATTTATCAAGAGAGAAGCTGAGAAAAACAAAAATTCAATGTATCTATTCAACTGTATGTATACAGCAGAAAAGTAGACATTGATGCAGCCAACATCATGATTTTTGAGAGCGGTGTGATGAGTTAGAAAGTTATCTCAGAGGTGGCACCCCTTGCCCTTCTCAGATTTCCTTTGTTCTCTTCCTGATAACTTTAAGTACACAGGAATTCTCTGTGGTTCACCACACAATAACTTGAAGATTATTTTAACAAAAATTAATTCAGTCAAATGAAGATTATGTGCAATCAGTCACAGCAGAGACACCAATGCCTAGTATTTTATGACTATACAGGAAAAAACCACCTCTGTGAATCCTATAAGTCACTGACTTATTATTATGGATTGTTGAGCAGTTGAGATTGCATTTTCAGTTTCATTTTAATGGCTTCTGTATTCATTCTTTTTAGTGAAATCTGTGCTGATGGAAAGGGTTTCATTGTAGAGCTGTGGAAGAAAGGCTTGCTCTGGGATAGTGTTTTGGGAGTTTTATGGATTCCTCTTGCAACTGTGGAATATGCAACAGATGTAAGTTGACCTTCTGTGGAATTATAGAACACTGAGTAAAATCCAAGCAACTTCTCATTCTTAGTCTCCCCAAATACTGCAATGACATTTATGATCAGTGTACACTTCTATCTCCATTGCTCCAGTCTGCAGTGGTAAGGCAATAACGTGCATGTGACTCTTAAAATGACAACTGAAATACATTATCCAAAATTCTGGAGAAATGAGCCTGGTATTCTGCAGGCAGTGAGTTAGTTCATCTGCACTCATGAACTGTTAGGGAGGCAGAGGTGATTTGGTTTATATGATTAGAGTGAAAGAATTTTAGATTAACTTGCTGAGCCTGGCTCTTCATTGTGTGACTGTGGGTAAATCTCTAGTAAAGTGAGCAAAACACTGTTGCTCTCTCTCTCAAGGGAATTGGCCATTGTCTCAGAGAGGAAAACAGAAATTTGTCCTGTGGAACTACAGAAGAAATTAATGAGTGCATAGAGAAGGACAAGTGGAGAAATGGGGTCAATACCAAGAGTTATGTATCCAGCATAGTCAGTTGGCCACCAGAATGAGCATACTTGCCCTCAGTAGGATACCAAATAAGGAAAAAGGGTTTCTGGGAGTGTGGAAACATAGAAGCAAACTGTCTGTGCTGCAAAATTTTCTGAATTCAGAAAAGGTAAGAGGTACCTTATTCTAATATTCCCCAATTCTCCCATTCATAAATGTGCTCTGCTACACATAGTCCATGGAGTCTGTTTTTAAAGTAACTCAGAATTACAGAAGATTAGTTTAATCTTTGCAAATTTTTTGCCTTCTTTTATTTTTCTAAAACATAAAAAAGGCAGTTGAAGATGAGGTAAAGGAGAGAAAAATCAGAAAACAACTTCCTACAGTATCTCTCATCAGACCCTACAGCCATTTCTTTACAGGAAGTAATAAATATTCATATATACATTGAACTGACATTTCAATGATTCTCCTCAGAAAATGGAAGCAGGGAAAGAAAGTAATTCCTGCTTAAATTAGGAGTTGCTCTGTATCACAGCTGCCAAGCGCCATTTCCAGCCCCAAGGCAAGTTGTTCTGCTCTGCTGCCCTGGCTGCTGTTGAGTTACAACTTGCTGACACAGAGATTGTGGCTTACTAGTAAATATTGAAACTTTAAACAAACAAAGATGAAAGATAAGAGATTTTTTTTCTTAATTTCTTCAGATCCTCTAAACCTTCATTTATAATTAATCCACTGTGGAAGTTTCCTAGTTATTTACCCTGCTTGTCTTAACCCTGCAGTTCTGTTCTGGGCTTTATAACTCAGAAATAACCTGTAAAGGAGCATTACTTCAGAAGCGAGGGTTCTTTTTTTTTTTATTAGCTTATATGGATTGTTTCAGTCTTTCTACAATGTACTTGTTTGGCACCAGTTCAAAGGGAAACTGGAAAATCTGAGTTGGTAAGTGTAATTTTCAATATTCATATTTCTTATGTCTTAATCATCTGACAACCTTAATGTGTATTCATCTATACTGTAGAGCAAATGTTATATTATTTTGAATTCAATGACTGTGAGAAAACATGATGAAGTTCTCATTAGTACTTACACAAACAAATTTGGAAGAGTGTAGAATGGATATCTAAACATATCGGTGTTATAAAGAAACTCCTATTGACTCAGGGGAAACCTCATCCAGTAGAAAGTGGATAATGCAATAAATCCTGCCCAGGTAATTTTCATAACTTCTTTTTCCTAGGAAGGCCCAGGTTCCTGGTGGACATTGCATTCCGAAGTCATAAAAAATGGAAGTGAGATTCAAGGCACAAAAACACCAACTTCACATGAGATCTTACTGGATGTCTACTTTGCATTACCCTTTGGTGAGTTACAGATTAAGGTCTCTCTCCAGCATTCCAGCCATTCTGTATTTCACTAACGGTGGAATGTGCATTATAAAAGGAGAAAAAAAAAGGTACAAAGTGTACTTCTATAGCACAGGTCACCCAGAGAAGTTGTACATGCCCCATGCCTGGAAGTATTCAAAGCCAGGTTGGATGGGACTTCCGGCAACCTGTGGTAGTTGTTCCTGTCCATGGCAGTAGGGTTGGGACTAGATGATCTTTAAGGCCCCTTCCAAATGAAACCAAATGATTCTTGAAACCTCCTTTGAATTAGCAGAATATTTTAAGTATGTCCTTACACAGTTTTCATATCTAGAAACCTACTGTAAATCTGTTACAGAAATTTTAATTCAGGTTGTTACTGATTTCAGGCTGATACTTGGAGAGAGTGTTGGTTTGTATGTTGAAGTTTGTTTTCTGTTTTAAATTAATACATTTTAAAGCATTCTAAAGACAGTCCCTGGGACTGCAGTGACGGAGCACTGTGGAAATCCTGTAGAGGTCACTCTTACACTGTAGTTTTCTGCATAGAGGAAAGAATCCAAAAGCATTACGTCTCCATTATTGAGAAAGCCACGTTTACCCTCTACCTGGACTTTCACTTGGACATTACATTTTGATTGCTTATTCTGTTGAATGGCTCTCAGCTCAGCTGTGAGCAGCTGAGGATCTGTCCTTGACTGTTGGAGTCAGTACAGCTTCTTTATTAAGACAAATTACATTGGGAAGGTAGAAGACAAATTACATTGCAGATACTTTTGACTATTCCTGAAAGATGTCTATTTGAGAATGCCAGATACTGCTGCTTTAATGGTATGACTTCATTTGGACTTGAAGCGCTTGCATGTGGTAGCAGGGAGATGTTTTCACATCATTAGTTCACCATGAGTGCTTTTTTTCTAGAAGTATCATCTAATGTCTCATGTGGTAGCAACAGAATCGTCATTTCATCACAGCCTTCTATGCCTTGCTCCATTAAAAGGCTAATAAGTAGAATGAGGATCTAGTACATTCAAAATTCTGCAAGCAAAGTCACAGTAATAAAATCCTCTTTAGATAAAAACTACAGCTGGATTGCAAACATTTTTACTGTGTCAAAAACTCTAGGTTTTTTAAAGATAATCAGGGTTCGTTATAAAATACAGTAATTTTACTTCAATTTTATTAGGCCTTTCTTGTAAGAGACAGAAGGAAATTTCCAGGACATATGTTATTTTTTTCATAAATTCAGCATTAGAGATGTACAGCATGCTCCTTTACATTCAATTACACCTTACTTAAAAGAGTATAAGAAATTAAAGATAACTTTAGTTAAGTGAAATGTAATTGGTAATAGCTATAATTTTGAAAATCATTTATGTGTCTTGGGAACTAAGATTTCATTTTGACAAGTAGCCCACTGAAAGTCAACAGAGTTTTTACCTCATGAATAATTTTGGAACATACCATGCAGGTATTCACCTCTTAGGCTTGGCTGAAATACAGCTCATTATCACATTTCTCATATACATTAATTAGCAAATGATGTAACAATAATAAAGGAACAATGATGAGATTAATCCCTGTTTCTGCATTAGTCACCATACTAAATCACTGATACACCAAGGGATTAGCAAATAACAACATTAATTGTTCTGATATAATTTTGGTCAGCATAAACCAAGGTCCTGAAAAATCACAACAAAGTGATTGGGAAAACTCATGTGTCAAAGTATAGAATTCTAAGTACAGACCACTCTAGTTAGTGGAATATTCACACGTTATAAGTATATTTTACATATATACTTACAACCTAAGTAGATATTACATATATACTTACATATATATAATACATATATTATATATACATTACAATATATACATTATATATATTACAACCTAAGTATATATTACATATATACTTACAACTTAAACATATACTTACACACTTACATAACCTCATGTATGCTTATAACCTGAAAGTTGTCATTAACTTACGCAGTAGGAAAACCAAAAGATCCTGTTGTTTTCCAAAGTATTATCTCTATCTTCTCTTTGTTTCACAAGTATTACATTCACTTTGGGCAAAAGATACGACACAAATTTTTGGCAGCTAATCTGGTGTTAGTGAACAGCGTGAGAGGAAATAAATCAAAACATAGTTCCTAATAGGTAACAAAACTTTAAAAGATAAAAGAAGAAAGAAAAGGAGAAAAGACACGGGTACCCAATTTTTACTCTTCATTATGGAAGAAAATGTCCTCACAATTCAAGGTCAGGTTGTGAACCCATTCCTCTCACTCCAGCTAATATGATGATTTATAGAGCAAAATTCTCTGCAGGAAATCAGTTTGTACCTTCAATTGCAGGTGAGACTTGCCATGTTTCTCCCAAGAGCTAAGAACTTGGGGAAAATAAAAAAGGCAGTTCTAGGCGTGTGGAATTAAAGTGGAGCCTTATTCCTTACATAAAACAGACACATTAAAAACCCCAACACAACCAAAACCAAAATAAACAAAAAAAACAGACCTCAGAATGCAGTGCATGGACACACAAGAAATACATGGCAAGTTAGGAATTGAAGCTGGGCTGCAAAATTAAGAGATCAATTTTCTTCCCAACTCAGCAATACGTAATTTTTAAATTGTAAAATGAAGTTTGTGTAACAAAAAGTTAACTGGTTTAGGCCTCTCTATATTTTCAGAGTAACAATCAGAAGATCATCTTGGAGCTCTATTTCTGCTGTTCTCGTAATAAGTGATTTAATCACTATAACATTTGTAATTGACTTCATTAATTCCCTATTACTGTAAATTTAATGATTTAAGCTAATTAATTTAATGTGTACTTCCTCTTTTGAGAAGTAAAATGGGCTGAAAGATTTCTAGCAGCTTTTTCCTTCTCTACAGATACCCAGAAAGACTTAGATTGCAGAGCCTGGCCCAGAGGGCCACCCCTCCAAAGTACAAGACCTTCACATCAAGATACATTTGATATTTGCTCACCCATGGAAAGTGGTCTCAGCACACAAGAGAGCAAACTAAGGTATTTTTGCCTTATCACATCAGACATGTATGATAACGTTTTTTGATGTTTTTTAAATGTCTGAATGCCCAAGTGATATTTTACGATCGTTTTAAGCAAGAATGTGATTTACAAAGTTATAAGGTTTCATAAACTAATAAACCCATAAGGGATATATTTCCTTATTACGGTGGGACAGAGCATGATAAATCTTCATATTCTAATGAAAGGAAAACCATGAAGGATACTGTCTCCTGTGAAACCAGTTTGCAAACGTGTGCCTTCTCAATAAATCTTTGGTGGTAAGTAAAGAGGATTTTAACCTACAAAAAGGCGTTCAAGAAAAGGCAACCAAACTTATATTTGGCTAATTCATACAAGACAAGAATATGAACTATTAATGATGAAAAAGGGATAAATACCATTCTAGACTGTTCTGCAGAAGATTGCTGTGTATATACACATGGCTTCAGAAGTGCAAGTGGGTTGGTTGTTTGGTGTTCCTTTAAGGTGATGTTTTAAAAGATAATGTTTTAAAGGCAATGCAGGTATTAATTAGCTTTGCTATGTTCTTTTCTGGCAGACACATGTATATCTGTCCTGTTCTCACTCTTGGGCATGTGTCTACATAGAGTTCACCTATTCAAAGGTGACTTTCTGAAAACTTAAGAAAAGAAGGGAAGCAAGTCCTAACATGATTTAGGTGTTGTAACTGATTGCATCTGGAAAGAAGGAAAGACATTTGATTCAATGTTTGAAGCTAATATATTTACCTAGACAGGCTACCCTCACTTCTGCAAGTTTTCCATAAGAGAATTAAAATTTTCTATCTATTTGCTTTGAGCAAACACAAATGCTGGGGGAAAAAAAAAATAAGGAAAAGATAATTGCTGTCTTTCTGCTTCCCTGAGTGTGGAAAATGATGATGCATAAAGAGAGGAAGGGGCAAGGTGGCAACAATAGTATTGCTTTGATGCCATCACCTTCTGCTGAGTGGAGTTGAATGCTCAGGAGGGAGTCCAGTCAGCCTCTGAGAACATCTCTCAGCAGTGGTCTCTGAGCAGAGAGAGCCTTCTATGCCTTGGTATAATCACTTCCCTTCTCTTGCGAAGGCAAACTGGGAGAACAAAAAGCTTTCTCTCTCTGCTGCTCATTTTGGCTTTCATATCAGCTGCCACAGACTGTATTACATTTCATTATGGTTTCCTTCATCTGCAGTAGTGCAGAAAAGACACTGCAAGCAGCTGACATTCAAAAAGGTGTTTTCTTGATGAAGGGTAGAATAGGCTCTTGGGAGAAGCAGCAAGAATATATGGTTTGTCAGGCACTTGATTCACATTTAAATCGTGTCTAACAGCAGTGGTACCAGAAAATTAGCTCAAACACAAGAGAAAATAGGGTAAAACCTATTCCATTATGAAGTTATGTATTCTCTGAAGAATAACATGTGGATGCACTTAAATGACCTTTAAATGTACTCCTAAAAAAGCGGAGTCCTAGTGCATGTAACATCAACACAAAAGTACTAGGAAACAAATGAGTCTGCAGAAAGATCATCAAGTTCATGGATGCAGTTAGTGAGAGACTGCACATGGATAAGGTGCCACAGCATCTCTTTTTGCTTCTTGTCATCCTTAACCTGTTTACATCTACTAGTAAGTCCTTGCAGGGTATTTACAGAGAAGTACAAGTGCCTCCTTAGGGTGAGAGCTGTCAGTAATGGCAGCATTCAAGAGCTGCTTCTCTATGTTTTTCTAAGCACACGTCCAGTCATTAGCATATCATCTGGGTTGACATGTATTTTTCAATACAGATCTGAGCCTCTGAGCAGGTCAAGTTAAACCAAAAAGAAGGTAACCTGATCTGACTATGGACTGATCTGACTTTCCTTTAACTCCTTGTACCAAATAATTTTATTGAATTTAACTAAATCTTTATATTGATAAATTAGGAGTAAGCACTGAACTACATGATATTATTTTTAAGTGAAAACTTCTTTCATCAAATAATAGCTATTTTCAAAGATTATGAGCAGAAAGATCTATGATGGTTTTAAAGCTTACTTAGAGATGTGTATTTATTCAAAATAACTGTTTTTACTAAAAGTCTGAGAAGTTGGGGAGTAGATTAGACTATGTGTTTTGAATAGCTGTATTAAACACCAAATTTAGCTATCTATTAATTCAAGTATTAATGGGATAAAATTCCTTCATGAAGTTTTTTTTAATACTGCTATTTATTTGTCAAGTCTTTGGTTATACATATAAATGGTGTTTATGGCAGCTGACTTTAAATGTAGACTGATGGCTAATTAAGTGTAATTGATTAACTTTTTCCATAAAGCATAAACTCACTAAATCAGATTTTGAAGGATGTGTTAAATTATTAAGTGACTTCTTACTAGAGCAATATATTTTCTCCCAGAGACTTAAAAAGAAAAAAAAGAAATGAGAGAGAGAGAGAGAGGGAAAATACTGCTAAAAACTGCAAACCAAAAAACACCTAAATTTTTCTCCAATGAATGAATGACTGTGAATTTATAAAAATTAGCAATCGGGTATTTATTACATACTTCATTCCAGCTCTGTACAGTAACCATACGATAAGTGAGTTGGCTCATTCTGTTTGCATTATTAGTATCCCGTGCTGAATGCTACAACTTGCAAGAATGAGGATTTCACAGTTAATCTCTTTGGGACCACTGAGGTAGAAATATGTTGCTGTATATCCAGAGCAGCCAGAAATTTCCAGATATGCCTCTAGTCCAAAACTCAAGGGAATGGCATGAAATTGTTTAGGGGCATTTCCAAAAAAGAGAAAGTGAAACAAAAATTTCTTTTAAAAAACAACCAGCCAACCCTAAAGCCTAAAGTACAGCAACATGGACAAAGACCTTTCTTTTAAAAAGAATATTGATATGTCCTGTGATACTTGTCTTCTCTGCAGAACTATAAATCAGTCATTGGACACAGAGAAAAAAGACTTGACTACATTTAAAAAAGTTAAAAATCCATTATTCAAGTTATTTATTTCTACCTGCATAGGCCACATGAGTAGATATCATACATACATACACAGGAAATGAAGGAGGGGTGTGCTGCCCACAAACCCATGCTAGATCTATATAGCTTTTATGGACAAATTTGCATTTGAGTATCTGGTTCTAAAGTGTTTGTTTTTAACAGTGTTTCTTCTAATCTAATGTTTTGGGTGGTGGTAACTGTTGAGTGTTAAAAGGAGATATATTACTAAAATTGCACTTCATGACCTGCAACCACTGCAATGTTGATTTCAGTGTAATATTCATTAAACTGATATTAATTAAAGCAAATTAGTGATCTATGACAGCAACATACAGATTTATTTTTTCAAACTGAAAAAGAAAGCTTGAATGTGATGGTCTTAGAAGCTTCTTAATGCTTGAAGCACCATGAGCATTAAATGACCTCTTAAGAATGTAATTAATCTTCCTTGGCTTTAAATACAGAAAGAGCCAAATGATTGCTAAGGTCTAAATTAATTTGAAGTGATCACTTTACAGCCATTTCTCAAAAAATCTGTTTCATTATTCATGCCTAGATAACAGAAAAATTGATGGGCAGGCATAAAATTATTTCTAAACCATAAAAAATTTCCACCTCCACCTCTTGGCTACAGGTTATGAACTCCTTAAACTAAAGCCGTATTTCCAGAACACAGCCATAGCTGTTTAATCAGATAATGTTTGTCCATGTAAGTTTGTTTTCTATTGTGATCATTTGTTGAGAGATTGTTTCTCAAAGTTAAATTACAGAATAGTTCAGCATAACTGATCTTGCATAATGTATTGTTGTTTCCTTCAATATTTCCTGCCAAAAAGAAATGAGGTCCAAAAGAAAGTAAAGAAGGAGTCAGGGTAACAGAAGTTTTATGTCACATGTAAGCCTTTTAGCTATGACTGTCCACTGGTTCCCAGCTTTTCAGAACTGGCATATTATTTTTAAAATATAAAAAGCAGTCGACATTATAATTCGTGATGGGTGGTTTTGCATTTAATTATTATTCTGAGGCTGTTCTCTAAAATGAAGATAATTTAACTCATATAATACTTCTACGTTCTAAAAGCAAGGTAAAATGATTGTTTACATCAAAACACATGAACCAAGAGATATCAAATATTTTCACATATTAAAGAGCATGATCCTGCCTGCCTTGCCATCCTTTCCAAGTTCAGTTCCACCCTCTTGCTTTTCTCAAATGTGTTTCCTTCAGATCTTCTGTACCCTAGAACTATTGCTCTTGATTGGAACAAAAATAGTACTTTAAAAGACTACTTTACAAAAAAAAGGTTCCAAAGAATTTTAAAGAATGTTGCAGTAGCTCTCTACAGCAGGAAATGTACAAACAAAATTTAAACTTAGAACTGGAGAATACTAAGTCTCATAAATATAATGAATTTGAAGTTGAAGCAATTTTTATGGGCTTTGTTATAAGGCTCTACTTTATAACTATGTCAGCTTTACAATCGTTACCAGTTTTATTTATTATTACTTACATTTTAAAAAATGCTCGGTTACAAAAAAAATACAAAAGAAGATAAATTAGCAATTAAAAATATATAGAGAAAACGTTGTACTTGGAAGAGATTGAGAAAAAGGACATTGAGGGAATTGAGAAACATTTAGGGAATTGAAGATTCTGTCAGAAAAAAACAACAATGAATTATGTATAAAACTGTTTAGAAGTGTAGTAAAGAAGAAACCAGCTTTACTTTGCAGTTAGAACAAATGATGGTGAGCTGATATGACATGTCGACGTACATTTTCTTTGCTAAAATTATCCCAAATAGATTTTGGTAAGTTATTTTTGTTTCATTGGTTTAAAGTTAAACGCTTTAATTCACATCATGAGGTTCTCAGTAAGATCTATTTAGAAGTAGGTTGTAAAATTAGGTAGTGCACGGCTATGAATCCAGTCTTCGTGGCACTTTGGAAAGCCAAAACCTTCACACCTAGCTGAGTTTTTACAAATATGCAGAATTCAGGCCTTAGGTGAATGAGGACGAGGCCGTGCAGGCAGCTGCTCCCCAGGGGCTGGGCAGTCAGGCGTGAGAACACAGCGGGCAGGGCAGGGGCATCACCAGCCGCTGCCACAACCCACTGCCCCTGGGCAAGCCTGGGAATAACAGCAGGGCTGAGACAGTGCAAAAGTCTGTGGTGATGAAGCAGGTCCAAGGTCAAACTGGCAAGTGAACTCTCGCAGGTCAGGGTCAGGTCTAGAGGTGGCAGCCAGGGCAAGGCACAGCAGTGCTCACCAGACAGGTCCATATCAGGGGAGCAGGGTTGGGCTCAAGCCTGGCAATCTGTCCAGGAGTGGGGTCTGGGTCAGCAGGTACAGAGGCAGGGCTGTACTTGAGCTCGAGACTGGCACTCCAGCAACATTGAAGGCTCAGCGCTGAGCTTAAATGGAGCTGTGGGGCTCATGAATCCCCAGGGAGGCACCGGCTGAGGTTGGCCTCATGAATTCTGTGGGCACGCTCAGGGTCTTGACAAAGCGAGACATGAAAAAGTGATGAAAGTTATTATATTGCTGTGGCATTTCTAAATTACTGAATTATTGATGATAAATATTGATGAATTGATAAAACTGAATTTTTATTTTTATTAGATTCTCCAAATTGTTTCTCATTCAAAAAAGAAATACATAGTTTTATATATCCATGTTGTGTCTCTTTGAAGACAAGCATTCTGTCGCAGAATTAAAAGGAATTAATCTGACAAACTGTTCAGTAGCTCTGCTTGGGATGTTCTGAGTAACATGTAGAAATAAGGTTTTGTACTTAGGAGAATTAGTTTAATGCAGCACGGTTCTTAAATATACACACTTTTTAGGCCATTCCTTGTTTTTGTGCATGAACCTGTATTCCAGTCAAGGAATGAGACAATCTTGGAAAAGCTTCCAGTAGGAGAAGAGGTACAGAGTCTAGCTCTCATACAAAATACACAGCCTAGTACAATCTCCTGCAGTGTATATAAAATAACCTACAAAACCTAATTATAAAATAGATTATACATTAAAATAAAAGGCAAATATATTTGCCACATGGCAGAGATGACTGTTTGTTTCTTCCAGTGTCTATCCCTGCCAGTCCCTGCTGTTTCACTCTTCCCGGTAATCAGACGTTATAACTTTCTTTTCCTTAAAGCTTTTCACAAGAATCTGTTTTCCTTGTGGTTGTTGGGAGTGTTCTGATGATTGTTTTGAATCCTAATATGAATTGATGCTGAGTTAAAATTGACTCTATTATTAATATTCATAGTTTTGTATTGTTTGTTATGGTGACAACCTTTCATAATAAATGAAAGATCATTCTGACTTCCCTTGGGATATCCTGTTCTGTTTTCTTGCTACACCAAGATAAGCATTCAGCATTCTGGTTCAGGAGGATGTTCTTAAACCACTTGTTTCTAAACCAGAGAGAACAAATTCCTCTAAAACTTGTTCTTTTTCTGAATTATTACATAGCTAATTTTATATCTCACTATTATTATGTCTTTCATTAGCTAAAACCACAAGGATAAAATCCTACAGGTATTCAACCTGTTGGAATTATGACCAGTTATGTCTTTCTATGTCTTAGTTTAGAAGTAGAGACAGACTGAATCTATGTGAGGATCTATTTGAGGTATAAGTTTATAATACTCAGATACAGTTTCACGCATGAGGCCAAGTTCAGGCAATGGTTACGTACTGGTTCTTCTATGAAACAATGAAAGAGTTTCTTTCTTTGACATGAAATCAAACCTGTTGGATATTTTTTTCTAGGGTTGATTTATAAATTGAGGCAGAGATGTAGATGTGGAAGTGTGATGTAACACAATCTGTAGGACCATCCTGCATCTAAAGGTTACATGTTTATCACACACATACACAATCAAATACTTTTATAATACTCATTTTGATCTTTTTTTTAATTGAAAGATTAAGCATTGGTTTTGAATACAGAGACTTGATAATGTAAAAGAAAATTGAGTTCAGCTGAATGAAGAAATACGTCATATTTGGAAAAAAATACATAATTATTTTTTGAGTTGGATGTATTAGAAGGAAAAAAAATGTATTAATGATATAGCATAGGAAAAGGTGAAAAATTGGTGACTACAAAATAGCTGCATAGTGGCAAACTCAGGCAAAATCTGGAGCAATTCGTGTCAGTTAGAAGTTGTTTGCTTTCTGGGAATAATCCAAGATGACACTTTGACAGATTCAAGATTGACTAAAAGCTGCAACTTCACTGGACAGCAGATCAGTGTCTTGCTAATGTCTTATTCATATGAACATGTGTTTCTTTGTGCCCCCTGTCTTCTTTGATAGCCTTTGGTCTTGTCAGTCAGTTCTGTTTTAATTGCATGTTCTTTTGTTCTGATAAACATCTCGCAGTTTGGAAAAAACTAATGTAGTTATTTCAGCACTGAGGAGATAATGTACTTTAAAAGTGTTTCTCAGGTAGCAAAATTGCCTCGTAGTCTCCCTGCGTCCATCAGAAAACTTGGAAGTTACTTTGCAAAATGTTGATTTACTGTCTTGGCACACCTTAAATAATAGAATCTTTCTTCAAAGCTATTTTTCCGTGGTAAGGTAGGGGAAAATATGAGTTGTTACTTACTGGCATTCTATTAACTATACTAGACTAATATCACAAGCGGTGACAGGTTACAGTCCAGTTCACAGTTTTGAGTGGTAAGAATTAGAATTTAAATATTTTAGGTATGGATTGCTGTACATCTCTGTTTACACACCCTTTAGTATCAGGCCTTCTGTTGCAGTAGTTTTTCAGAACAAGACTTAATTTAATTGATTAAGTTCCTCCAGCATAACAAAAATAAGAAGCCACCAAGCTGAGTATGCTGCCTTTTGAGAAAGGGGCACATTAACATTTGAGAACAATAGTTCATCAAATAACAAGAAAATCCCACAATGTTGAACCCAAAATGCATATTTGGAAGTCAAAGCATTTGAAGTGGCCTAAAATACAGAAGTTTAAGTAGTTATCATCTCTCTTTCCGAGTACCTATTCTTAGCTCTACAGAAAAGTTTGCTATTTCTCTACCTGTGACAAAACAAAAGTTTGTTGGGTCATATGGCAAGTCAGAACACCCAAATAACCTAACTGGAAAGTAATTGTTAAAGCAAAGTGGGGCTTTGTAAATCAGCTGTAACAACCAATAAATAAGCCACACTGAGATCAGACTTCAGAATGGTCTAAAGGGTGAAAAGACAGCAGGGAGATGAAAGTGCTTTCCTTGCAACAACTAGTTAATTATACCCAGGAAGAGGACTGGTGGGGGGCTGCAGTAATTGGTTCTCTGGAGCAGCTGTGCGGGCAGTGGGCTTGGCTCAGGGCTATTTCTAGAAACAAGCAGGGGCAGATATCTTCTTTCAGGAAGATGTGAAGATCCACATCGATTCGAGTCTTGTGAAGAAGTGGAGGAAAAAGTCAAAACTGGAAAAAACAGGGTTTCTGTTATGAGGACAAATGCATAGCTTCAAACTATTCATCTTCTCTAGAGGTGAGTCAAAAGATGTAGGTCTTGTATGAACCTTAAGTTCTTAATGATTAAGTGAGTAACCTGTGTAAGAGTGGTGGAGGAAAAAAAAACTTAACTAAAGCGTAGTTTGTTTCTATTCATGCCTTGCTAAGCATTTGGACCTGAATGGTTAGAAAATGTGTTATTGCTGTATTATGTGTTTTAGGTGTTTATACTCAAAGAAATCAGAAAATGTTATTTCATTACTGTAATAATGTTGCTCTCAAAATACAAGCTGATAGAATTTAATACCTTGTCCCAAAGAAACTAAGGCCTTGCAATTTTAGCTTTAAAACAAACAAAACCCACCAAGAACTCAGAAATGTAAACTATGTGAAGTGAAAGCCAGCAGTTATCTAACTGATATAAACATGTGATTGAAGATAATACAACCACTGAAAGTTCTGATTTTAGACAATAAGAGAGCAGATGGAAAACAAAATTATACTCAAATTTAAAACTAAAATTTTACTGTAGAGATGAGTAAATGGTTGGTGATTGGAAACCAACTTTTTAAGTGCAACTTGAGCATCTCTAAAAGGGTACCTGTGTAAGGATGTAAATTTAGTGCTACCAAAAATGTATCTTGGGGGAAAATCTGCCTTCTTTTGCCACTGACACACAAAAATATCTATGAGGCAGTTGGGTAATGCTAAATTATATTAATCTATGTGAGGTTTAAAAAAGTAGTTCTCACTGTGATATACCTAACTGTTGAAAGCCTAAATCACTTAACTTTGCCTTGCAATTTTACCACATCATTAATTTCCCTTTAATGTGATTATAGCTAAGATGGAAAAGTGTAGTGCCTACAGTTCCTCCTAGTGTTCTACTGAACTGTTACTTATTGCAAACCTTTTTAATGTTATTCTGATTTTTGTTAATCTATACTGTATAATTGAGGCCTAAAAAAAAAATTTAAATTGAATTATAACTTTATAGTACAATAATCCTTCATGGGATACCATTTCTGTAGTTCCACATCCCAGATGAATTTTCCAATAAGAATAGTGCTCCCTTATACTAAGCGCATGAGTTGACTCGAAAGCACCTTGTTTCCAGCTGGAAATCGTTTCAGTGTAATCAGCTTCAGATAATCTCTGGCAGGTGCTATAACAAGGACAAGATTTGGTAGCCCAGGTGGAGTTAATATTACTAATATTAATTTGGCCTGATGTGCAAGGCTGGGGTAGCAACTGCAACAAGAGAGACAGTCCCAAAGAGCTTGTGCTGCTGCAGTCCAGATGAGTAACAAATGTGGAAATCCTCATACAAAAGTTTTGTGTGTCTTACAAACTGACATACTTCAAATGCACATTAAATTGTTACAGGAGTGGAAGTACAAAAAGCACTTGAAAGTACTTTTTAGGTTTGCTAAACAACAGAGAAGATGTTATTCATCTTTATTTATTCTTTCCCATCCTCCTCCTGAACTATAAAAGAATGCAGAATACAGCTCAAAATTGCCATTAACATCCTTATCCTATCCTAGTACAAGAATTACCATTACTGGAATATTTTGGGAAGCAGATTTAAAGGAAAAGAAAACAAAAAAATCCCGATTTTGTGATAGCATACTACTAAAGTACAACTCTGCTTGATCTGTCCATTGGAGATTGATTTGAGCACATGATGTTTGTTTCAGCTAGGCTGCTGCTAGTGGGGAGTGGAAATTGCTGAGTAAAAAAATATCATAATATATGTCATAATAGAGTGTGATTATTTCAGTTTTTCTTTCCCAGTTTATTTCCAGTTATAGTCAAAGCTGACAATATTGACATTAGTGATGAATACTTACAAACCCATGCAGATGTTCAGGATTGCCTATTACAAACAAATAAGCATTCAGAAGATGTCATTGTTTGTCTGTATGTGGCCACACTGCAACTGCTTTATAATTAACTGCTTTACAATGAAGTCTGCAGTGAGATTTAATTTTACAAGAGGTGCCATGAAAATGCAAATCATCACTGAAATACTAGACCAATTTTAATGTATTTGTTCAGCAAAATTGAGAGGGAAAACATCTATTAAATAAAAGTGTCAGTGTGACTTTTGTTATCTGTGAAAGATCTCTTTCGATAAACCAGCCCAAAGAGCCCTTGTGTTTATCTAACCTGTGCATGTAATCATCTTCTCTTAGTAAATTACTGCAACAAAATTTGTTATTTTGATCCTTATGGCTGGGAGATATGGAAGCCTGCTGATTCAATGCATGGTGCATCAAAATTTTGACCTGGGCTGCTTGTTCAGCTTGCTGGATCTAAATACTGTTGGACTTCTCCAGAGGCTTCTCTTCCGGTTCTACCCCTCTTGTTCCTGTGATCTGCATTGGTTCAGAGATCACAGCTGGGCTTATGTTGTAGGAATGGCAAATCAGTGTGATTTTCAGGCACTCTTAGGGTATTTGTCATTTGTTTTCAAGCTTTCTGTTGTTCTACCACTCGCAATTAATGCTTTTCTATTTATGAGCTATGATTGCCTTATTTTCTGACTTCATGATTGTGTGAAGTTCTCCTAATCTCTTCTTGTTTATGTTCTTTGTTTCAAAAAATTATCGCAATGCATTTGCCTGGAACGTGATGCATTCCTTGTGCATAGTTCAGCTGCAAATGATTCCCAGCAGTATCTTCCTGGTCTTTGTTACTCAGAATTCCTGTAAATCACGTGTCATCTGGAGGCTTTGTTCAGTATTGATAAATTGTTTTCTGTCAGGTAACTGATTAGTTTTACTAGATCTGAATAGAAAATTGTCAATCGGTTGTTTAAACTGGACCCATTCCTGTGTCAGCAGGCAGTGGACAGGTGAAAAGGTAGTTTCTACTTGGCACAAGCAGAAGTGTATTTAACCGCCTCATTTGCCTGCTCTGCTCAGCAGTCCGATCACAGCCCAGTGTCTTCCTAAAGTGCAAACCAGTTAAATGTTTTTGTCTGCCTGTGACCATTATGCCTCCAAATTTTAGAGTGCTCTTGACCTTACTTATCTTCAGTTAAGACAATAAAAACTGTTTCTTTCCTTTCCCTCTGAATCAACACTGGCAACCCACTCTCCATCTGACCTTGACATTCATTTCCTTAATAATTCCTAAGGTTAATTATTACCTAGTATTTCCAGTCTAGTTAACAGCTGCAGAATGGAGTGGAACAGTTACTAGTATCGCTTGGTTGATTTACCTTAAAATAAAACAAAAAAAAGGAAAAGAAAATAGTTGTGAAAAGGAAAAAGGCTGAACCTGCAAGGGTGCAGCCTCAGAGATGAAGGCAGGGGAAGAAAAGACTCTTCACACTTAGTTTGCGTCATGTGCACTCAGCTGTGTGTATCAGAGAGAACATTTTTCTTCTCAAATAAAAAAGCGCTGTTCCAAAAGTCCAAGATAATTAAATAGTAATGTGTAGACCAAGGGATGACACTGAAATATAATAGAAATACGCTCCAACAACTTTACTTAGTAAACAGGCTGCTACTGTCCTCTGTAAATTGTATCGATAGAATGTTACTCTACACTTCTATTTTGCAGCTTAACTGTTATTGTACAAGTGTCTTTTGAATTACTTAGAATCTGGCAAGAGTGGTAGAGTCTACACTGATTATTTTAACCTGTGCTTAGCAACCATGAACTGAATTAGCATTTTTCAGCTTAAAACAACATTCTTCACAGGGGTTGTGAAACACCTGAATAATGAGCCCTCATTACAATAGGCCCGTGCAAGTGTGTAACTTCTATGTGGGGGCAAGCAATTGCAATATAGTTTATATTTCAAAGATTTGTTAGAGTAAATGTAAGCTTCTGTTTGGTGGCTTTTTTGTTTGGAGGAGGGGAGAGAAGGGGTGCTGTTTTTGTGTAAAGTGGTTTCTCACTAACTCCTTTACTTCAAAGGACTTGTGGTAGCTCTTGCTCTGTGCCTCACAAGGAAATGCCTTTACTGAGGAAATTCGAAGGTTTCCTTTTTTGTTTTCCTTTTTACCTCTCTTGGTGGTTTGGGGTTTTTTTGCTGTTGTTTTCCCCTTTTCCTCCTGCCATTTGATGTCAAAGACCTTGTAATCCTGATTTATGAGCCACTATAATTGGAAATATATTCCTTTGCCAATGGTCTTTTATACCCTGATAATAGTATGAGGAACAGGGATCATGTCTTTTCAAGCCAGTGAACATTAAGATTTCAGGGAACCCCCTGTAATCCAAAGGTGATATTGTAAACCAGTCTTCTCTGCTTCAATCTATCCGAACTGTTGAAGAATGCAGTTTGGTATTTTGTTACAACAGAGAAAACCAGCATATAAAAATACTTCCATGTGTTTTGCTGTAGTTACTGTCTAGTGTCTGCTTATTTTTTCCCTGTATATCAACTACATGTGTGCTGTGATCTCACTTTACAGTCAAATCACCATCAAGTCAATGGACTCTGTACTGGATACATTCTGGTTTCTTTTATCAACCAACAGCCTAAGTAGAGAGTGGTACACTAATTGGAAATAAACAGGGAAATGTGGGAAAGAAATACAGTTTTCTCCCCTTATCTTCAATCTGGCAAAAATAAGACAAAATTGTTAATTATCAAAAATATTTCAACTTCAATATTTTATTTTAACATTCAAAACCTACAAGAGGAACAAAGCTGTTTGTAACAGGAATATCAGATTTTCTTAGATTGTTGCTTTTATTTGCCTTTTGGAGAAAGTGGGCTGGAGTTGAAAATAGATGTAAATAATGTAAAAATGCATTAGTTGATTATCTTTAACCTGATCATCTCTGCAAAAACTATTGATTTAGCTCATGGTCTCCTGTCATTCATCAGATATAAATAAAACAAATATTCCAGGTTGAGGCCTAAATAGATCATAATGAAGTGCTTTCCTCCATTATTTTCCACTGCTTGTTTGGATTTAATATTGACAAAGCAGAACCATTCACTGAAACAGTCCTTACTAAGCAGCTCATATGGAGTCAGAGGATAAGAATGTGTGAAATTTGGATCAACCAAAACCAGCACATCCTGCTAAGTGTAAAGTTACCTTTATGCAAATTGCCAGGATAAGCTTTCATAACTTGATTGTAAGAATAACTTCCACAGAGCTAATATATTCTAGTATATAGAGAATACTATATACAGAGGAAATGGATGATGGAGCTGTCTGACTTAGACCCACTTGCCCATAGATTTTCCAGAGCTCTTTTAATTATTTCTTTTCATGTTTTGCTGTTCTGACTATTTTTCCCTTCCCTTTCTCCAGGAGAAATACAGACCAGGGTGATGGAGTTAATTTTGCAAAAGCACGATGGGCCAGGGCTATTCAGAAGGTAAGAACATCTCTTAAAGCTACTGATGTGTTGCTGTAATTCAAAAAATTTTCTAGGTTTGAAGGAGAATTTAGTATAAGGGTTCCAGTTCATATAAACTGCTACTTAGTTACAGCAGGACCTGAGGACGTGACTGCTGAGTTCCTGACTGTAGAGACAGTTCCTTCCATTGATTCTTAAATCCATTTGGCTCCCTCACCTCAGGATTTTTTCTTCTGAAACAGAAAGAGGATGAGATTCTGAAACTTTAGATGAATGAGGAGTGATTGTAGATTGGCCATCGTATCTGTATTGTATATCAATCCAGAATTGATAACCTCAAACATCTTTTTTTTAATAATTTTTGACATTGAGAAACATCAGTACTTCAATAATATTTAATAAAAATTTTTTCCTAGCAAAAAATCTTCTAAGTTCTACTGATGATACCACTGCCTAAACAGGGATTTTTTTCTTATTAGATGTGTTAATTAAGAGAAATTATTACTATCGCTTTGTCTGTTTATGTGGTCAATAACGGTGACAAGTATTTTCTTTCTCACTGTTGCTCTTAAACTGTACAAACCATGACCTCACCACAATGGTTGGGAATTTAGATGCCATCAGTTTTTGCCCAGTCTTCCAGCCTGCAAAATTATTGATAATTTGAGGAACATTGCAGTTATGTCCTTAGCATGTACGGTGACCTACCAAAAAGCTAGAGAGTCATGGACTTATCTTCCTGTTTCATTTGTGTGTAGGCCTTTTGGAAATACCGCTTATTCTCAGGTAAAATGCTGTAAAATGTCATTTCTATGGTTTCATGGTAAAGCCAAACCTGTTTATAGTAAATATGAGTCAAATTTCATCCAAGATGCACCTTCACCAGTTTATTTTGAGCTGTTTTTTTCCTGTTCTTTTGTGGGCCAAGTCCTATTTCTTTTTTACTGAATTCTCTTGCCTTTGTGATAATCCATAGACTGTGCCTGTGTGAAAAGCATGGGGAAAAAATCTGTTTATACTGAGGCGTCATGGGAAAAATACCTATCTGATTCACATGATCTCAGTTTCTGCATCTTACTGGTTTGATCTCTTTCTTTTAAGCCAAATGTTATCTCACTGTGGCAGGAAGACAGGACAAATCCTGGTCTAACTGACATGAAACACAGGAGTTGGATATGTCAAATAAACCAGTTTTGTTTTGTAGAGAGAGTTTGCAGTAGTTTTAAGGTGCTTTTTCAAAAATTCTTCTGTGAAGAACCATCCTTCAGTGTCTGTTTAATTGCCTAGTCAGTGGGACACATGAATTTCTCAGTTTAAAACCAAATCACTTATGTCATATGGTCAGCAACTTTATGACTTGATGAATCAGCTGCATTTTGTTCAAATGTTAAAAGTATTTGAATAAAGGGATATTAATATTGCACTTCTTCCCACTACAATTCTTCCAAGTAATTTTGAGGTCAGCATTTAGAAGATGGTTAAGTAAGCAAGTTAATATGTATGAGCAGGAATTTTGGGTTATCACTGTGCCATTGAATTTTTTTCTATAGCAAAGTCATCAAAATATCTCAGTGCACTGAAATAAGAGCAGATTGCTCAGCAGTCAGTGTTGTATCAGTCTGGGGCTGAAAGATGGTGGCCAAGTTACTGTAAGTCTTTAAAGAATATGAAGATTAGGTGGGATGGGATGCGTAAATATTTACCTCAGGTAGAACTCTGAAGAGGAAAATTTCTATAGATGCTTAAAGGGGGTCACTTAAATCTCAAGCTGCTGTTTCATTATAAGCCATGTGTTAAACTTGGTTCTTCATATGCTTCTAGTTGCAAATTTAGTAGAAATCTGGGACTTTGGAGACTATGAAAACACAGTTCTTGAAGGGCTTAGTTGTCTTGCACACATAGAAGTAGATCTCAGAGGGGAGTAAACCTTAACCTAAACAGTATTTAAATCATTTTAATGCTATATAACTGAACATTATGTTAAGATTTTCCCATTATAATGGAAAATGTAATAAGGGGAAATGGACAACTTTTGTACTCTCGATTTTGTAGTTTGTAGCTCTTCTCATGATTCTGGCACCAAGTATGTGTCTAGTGCTGAATATTTGTTAGAATTTCATTCTAAAGGTATTCCTAATTAATGGCCTTTTAAAGTGAAAAGTATGGATGTGTATATAATACAAAGTTACATACTAGCATTTTACTCAAATAATTTTTGATTTTCCTGGGCCTATGCACACATTAAGAGATAATTGCATAAAGCAAAACAAAATGTAGGGTCTGATCACTTGTTACATCAGATTTGTAGTTGGCTTAAATGTAAGGAATTTCTTTTTCTTTCTTTTAAAGTACAGATTAATTTGAATAAGATTTTTTTTCTCCTTATAAAATTATTTTTCCTGAAATACGCTTACATCTTTAGTCCTTCATGCTTCAGTCTCTTAAATTGTGGGTTGTCTTGGTCGCTTTGCTTTGTCTTTTCTTTCTGAAGATAAACTGGTTTCCAGAAACAATACACTAGTATCATCTCATCATTGATGTAACACAATTGATGTGACATTTAGTGCCATTGTTTGCTCAGAAAATCTAAGAGACATGAAGGATGAACCTCTGCCAGTGACTATCAAAATAAGCTTTACACTTGCAAGTATTATTGGGGATAAAAAGGGCCATCAATTAAAAAAACCCTACGCAGCACAATGAGATCAGAAGAATAAACAATCCTGATGTATTTTGCAGGAGATACAATATTCACAGACCCTCATAATGGAGGCAAACAAACAGATAAAGCAAAGTAAGTAATTTTCCACAGAAACTATTGTAAGATACTACTCCCACAAGAAGGGAACTGTCTCTATCCATAAGGAGCTGGGAAAAGAAATAACAACCTTTAGTAACCATGAGGGAGGTTTTTAGGCATTGGAGCAGGCTGTAGGCAGGGAATCGGTCACTGGAGGCCTTTAAGAACAGAGAACTAACAGTAAATTTCTAGAAGTTTTTAGCTATTCTTGGAAGCGTAGGGAAATGGGTTTAGCTTGAATAGAGGAGGGGGGGTGTGGTGTGCTGAGGCTGATGGCCTTCAGGTATTTCCTCACAGCTGGAACAAACATGAATTCTTACTGCAATAGAAAATATATAGATGGCTGAAGTTCCAGTAAGAATGTTTGGAATGTGTGCTTTTAATGATAATCTATGGAAATAGGAAATTGAATTAGGCTGTTCTGATCAAATGTGAGATGACAGCCCAGTGGTTCACCGGAGGCATTGTAGCTGATGAATATTTATTCAAACATTGACTAGATAGGAAAAGTGCCAAACTGTTTTGGCCAGTGTGTCTTTCCAGATAATATAGTGCCTTGATGCCTAGTTGAAAGAGTAATAGTTAAACCTTATTGAAATCATATAAGATTTAGCAATAGTAAGATAAAAGCATTAGGGAAGTCCTTCCCGTATTTGAGAGGGGAGAGTAATTAAGCATTTGAGGGAAAACTCAATATCAGGAATTAATCACTTCTAAAAAGACAATGCAGAACTAGGGAGGTCCTCTAATTGCACTTCTGCGTGTTAATTAAAAACAAAAATCCAAACCACAATTCTTTTACAATAACCCAGTCCTAGTATCTGGCTTGCAGTTTCATGTTCACTGTGCTGCCAGGAACAGTGAACGGATTTTGTTTGGTTGCCTTAGTTCTCTAACAGCTTAGAAATGAGTGCTAGGGAGTACTGGCAATTATTGTGAAAAGGTTCACTCAGAGGGTTTTTCTTCTTTTAACTCTGTGTCAGCCATGAGTACAATCAAATGGATTTTCCCCTTTCCTCCCTCCCACCTCAGTTGTGTCTGTCACTTTGATTACATCTGTAGCTACTAATCCTAAGTGGAGCAGAGACTGTTTTGCTGCTGAAATATATTCAAGTAAATAAATGTCACATCTCTGAGATGGATATGCTTTTTGTAAAATACAAAGCATAATAATTGATTCCTGAGATGGACATTAGGCAGGAGGTTACTCTTATAAGTTCCCCCTTTTATGATTCCACAGCTATTGACAATAGTGAATATTGGAGACAGAAGATAGTGAAATAGTGGCACTATACTGACAGGTTTTATAACCTGGAGATCAGCAGTGACAGGGGCACAGAGCAAAGTCAACAAATGTTCTCTAGATACCTTATTCCTAACTTTGCAAAATGAGCATAACACATCTATAGATCACAAATTACGCCATTAATTCAAAAGATATTGGTGTGTTTCAATATTAAAAAAAATATTATGTAGAATTAAATATTCATTGTGGATTGTTCTAATGCTGTTCTTTGTGCTTTGTGGTGAATTACAGGATGGATGCAGTGGTGATGCTCATGATGAGAAAGCTCACTAATAGAGAAGTTATCAGGAGCTTGATTTTGTCAGCACTATTGATTTACTGTCTTAATCAGAAACAAAACTTGATAGACTAATACTAAAGCAGGTATTACACAGTGACAGCAACGGGAATTTAGGGCTGGGTAGGCAGAAATCATTCATATTTTAGGAGCCATGGGGCTATCAGATTAACACAAAACTTCCCTTTAAAATATTCCAGTAGGCCCAAAGAAATTGCCTTTTTTTTTTTTTAATCAGTCTTTCAGTTGAACAATTTTTTAACCCTCCATTCCAAGAAATGTTTTATATGCACGCGTGTCTTGAAGGGGAAATAAACAATTATTTCCTTTTTTTGAAGTGTTAATAATAGTTATTTTGTATCCTGATGCAATTAAAATGTTGTATTCAAGCGACAATCAGCATATTGATTGAGCTAAATGACTGGCAGCAAACAAGCTGCATTTCTTAGTCTTGTGAATTCATTTCAAAGATGAAATATTTAAACAAAAATTGACAAACTGACAATTTGAAAACAAAGAAATGCTGAGGTGGACTTTCTATTCAATTAAATGAATTTAGGATTTGTGCAAGTTTGCCAGCTTGAAGATATTTTGACAATGATTAGAAGGTTAATTGGTGCATGAGGAAGCTGAAAATACCCAATGATTCAAAGGAATTTCTGGGATGTCTTTGCTTTATGAATCACAGTTTTCATATGAAGAAAATTATTGATTGGCTATATCAAGCAGTCCTAGTTCTGTAATATGAATAATCTTGACTATCTTGTGTCTGACCTGCCTGAGGTTACATTAAGGTAAAAAGGTTGATGTGGGGCAATTGAACTGACAGTTCTAAGATCACTTCATAGTTGCTTTTGAGGCTTTCAAAAAGTTGTGCTTAGAAAGTTTCCTTTGGCAAAAGGAGAGTCACATTAAGGGCAGAAGTTCAAGGTGTATCTCACTTGTGGCCAACAGACTCACAACAAGGAGTACAATGACTGCAAATAACATCAATTCTTTCCTCAAAAAGATCATGGGAGATTAATTCCTCTTCCTTCATGGCTTCAAAAATCGTGTATGACTTCACCCTGATTCCAGCCTGGAATGCACAGTTCTAAGTAGAGATAATGGATTAGAAATTCAGCTGTGGTTCAGGCGAACAGCTCCCATGTCTGAGGCATGGAGGAAAGTTACAAAAAGCAATAAATATAACTTACAGTTGCTTCCATACAACTAGAAGTTTTATGCTGCTCTGTTGGTAAATTATCCAGCTCAGATTAATTATAATTGGGTTGTGTTTTAAGTTAGACTTTATTCCACCACCTTGTCTTCCATGTCTTAGGACTTTTGTGCAGGATAGATTCCATGTAAAAAGATAAAATCATACTTCCATCAATTTTGACCAAATTGCTTTTATTTCCTTTATTTCCTATCATTCTAGGTAAACACACTAACATATTTGATTATTTTTTTTTTCCTTCTGGAATGACTTCCTCTGAAAGTTTCTTGGGGAGAAAATGTTTTATAATTTGATACAATTGTGAATAAATAAAATGGATATGTCTTTTAACTGTAGCTTTATTCAGATAACTTATTTGAAGGCTTATTTTAACTTAAATGTTCCTATGGTATTGTGAGTTTAGATATTCTATAATTTATTCCCTGCCTCTACCTCTTAAATTGACGTGAAACTTGCAAATTCCTTTCTTCAGTTAATTGAAGGTATTAAGAATTATAGACCCTGGGAGAAACCTTTGAGCTGCTGCATCATTATTTGAGGATTCTGTTAGGCACGGTCAGAAAAAGAATTATCACTTTGCTTTTCTCTTCAAAAAGTGAGATACAATGATTGACAACAGGGGGTAAGAAACCTGAGCTTTTGCTCTTGGCTGTCATAACAGAATATCAACAAACAGGAATATAACATGCTCTCTTCCACAATTAAACTTCAGTTCTCTCCTTTGCTTCATAGTTCAAAAAGGAATCATTGTAACATTCTTTCTCTTCCTCCTGTTTAGAGTAACCGTGTTGTAGCATTTTGCAGGTTGTCTTTGGACTTCCGTTATATTATTTATTACTGGTTTTATTACTAACCTGTGGCTAGTTAAATGTGCTATGGAATTATACTGGTCCTGATGCTTATTTGTAATTGAATTATAGAGAGCTTTGTGAGCATTTGATGCAATGCTTTTTTTTTTAAAAAAAAAGTGCTTCAGAAGACTGAAACTCAACAGAATTCCCATAGTAAGAAGTTTACAAGTGATAATCTGTGTTTCACGCAAACAAGGAAAAATAAGCCAGTTACTATGAATCAACTGGGCTGTCCTTTAAGGGCACCATTCTGTGGAGGCGAAAGCTGTCATTTGGAATGCAGTGAAGATAAGTAGTTATGATTGTGAGGGCAAGAATCCATTATGTTAGAGGTTGTTAATTATAAGAGTTGGCAGAGTACCTCATGATGCAAGAAATGGAAAGAAGTCCCAGGGTGAGAGAAATACTGGGATAATCTGCAGTCATATCAGTGGGAGATCTGGGATAGCACAGAGAGCTGAGAGCAGCCAAGAATGGAGCAATGATGAACTCAGAATCCCAGCAAAGACAGTGACAGGTCATACACTGAAAAGCCAATGAATGATATTGATGGAATCTAAGCAGTAGCTGGAGAGAGAGGCCTTGGGAAAAACAGATCCAGGAGAGCAAATTACTTGCCTTCCAGATTTATGATAAAAGATGTAACTCTTGGCTCTGGCAATCCCAGCACTGTGGGTGCAATCGTTGAAAGCACTCATTTGCTAGAATCCTTGCAGCATCTGCCTTAGAGTTCCTACTTCATCATTATGGATCTTTCTTGCCATCTACCCTCTTTAACCATTTTCAGATTAATGGGGTTGCTTGTTTTAATTCACTACCACATCATTTTTTCCTTTTCAAGTTTGGTGGTGTGCTCTTTATTGCTATACTTTTCTGCACTGCTGCCACTCTTGACAAATCTTCAGACAGCTCTTAATTACTGTAGTTAGTAGCACTGTTAAGTATATACTTGAATTTAAGTACATGACTGCAGGTTTTGTGGAATGGAGATGCTGTAATTCTTCCTCTCTAGGTCATTTCTATTCCAATGAGCTTTACCCTCTTGTGATTTAAGACCAGGTAGTAACTAAGCCCCACACAACTTCTCACTTGCTCGCCCCACAGTGGGATGGGCGACAGAATTGGAGGGTAAGAGTGAGAAAACTTGAAAGCTAAGACAGAGGCAATTGAATAGGTAAAGCAAAAGCTATGCACACAAGCAAAGCAAAACAAGAAATTCATTCACCATTTCCCATGGATAGGTGTTCAGCAACCCCAAGGAATGCAGGGCTCCCTCAAATGTAGCAATTACTGGGGAAGACAAATAGTATCACTCCAAACATCCCCCCTCTTCCTCTTTCTTCTTCTAGCTTTATATGGCCTTAGCTGTCTTAACTTTGCAGTCTCCAAAGCAAATTTATCACAGTCATCTGAAGTAAAATCTGAATCACAGAATATGCTGAATTGGAAGGGACCTGCAGGGATCAAGTCCAACCCTCAGCCCTGCACAGACCATCCCAACTGTCACACCATGGGCCTGAGAGTATCATCCAAACATTTTGTGAGCTCTGTCAGCCTTGGTGCTGTGTCCACTGCCCTGGGGAGCCTGTTCAGTGCCCAGCCACCCTCTCGGGGAAGAATCTTTTCCTGAGATCCAACTTAAACCTCCCCTGAAACAACTTCAGGCTGTTCCCTGGGGTCCTGTCCCTGGTCCCCAGAGAACAGAGCTCAGTGCCTGCCCCTGCTCTTCCCCTCCCGAGGAAGTTGTAACTGCAATGAGGTTTCCCTTCAGTCTCCTCTTCTCCCACTGAACAGACCAACTGCCCTCAGCTGCTCCTCACTCGGCTTCCCCTCAGGGCCCTTCACCATCTTCATTGCCCTCCTTTGGGTGCTCTCTACTAGCTTAATGAACCAGCTCACAGGTGCTTTCTGCACATTACAAAATATCAAGGCTTGAATCTCATAAACAGTTATTTCCTCTTTCCCCTTCTTATTGCGGACTCGAGTTTTTAGTGAAAACACCGAGCTCTACAGCAAAGAAAATAATAACTGCTCAGAAAAAAGGAGAATGTAGTTTAAACTGCGTGTGTGCGCTTAAAAAAAAAAAAAAAAAAAGGGGGGGGGAAAAAGCTGTATTCACCCCACTTTTTTANAGAAGCTGTATTCCACGCACTTTCTAGCAAAGTTGGGAAGAGCTGTAGGTGTGGGATGTTTCCCGGGGATGCGGCAGGGGGCGCGCGGGGAGCGGCGTGGCCGCCGGCAGCGCCGCATCCCTCGGGAAACGGCCCCGGGCCCGGCCCCGGCCTGCTCCGGCCACAGCAGCGAGTGATGGGATTGCTCTCAAATCGATTGATTAGGTTTATGAACTCGCACAGTTATTGCCTTGCTTAGGTAAAAGGGAAGAAATAACCATCCCTTAAGCAGGCTGGGGAGGTGTGATGTGGGAGAGAGCTTAACTCTGTGATGGCTTTTCCAACTTTCCATCGTGAAATCCGTCACAAAACACGAACTACTTTGAAGTTGTTCCATCAGTTTACCCTTGTCAGCGTTTCAGTATAATTATTCAACAATAGAAATTGTCAAATAATATCTAAAATAGTCACATGTTGTTTCATGTCAGGTATATTACCTAAAAGCAGTGATATAAATTACTGAAATATTTTCAGAGGATGGACTTTTTTTCTGAGAATTCAAGGAATCATCTCTGAAAGTCTTAATCATGTAATCCTGGAAAAAGGCACATAGAATAACTCCTTTTATTGATGAGGGCTTGCAGTCGTCCTTTGGGGTTTGGGGTTTTTGTTTGGGATATGGTTTGGGGTGGGTGATGTTGGTGTTTGGTTTGGATGGATTTTCACTTTTTTGTCCATTAAACCACAGGGATTAGCTAGAATTGTGTAACAAATTGCAACTCTATACATTGTGTGTATATTCCCCTCTATCTCTCCTGTTCCTTCTACATGTGGGAGTTACATCTTTAGCACTATGTTTGGGAAATACAGCAAATCAGTGGGAACGCTTAAAGCTGTGGTTCCCTAAGGCCAACTTCATCGACATGTCAGGGTACTGGCAAGTAACCACAGAAACACTCGTGGCCCACACATGCAAACTGCTCCTTTGTGTTAGTTTATCAAAGGCTGGCATGGATGCCTTCTCTGGATTCACTGTAGTTTCCTTCCAGTCCCTGACTTACAAGTATCTGGGCTTCCAGAACTGTGAGAATTTTGGCTACTGTACAGGATTAAAACTACTCGTATACTTACCATAGGAAGTTCCTAATATTGTATCTATGTGAGGATGGCCTGAACAGAGGTACAAGGTAACTTTGTTATGACATTAGCTGTAAGTAATTAGTATGTATTTATATATGAAACTTGGTTCTTGATTGGTCAGTATCATTACAAGCAAAGTCAACCTTTTTCTGCCTTGGCAAGTTCTACACAGAATTTTAATTCTAGAGAAGATAGGTCATAATTGGTTCTGGAGGTTTTTGGATTGATGTCTGGGTTTTTATTTCCTTCTGAAATACCAATTGAATGATGCATCTGGTAGAGCAAAATGTCCTGCTTGTGCTGGGCTATCACATAAGTGGCTTCCAGCTGAAACATTCAACACGTGGTGATGTAATAGATTAGTATAAACAGGGTCAATACTTAAGAACTTCCTTGAAGATGACAACATTAAGTGTTATGAGCTAACATTATTTGTGAACACATTTTTTTATTAAATGAAAAAACATTATATTTTTGCAAAACAGTCACAGTATTTACTGGGTTTATTGTCTGTAGTCTCAAGACCAGTTGTTTAGTCTTGCTAAAACCCTTATTTATTTCTGTTACAAATGTGTATCTGTTGTGGGTGGCCCTGCCTGATTAGGCTGCCTGTTTTTGACTTTTTTAATCCTTACATGAACAGTGCTGTTGATTTTGAGAGGGATTATTGTTACATCTCGTGTAGTTGTGACTGTATCACTGAGTATTGATATCGGTGGAATATTTCCTGTTGTGCAATAAAAGTTTTGTACAGGATTGTACAATAAAAGTCTTATTGTATATTTTGTTGGCATGCAACATGGCACATATGAAGAATCAGTTTGTTTCAGTATAGACAGAATATTAAGTAATTGCTGCAGGCTAATAACTACAATAAGATTTGAATAATAAAGCATTCATTCATCTGGCTCTTAACTATAAATCTAATTAATGGAGTATTTCTGGGTTGCATTCACTTCAACAGGACATAATAAATACAATGGTCCGTAATTATTTTTACAATGATATACAAAAAATCCAAATTATTAATTTTTTAACTGTATGTTAGAGAACTGCTCAACTGACAAACCATATATAAAGCATTGCATCCAAGATGGCATTGCTGACAATAATACAAGGATTGGACAAAGTGAAAACTATAACCAATAAGTTTTAACTATTACTAGAAATTGTAAACATTTTTAAGTGCTACTTTTTAGTCAAGATATCATTAATATGTTTTATAAGCAAGTAACCGAATTACAAGCTTCTCTGTTATAAATGTGTCGGCTATTACCACAGTGTCCAAAGTTTGGGGGTTTTTGTTTTTATACAGGAAACATACATAATTTAATATTTGTTACGGCATTTCAGTCACTCTGTCTCCCAAGGTTAAAGAGGATAATAACATACCCATAGTTTTACACCTGTACATGTTTTGTGAAATATTTACACTTGGGCTATGTGTATACTTTGTAGAATGGTTTTATATAGGATCATTCTGGATGCATTTTTGTAGTTCTTCAGGTGTTAGTTTTAAATATCAATATATCCAAGGCCTTAAACACACTGCTAAACCTGTTAACATTTGAAAAAAACACCCATTTTGTTCTGCACAGGATAATTTACTCACTGCATGCTCAATAATAATCCATTCTGCTATTTGAGTCGCAGTAAACAAATGACTGAGTCCTATTGTCTAAGTATTAATTGGGAACATGCAAAGTACTTTTCATGGAAACTAAGTGATATGATTCCTATTGTCTGGAGCACCCTTAAATCATCCTGGAATGACAGTGGTTAAGAAGCTATTTAGCAGATTCATTATCAAAAATGATCAGCTGTTGATGAAAGCACTGCTGAAAGAAACAGTTGTTTCTCTGGGTCAGGTCAGACTGATAAATAAAAGGTTAGGCTGGAACGTGGCCCTGCCAAGCAGGAGATCCCATCTCCCACTGTTATCCTTGCGGCCACTGGTGCATCCGCCAGCTCTCACGACGCACTGCATGTGCTGTCTCTGTGAGCAAGGTTTCTCAGGCAGCCCATTTGCCTGGATCTGTGAAGCACAGGGGCTGCTTTTCCACGCAGGAGGGCTGTGCCTATTTGCAGGGAATGCTGCATTCGGAAGCAGTGGCAGGAGAAAACAGCAGTGGGTGAAGTTCCCAGCACATAAAACATCAGGATGATTACTGTTCTCCCGTGTTGATGTTGTTTTTGAACAGGAGCAGGACACTGACTCCTGCCCTCTGATATTATAGAGGAGAAATAAAACTGAGCTGTGGAATGAATTAGTAGCTAACACCATGATTACTCTTAGCTGTTAGCACAAGTTGTAGGAGGGGGGAAAAAAATGGAAGAGGGAGGATAAAACCCCCCACTTAACGCTGCCTAGGGAATACCGTGGAATTTCGAGCAGATACCGTTGCGGACTAGCAGCATGCCTGACTGCACTTGAGTGCAATCGCTGAGCAGCAGCCTCATGCTGTATTGTACCGTTTCTAAGGCTGGAGGAAGAGCAGCAAAATAGTAATGGATTTGTGTGCAGTGTTTCTGCATAAATGGGAAATAATATAAAGATGGTGGTATGTAATTTGTATTTTATTTTTAAGAAGAATTTAATCCAGGTATGTATGCTTTTTGTATTTTTGTATCTAGTCTACGTACAGTTTTCTGTTTCCTTTGTTTCCTTTCCATATTTTCATTCTGAATGTACCTCCCGCTGTTCTTGCTAATGCAATGCATTGATTGGTGACTGATTTGCTTTCTAATGCTATAATGTTGATGAAACTGTCTGGGCTTCTGGAATGAACAGTTCATTAAAAAGTGGGGGGGGTATTTTGTAAGGTACAAACTTCACAGTCTAAGTTGAGTAAGACAGTGTGGTGTTTGATTTCTCAATGAGTTGGAACATTTTAATTCCTATAAAAAGATAAATAAATTAGTTATATAAATACACAGTGAAAATATAGTATGTTTTCCTTATATATGTCAGTACTTTTTCCCTAATTTGTGACAGGATTAGTAATAAATTGAGCTTTATGGATCCTTATATATTTCTGGGTCTTGATTAATCTTCAATATGAACACCCTGCAGCTTTCTTTTGAAGAGGCAGCTTGCTTAGACTACATGCTTGATTCTGTTCCACAGCTAAATCTGTGTCTTAGAATACCCTCTCTCATGTACCTCCCCCAAGACACAACCTAAAAAACCACCAGAGATATTTGATACTTTTTTGTCCATCCTTTTAGGTTCAAAAAGATAACATCAATATTTTGCCTTCTGCGATTTCAGAGGCCAAGTAATAGTAGCTGAAACTAATTTCTTACTGTGAGATTGAGGGTTCATTTTGCTTTAAGAGGAAGAATTATGCAGATATAAAAATCTGACTGTATTCATTAACCCCTAACTTTCTTTAGTCACCTGTCTCCTTTTGCATTTGCTTCCTTGTTAAGAGTATTTTCTTTCAGCTGACTACTGATTATATGTAATAAGTGAAATAGAAATGTCCTTAAACTAAGGACACTCATAGTTGTCTTATAATGTCCAGTAGAATGTATTAAAACACCTTAGGTAATGCTGATTTGATTGTTCATTAGTCTTGAAATATCTCACAGCATTCTGTTGCATTTCAAATTTGAATGCAGCCTAGTTTTAAGAAAGATGATTTTTTCTTTAATAACATGTTGATCCAAAAAGGGTTAATATCAGTTCCAGCATCTTAATACTGGTATTAACTCTTGGCTGACAGGAACTCTTATGCCTTAAAAACATTCATTTGGGTAACATTAATTGCTTTCTGAAGTAGAAATAAACTCTGTCCATAAAGTTGTAGTTATTTTTCACAGAGAAGGTGATACAATGCTTGTTTTCTGGTTGAAGCTGTTGGTGATTATATAAAATAGTTGCTTTTATTTAGTGTAATACACAACTATGATTTGACAATTGAAAATGGAAGGTTACTTGACACATCTGAATTTTCTAAAAATCAGTGGTAATTCTTACCATCTAAATCAACATACTGAGAAAAGCAGTGAGAGAATGCTGTTAAGTCTAAAAGCACTAAGAGTCAAAAGTAGAAGTTAAGGTTAAAACATGTTTTGTTCATCATAAATTATTTTTGTAAAGGGTGTAATGATAGAAATTATGCTTGGCTGTGATCTCAAAGACCTTTCCTACAGAAAGAAGCCATGATGCAATACATATGAGGTTTCTTTCAGTGGAATACACACAACTTGGAGAGTTGTATAAAGGTTTTCTGTCACTATCTATTTGCTTGATGCTGTAGTGATGTCACCACAACATTATCATAATGACTATATATTGCTGTGGAAACACCTAGGAAATCTCAGATGAAGTACTGGAATTCCAGAGTGTTACTCAGGAGGAGAAGACTGATAGCTCAGAATATCTCACAATTCATTAAAGCATCAAGGAGGACTGAAAATTCTAAGTGTTCTTTTAAGTGTAGTGTTGTGAAAATCTAGGAAGAATGAAATAATATAGCAGCTTCTGCCTTTTGAGACCATTTCAGCTCTGAAGCATAAAAATTCTTTGGCACCCAAGAAAGTTCTTATGTAGGTTTTGTTTTTCTCATTTGTGTTGCTCACTTTGGTTGATAGCTCCAAAGCAGAGGGTCTTACTTTCAGCTGTAAATCTAAGTACCACTCACTATATTGTAGCAAAGAAAGTAGAGATTTTTTTTTCTTATAAAGTTTTTGCAGCAGATTTAGCATTGTGTTTCATTGATAAGGATGGTAGATATTAAAGTCCTTTCACGTGTTCAACAAGCATAGCTTTTATCTGTGTGTGCCTACTCATCCTAGTGTATGTTGTTGTCAAGAGTACTTGTAGTGGTTTGTGCTTGTGGCATTTTTCAAATTCACTGACTGTTACCATTTATCAAATGAAAGGACCCTTTATAAAAGCTGCCTGTTTCATAATTCTATGTTATAAAAATGTAATGTAATTGTTAGTTTACTGGAGTTTAGAAAACACATGGGATGGACTCTAGAGGGCTATAAGTAACATTTTGCCCATATAAAGTTGTTCTCTTAATCTAAACATTTCACTGGGAGTTTCTGTAAGTACTTCAAAAAAATCTCCCCCAAACCCGAAGGAAACAAAAAACTCGAAGCTGTAGAGTGGTGTAGTGTACACACATTCACAGACCTCGTGACAAACTCTGTTCAAGAGGAATCTAACTCAGGGCAGCATGTTGCCTGTTCTAAGGCTCCAGCCAGTACAGTTAGAGGATTAAAAATATATACCTGAAAGAAAATTGAGCTTTTTTTTTTTTTTTAAATTATATTTTCTAATGGAATCATTATCAATACCAGTCTAGGTTGCTGAAAAGTTTGAAGTGTTATTATTAAAAGAAACTTTGAATATACTCAGTATACTGCAAACATATTCTCTACATATGTATTATGCTTCAGTGTAAATTAAATCACTTATTATCTCAGTGTATAATGTCTAAAAAGCTCTCCTTATTAAAACACAGACAAAATTAAGGATAGAACTGAGATTTTGTCAATTGTGTATTGATGCTTTCTATCTTTTAAAAGGCGTTAGATAGGTTCTGATTATTCTGTACTCTCTATATATTCTGTACTGTATAACTCTTGTTTATTTGTGGTAATCTGACATAATAATAATAATGGAGGTAACAGTCTAACTCAGAACCTAATAGTTCTGGTACCAACATAGTAATGCGATAATCCCCATATTGTCAGCAAATAACTTTTCCATTCCCACATTTTCCATTCCTTTCATTGTCTGCATTTAAATAGGAATGAACTATTAGGTGGAATTATCTCAATTTTAGCAGTTTTTGAAGTAAGAGTACTGACTAAAAATAAGTTTATGTAGGGCAGTGCACATCATATATTCAGCTGTAAAAGGGGGGAAAAGTCGCTGTTGCCACTTTCTTTATACACTAGAGTGGTTTCCCCCTCCTTTTTTTAGTTGAAAAAGTTGAGGAAACAACTAGAAACATTAAAGAGAAAAAGGTTAGTACACTTAGTCAAATAATACTGAAGCGGTGTTCCAAATCATTTGCAGTCTCTTTTTCTTGTGTGCATTAGTACACTCAATTACTCTTTGCTAAGTTGTCTATGGACAGCTCCCAATGGAGCACATTCTACCTTTAGAATCTGTTCAATACCTTTTTACACCTAAGTATTAATCTGCTATATTTCGCACATCTCTTCCTTTGTTTTTAGTTCTAGTCAAGGACATTGTCCTTTAAGAACAATTGCTTCAAATATAATTTTCATTTTTGTGAAGTAAATACCATACTGCAGATTTGTTTCTAAAGAAATAGTGTTCTAAATGTCTTCAACAATTTTATTAGAAGTTCATAAATAATTGAATTACAGTGGCTGCAACAAAATATTTCTTAGAGAAAAATGTAAATATTACAGATACACAAAGGTGTGGAGAATAGTGTAACTAAAAAAAGTAATTATGCAAATTATTGCAAAATAGTGGTTTGGGTTTTTTCCAACTCATGTCTGTCTTCAACAGTAAATAAAAAAAAACCAAACATCTTTTATTACAAAAAAAGTCCTCTTTTTTCCCATAGTGGTTGTAGAGTGGAAGAGCAGTGAAGATGACTGTTCTTTCCAGAATAATTACTCATAGTAGCTTGCTAGGAATTTGCATTTTCTTCTCAGCTCTCCTGAAGACAATGTGCTTCCATATACTACAAAGTAGTTTAATTTCAAGTTACTGAGTTCATTCACTAATGCACAAAGTTCTATATGTGATTTCTGTTTTGGACTCTATTCTAAATCACGATGAGTGAAAGTCAGTTTTAAGCCTGTGCTGCTTGACTCTGTCATCCTTAAACTCAAGTAAGTTGTATGCTGAAAGAACAGGTATGTTACAGCTATGAATGACCAGTCTTGCAGTGTAACTGCTAAAAATTTAGATTGGATTCTATCTTGTACCTGATGAATACACATGCAAGCACTTCAGGACAGCAGCAGGTCCTGTGGGTGAAAATATAAGGAGCTTGTAGGCTCCTTAGACTGGGGTTTGAAAAAGCTGTTTGGTGTTAGTTGTATTTATAACATTCCCTGTAAATAGAGAAGCCAACATGTTTCATGGTGGTCAGATACATTAATAGCAGGATTCATAAAGAAATATCACCAGATAAATAAGCAGATATAGTGAACTTTCCAAATCATTTTGATGAAAAATAAGGATAGCTTTCTAGCCAAAAGGAGACACTACTGATAACACTCCATGCTCTTACGTGAATGTTGGAGGGGCTAATCCAGTAGGGTAAAGGTCTGCTGGTGAAAACTTAAGGAATTCCTGGAAGAGTAATTATCTAAAAGAGAAAGCAGGACGATTCCATTGTTATTGCCCCCACCTTTGCCAGGCTCTGCAGGCAGGCCATCCATGTAGCATGTGCAGTATTAGGATGTGTTGCTTTACCCTGAAAGACTCACCAATAACGCACATTGAAAGTGTCAGTATTTAAGATTATGAGGAGAATTTAAGAAGAGTGTAAAGGAGCAGATAATTGTTCTAAATTAAGTTCTTCTGAATTAGGTCATCTGAGATGATTGTCAGTAAGATGCTACTGTTATAGTAAATTAAAGAAGCTCTCTGGAGTATACACCTTGTTTGAAGGAAAGTAGCAAAGGTTTCGCCCAAGAGACATGCACTGAGGGCAAGTACAGTTATGTCAAGATAACCTTATTCCCAGGCAACCTTAAGAGTAGTAAAATACCATATTTAATAATTCTGTGCATCTCAATTCTGTTATCAATTCCTTCTTTTTGTTCCTGAAAGTAAGAGGACCTCTCTTAGCCTCAGTTTGTGTGGCTGTAAAGTAAGTTGTTTACATTTTTTTGTTATGTGTGATTAATTAATTTCTGTGAAGCATTTTGCATATCAAAAAAAAAGATGGTTTCTGTCTATAGAGAGTAGTGACTATTTTGGCAGTAATACAGAGTGGTATTGCTGCAGAAAAAGATCTTCTGGGTTTGTTTTGTTTTCCCCTACTCTCTTGGTGTTGTGAACACGAACTTTCATGTGGCATTTTATAGAGGGAGACTGCACTTGAGTCTCATCTTCTTCCCTGTCCCCTTCCAATACACACAGGTCAACAGTGTAAAGGCTTAGCAAGGCTGTGGTTACGCCTGGTTCTTGCCTTTTTTTTTTTTTAAGGGGACAGTGCATCCACAAAACTACCTCTGAATGGAGAGAGCTGCTGCTCTACAGCCTTACCTACTGGGGTCTGAACAGAAGTTCAGCATTCTAACTATTCTATTTAAATACTGAAATCGTGTTTTTAAGATGATTCAATTTTCCTTATAAGAATAAAGAGCTGGATTTGTTAAAATCATTTTTAAAAATTGGAATCTATGAGGGTCTGGTGCTCAGACATGTAACCAAAATACACTGCTTGCATTGTTTAAGAAGCTGTAATTTTTAACCCAGCCCACTCCACCCCCTTCTACCTGACACATTAGTTTTAGACTTGGAAAAGAATCCTTTATAAGTGATGCTTGCAACTGATATGTTTATTTTGACAATACTTTGTTGTCAACAGTATCAAAAGTACCTTTTCACCATGATGTTGATTGGTAAATGTCTATTTTCAGACCTGCTATGGGTAAAAAGTTGATGGAAGTGCCATTGCATCTCTTCTTTATAGAAGGAACCCATTAACAGTTTATTTTAGTTCTAATCTCACAATTCATAACACTTTCCAGTTTCCTGCTCTATAACTGTCTAACATAAAGTCCATACATCACTACTGTAGCATTTCAACTTGATTCCTTATGCTTAGAATGGGTTAATTCAATGGTGTTCAAGTTTATCATATAAATTGTTTTAATTCAGTAGATAGGGAAAGTAAAAATTTTAAAAATGAGGCCCTAATGGTTTATTGGGAGACCTGAATAAAACCAGAAAATCTCTGAATGACAGCTTGCAGATCATTCAAATAATTGACTTAGTCCTATGTGCTTCTTAAAAGACAGTGCCTTATTTTCTGGAGTTTTAACCTACAGCGATTTAAAATGTTAAGAACAACCCATGTAAATCTTTACAGCAAGAAATGGATGAGACCTATAATGACTCAAACTTGATTCCATGTGTAGATACAATTTTAGAAGATGAGTTTTTGACAGAGCAATGGTAGGCTCTAAACTGATTAACAGATCATATGACTAATATAGCTGAGATGGAATAGAACTCGCATGAGAGAACATAAATCTGCTCCATTTAGCAGATCTCCCCATGTTTGTAGCAGTACAGCTTTTCATTTACTGTGGCATTGTCAGAAACTGGGTTTCTGACAAATTGAGTGCTGAATGTGTTGCTACTTGTAATACTTTCAATTATCTCCGATAAAAGCATAGGTTAGGCAGTAGGTAAAATATATATATATTTATCTGGCTGGCTAAGAAATCAAGATTATTCTACTGAGAAGCATTAAGGCTTATTTAAAATGAATAGAAATAGTCCAGACTCCAGTGATAACTTCATTATTTCTTGATGTTTTTAGGCTGAGACAGGAAACAAACCTTCTAGCTTGTTTAGTCATTCTTGGTTTGAAGTCATTTGAAGAATGTCGAAGTCATCCAAGTGAAGTTTATATAAGAAGGCATTTAAAAATCTGTGTCTGTGTGGGCATAGCAGGCAGGCAGTCACACTTAAATCCTGTTCAATAAATGTTTACAAACATTCAGTGTAAGACCTGAATGGTTAACAAGTGTTTTTACATCTGGAAATGTGTCTTTGACATTGAAAAGTGTCCCAGGATGGTTCCTTTCGCTACTAATAATACGTGAAAACAAGGCAGCCTTGGCTGTAGTGAAAACTTCGCAATATTCTGAGAGATGCCATTTGCACTCCTTGAAAATTGTATGCAGTCTCATTGAGCACTCCTTTGCTTCCAAATGTTGCTTGCTCTTAATTCACTCTTAATACTCTGACTTCAGGCATAAGCCTACAAGAAAAAGAAGTGGCAAGAGCTGTGCTGATGATGCGTTATAAATGTGACTCATTTCGAACAGACATTTCACCTTTTTATAAAATAATAGGTAGCAACTTTGGAAGGGATGAAGAATGTTGTTTATTCTTGTTCTGCTTGCTCTTGGTCTGCATTCCAATTTTGTTATAACTGGAAAAGAAATAAGTCTGTTTACATTCTCTGTTCCAGGATTCCAGAAGCCAACCAGGCTTTTAGCAGCTCTCCCTGAGCTTTCTGCAGCAGAGTGCATTTTGCTGCTGCAGTGTGAATCAGTGGTTAGTGTTTATTATTGACCATTGCATGAGTTTAATAGTGAGGTCAGTAAAGATAAACGACGTTATGCAAAGACCAGATTTTGAGTTGTGTGAGTGGACCATAATTTTTCATATGGTACCATGTTGTTGGCTGACAAGAAGGACTGTTCATATTCTTTACTCCTCTGAAGACACCACAGAGCAATTTTTAACCCTTTGTATACCACGTATCTAAATAAACTTCTTATTCTGCCAAAGAATTTTTAGCTGCTTTGGAAACCAAAATGGTCATTTTAAGAACTTCTTTGTTGGATTTTTCTGAGCTATTTGTCTTGTTTTTATTTCACAGCTATGAAACTGGGAGGTGGATGATATGCTGTAGAAAAGAGTACATTTATGTGTTTAAAATGTATTGACAATATTTCTATAGAACACAAGCTTTTGTTTTATGGAATAGAAGCTTCCAGATACCTCATGAAATCTTTTCTTAGTCTTCTGTTAGATTAAATAGCTTTCCTGTTGTAATGGCACCTGTTTCTGTCCTGCAATTTGTAAATCATATCTGTATGATTTTGTATAGATTTGATATTTTCTTTCTGTGACCAGAACAATGTCAAATTTAGTAACCTGGTTGAGAATGTCCATCAGTTGTCATTATGATTTTCTGCTATTTTCTATTCTTTTGGGGTTTTTGTTTGTTTTTTTTTTACTTCTTAAAGAAAAGAAACAAAGAAGATATGCCTACTTTTGAGTCCTGGCTTACCAGATCTTGTTGAAGTCTGTTACCAAAAGAAAGCATCTATTTCGCAAACCATAGTCATGTGCATAATCCAGTGTCAAGATAGAACAGTACTTCATGGATACAATACTCATTTGTTATGTCTGAATCCTATCTTGGTCCAAAAGATAAAGCAAGAGAGAACTTTCTACTTCTGTTTTACTAGATATTAACAACTTGTTTCCCTGCCTGTTTTTTTTTGATCACTGCTGTACATCATATGGATCTAAACTGAAGTGTCATTACTCTGAAAGAAAGCAGAGACCATTAATATGAATATTTCTGTTAAAGTCAGAGAATTAAAGTGGAGGAAGAAGCCTGTAAATAAGTATAGCTTATTCATTTATGTTAAAAATGTTCTCCTAGACCTGTTTTCACCTTCAATTATTCATGAAAAAATCTATTCAGACAATTATGGGGAATCATTTGTGTTTCCATTGTAACCTAGTTAAAACAACATCAGTACTATTGAATGATAAGTTTGCTTGGCAGCCATTGTAACATCATTCCCTCCTTTTTAGACACTTCAACAAGCCATGAGCAACAGAGGGAGATTTTGCAAGACATACAAAACCCCTTCAGGATTTTATTTCCAACAAGCAGATGTGTGATTCTTTTCTTCTTTTTTTTTTTTTTTTTTTGTATTTTTCTGTCAAATTATTCCAGAGCAACAATAGTTTACATGGATGTGGTCCCCACTGATGATGATCCTGTTGGAGATACAAATACTTGTCTGGATCAAAAATGGTGTTTTGTGGAAACAGCTTGAAATAAATTATGCTCCATGGTTTCTGCCCTCTTAAAGAGCCTGATCTCATCTTACATATATAAGATCCGCAAAGGAATGTTTACAAAGAAATCGGGAAATAGTACAAAAAGGAAAGAGAGTTGTCAGAGCAAAAAGGAACAAGACTTTACTCAGATTGGACATACAAAGAATCCAAAATTTTCGAATACTTTAAAAAGCACCGTTAAAAAGATTACGAAGTGTCCATCTGCTCGCAACTTATCAACTGAAGAGGAGGAAAGCAACAGAGAATTTTCCCTTTCGCCAACCTTCAGTTACAGAGTTGCTATTGCCAATGGACTGCAAAGGCGTGTTTTGGTAGCACAAACTAATAATGAAGATATAGTTCAAGATCTGTCTTCAAATGATAGCTCGTGTTCTGACTCTTTAAGTGAAATAAAAAGTAATAGCAAGAGGAACGAATACTCATCACACACAATGCCTGTGAGACGCAATAGGAAAAGCTTGAGCAGCCTTGCCCCATCCGATGGAAGTTCAGATGGAGAACGCACTTTGCACACCCTGAAACTGGGAGCTTTACGAAAACTGAGGAAATGGAAAAAGAGCCAAGAATGTGTCTCATCGGACTCAGAACTAAGTACATGGAAGAAAACATGGGGATTAAGAAGTAAATCTCTGGACAGAACTGGGCGTCACCAGAAATCAAATACCCTTGAACCTGGCTTTAGTTCGACAGGTTGTATTAGTCAAACCCATGATGTTATGGAAATGATCTTTAAAGAGCTTCAGGGAATAAGTCAAATTGAAACAGAACTCTCTGAATTAAGAGGGCATGTTAATGCTCTGAAACAATCAATTGATGAAATTTCTAGTAGCGTAGAAGTTGTACAAAATGAAATTGAACAATTGCGAACTGGGTTTGTACAGTCCAGAAGAGAAACTCGGGACATACATGACTACATTAAGCAGATAGGCCATCCAGGAAACAAAGCAAGTCTTAGGTTTCTAAACGTACCTGAAGAGAGACTTGAAAAAACTGAAAGCGTAGTTTACAAAATATTAATAGATAAAATGGGGTTCTCAGAGGCACAAAGCACTATTAAAATTGAGTTTGCCCAAAGACTGGGGCAACAAAGAGACTGTCCAAATGCAAAGCCAAGACCCATTCTTGTTTACTTTGAGTCATCACAACAGAGAGATTTGATTTTAAAAAAGTCTTATAAACTTAAGGGAACTGGCATTGGAATTTCTACAGATATATTTTCCCATGATATAAAAGACAAAAAAGAAAGAGGACTACCTTCTTCTCAGACATATGAAAGTATGGATATGAAACTTTTAACTGTGGAGACAAAATCTAAAATGCATGACTGGGAGTCACCTGACAGTGATAGAGACTTGGAATCAGATATAAATAAGAACAGTTATGCAAAGATATCTAAATCAGTATTTCAAATAAAAACAAGTACTACAAAGGAGATTACTGAGTCCCCAAACACTAAGGACCTTAATAGAACTGCTGACAATGGCACCTTTTCAAACAGAAGTTATGGCAATCAGTCACCAGAATTTGACAATCTGGAGAAACAATCAAAGGCCTATTATTCAGACATGACTCCTTTGTGGCATTTACAGAATGACTTTGCAACACCAAAGCTTAGCCGTTCAGAGTCAGATTTCTCAAAATTGTGTCAGTCTTACTCTGAGGATTTTTCGGAAAACCAGTATTTTAGCAGAACAAATGGCAGTTCACTATTGTCTTCCTCTGATCGGGAACTTTGGCAACGAAGGCAAGATGATTCTACAAACTGGTATGGCAGTTCCCAGGAACAGACTTTTGTCCAAGACATGCAACAGGATGCAGGGCAAAATGAAGTAGAAAACATAGAAACTGTTGATAGTGGAGTAAGCAATGGAATGATCTGTGCATCTGGAGAGAGAAACCACTATAGTGATACTCAGCTTGCTTTACATGATGATCTTTCCCCATGGAAAGACTGGAATCAGTTGGAACAAGGGGCAGATTTGGGCCTAGACACATCCACGCAGGAAGTTTTTGTATATGATATGAGCAGCCCTTCAGATCAACAGACAGATTTTGGAAAGGGCCAAAGTTCTGACCTCCAGTATGATACTGAAAGCTATGATTTCACCCTAGATGGTACTTCTCCATCATGTCCAGGCCTTGATAGTGAAACGCAAAGTCAGTGGACTGGCCAATATGATGATTATCAGGATACAAATTCTATCTCCTCTTATCAGAATCAAAACAGATTGCCTATGATGTACCGAAGTCAGAGTGAACTACCAAGCGATGATTCAGAAGAAACAGCCCCTAAATCGTGGCATAGCCGGTTAAGCATAGACCTTTCTGATAAGGCTTTCAGCTTTCCTAAATTTGGGTCTACACTGCAACGTGCTAAGTCAGCTTTAGAAGTAGTTTGGAATAAAAGTACTCAAAGTTTAAGTGGATATGAAGACAGTGGATCATCTTTTATGGGAAGGTTTAGAACTTTATCTCAGTCTACTGCAAACGAATCAAGTACAACACTCGATTCTGATGTTTATGCTGAGCCTTATTGCTACAAAGCAGAGTATGAGGAAGACTTAATTGAACCATCTGGTGAGAATGAAACAGACTATGTAGAAGTAATGGAACAAGTGCTTGCTAAACTAGAAAACAGAACTAATAGTAGTGAAACTAGTGAGCAAGTCCAAGAATATGAACTGGAGCAGTCTTTGTATGAAACTCCATACGCAATGCTACCAGAGGAGCAGTATGACACACAGTTTGACAGTGTGATCAGTGAAGAAATATTGGAAGTTGAAAGTGTGGTTCCTGAGGTAGAAATTAGAGAAGATGAAAATCAGAATGTCCCAGAGACAGTTACTGAAATTCCAAAGAAGAAAAGAATACGACCATCATTCAAAGAAGCTGCTTTAAAAGCATACAAGAAACAAATTAATGATTTGGAAGAGAAGATCCTTGCTGGAGGTAACAGTATTTTAATACTCTTTTAAGTAAAGCATTGTTTTCACTGAAGTTGGGTGTTAATTTTTTTTATAGTACCTAGTACTGCTTTCACTGAATTTGCTGGCAAAAATTCTGCTTCTGTCTGGTTTTACTTATGAGGTGAAGTAGTTTCATCGAAGTCAAAAGGCTAAAATTTCACAAGTTTGTTTTGAAGGAGCTTTCTGAATATGTTTAGTAGGTAATTGTATTGCTTTGAATTTCAGTAATTTGAAAATTTAATTTCATAAGATTTAAATCTGAAAAAAAGAACTGAATGGTACACTTTTCTTACACTGTTCTTGGTTTTCTTATAGCTTTATAAATGTATTCACAGGAGCAATTGAGAGTGTTCAGATATTACCCTGCTTTCTTTAGCAGTTTTCAAGGTATCGTTAGTTCTATATTCATCCTGGTGAGCACTGTTCTTCATCCTCTGGGCAACCCATAACTTGTTAGATACTTATGGCAGTCAAAGTCTAAATTGATTTCATGTTTGTCCTTATTTTAATTCTGTCCTTATTTGTACTCCCAGGAAGCACTCAGACAAGTAGTCAGTCCTCAAAACTGGGAGAGAGGAGGAAAGACAAAAGAATGTAAATTGTAGCATCCATGTATGAAGAGTAAAGAACTTAACTCACAGAGGGTCTTGCCACAGATTTATTCATGATTTTTACCTTGTACATTATCAGACTTCAAACCAGACAGCCATATATACAACTTTAATACCTCTAATAATACACAAATCTGGTGATTTTCAATATTAACATTCACCGTAATGTTAATGTAATAATATTGCATGCGCATTTAATTGGGAGCATTATAATTAGCGTAGCTGGCCAGATGGTAATTGTCACCTTGACTGAATCTTTGCTTTATCTGCCTTGATAAAGTAATTATCTAATACATTCATTTTGAAGATGAAAAATTGTGCCTTTAGCCAAAAATTTTATTTCATAGTAATGAGCATCCAAAGCATGAGCTACTATAGAGCATGTTTGGTACATGAACAGATACATTTACAATAAACATATAGTCAACTTGAAAGTATGTTGCACAAGCATTTAAATATTGCTAGTGGTAGAGTTTGCTTTAAAGTCTACTTCTATATTCAAATAATGATACACTGGATTGTATAATTATAATTTGCAGGTATTTTTCTACAGTGGTGTGTTAGGCACCAGATGGTGTATATATGAAGAAGCAGCTATCAATAATTAGTATTTTCATTACTTTTCCCTGATTTTTATGAGGCATGGGAGAGGGGAATCATAGTCACTTTACCTAGTCATTGTTGTACAATAAGACTATAAAGTCTGAGGTTATAATTAAAGAAAGAACACAAGGAAGACCCAAAATATTGAAACTCAGATTGGTTCCACTATTTAAAGTCTGTGCATTTGTGTACATTGTTAGAAAATAAGAACTAACTTTGATGTTACATCTCATGCAATCATTTCTACAAATTAAATTCTTCTTTTAACCCAGCAGGTGAAAGTCTTTCAGTCTCAAATTTTTTTTTCATCTGAATTGCTGAAGCATTTCTTATATTTACTGAGAATCCATTCGACACCAGGACCAGGTTATGAAAGTGTATTATTGGGTGTAGTCTATGGGCAAGGTGTGTCTGCGTGTTATGTCATACTAGGACCTCCATTTTTGTTTCCACAAATAAAATAATATAAATTATTATAAAGGAGAAAGGGAATACAGCAAGTGGCTAAGGAGAATTTACAGATGAACTGGTACAGCACATTACTTCTCAGCTTATTCTGAAAACAGCATGCATTGACTCTTGAGTAGCAGTTTTGTTTTCCCTTCACACTCCTGTTTTTTATGCCAACAAGGAGGGCGTGTTTCAGTCAGGGATTCTGTCTCAGCAGTCACTAACCAGTTTGTTAAGAGTGTATCTTCAGGTCCTCTAGCATATCTGGCAACATGTATTAACAAAAAAGTCTTTCATGTTTTTATATCTTGTGGATGAATATGATATTTTTACATTTACGTCTGCAGACTATTTAACAATAGTTCAGAATTTAAAACTTTCAAAATATATTTTCTAGCTAGAGTAGCCTACTAGAAGAACATAATGCCTGAAGAACAACTTCTGCTGAGTGGTATGCAGTATTATTGGAGCCAAATATTCCCTTATTTTACCTTCAGCTTACTTTCACTGAGCTGGATAACTGGTATTATAGACAGTCTATTCACAGATAATGAAATCCAGTGGAATCTCCACCCCTGGAGACAGTCAAAAGCCATCTGGACGTGGTCCTGGGCATTTTGCTCTAGGTGGTCCCATTTGAGCTGGGTTCTTAGATAAGGCCTCCAGAGTCCCCTTCCAGCCTCAGCTGTTCTGGGATAAGCAAATGCAGTTTTGAACAGTTTGTGTGCAGCCTTTGAAGTACAATGTGTTCTTAATGTCAGTTTGTCCACTAATATGAAATATATTCATCTTCTGTTTATTACTTGAATTGCAATTATTATAGGAAAAAACATTTTATAAATCAGTTCTTAGAGGAGTTCTACAAAATTCACAAAATGTACAATTTGTAACTTCTAAGTTATCACAACCTGCCCACTCTTCTTTATGTGTGAATTCATGCAGGTCCGAATACTTAGTTTATCATTTGGGCAAATATTAGTTTGACTATAGTAGTTTAAGTATTTAAGCAAATAGTGGTTCGAGGTATTTTATCTTCATTTTAATATTTGCAGGAGCAATAACTTTCAAGAAAAGTGACTAATAGCTACTCTAGGGTTTACATGACTTTTATGAATGGTTTGTTGTTTTTTTTTGTAACTGAGTTACCCTGTAACTGATTCACAGTCAGCTTCCAACTTCTTTCTTTTGGATGGAAAAGTACTAGTAAGAAAATAAGTTCTTTGAATTAATCTTCATTATATAACCAAAACATAGTCTATTCTTTAATGAATAGTTCCATCCCTCCATGTAGGCAGCCACAGGTAAACAACAACCTGGCCAAGCAGAGTTTATAACCTTATAATATAGCAGTGTTAGTTCTCCAATTTAATACAAAGGAGGGGTTTAGAGCAATATGATTTTCATTCTAGTAATGCATAAGGCAAGGTCAATGAAGTTTTGGTACATAAATAATTTATTAGTGCACAAGAACCCCATCAGACAGTTCTATTCTCTGTCTCTAGGTGGAGAGAAAAAATACACTGTGGGCTGATTGCTTATGTGTTATTTATTACAACATGTTTTTGGAGACATACTTGGATGACTTAATGTTATATGAATGAGGGGAAACATGAGTGGTACATGAGTAATCCTTAGATTTAAAGTTCTGTAAGGCTATAGAGACACTGTGATGATGGGTGTATATTAATAGAAGGATTGATGGCTTGAAAAAATCAAAGAAATGCTAGCCAGTGGTTTGTTCTTTGTACATTGTAATCAAGAACAACTTACCCTTTTATTCATTGTTCTAGTCCTCACTTGTTTTTTTTCTAGCTTTCTTTTTCCCTAGTGTCTCCTTTCATTCCATCCCTATCTTATTATCTTTTACAGGTGCCTTAGAATAAGCATCATTTTCTCTCCTGACAAAACTATCACTCTGGATAAGATTCCAGAGTTGCATGCCCTCTTCTGAGTTGCTTTTAATGGTAACTTAATCTCTTTCTATGAATGGTAGTTTGTGAGCAATAACTTCTTGATCTTGTTGAGGAAGACCTTGGTGATCACTTGATATGTCAGATTTTAAAAATCAGGCAGTTTTTAAAAAGCCTTTGATCTGAATTTTCAGCCACAGGGTAACCTGTAGATCGCTTATGGTGTCAGGATGGGTAAACTCATCCTGCTCTATACACACATACGCTGGCAAGTCAGAGGGCAGGGCCCAGTGATTGGAATTGCCCCTCTAGCAGCGGGTGAAAGTCTTTCTAGTGTTTTATAGGAGCTATTTGTATTACATTTAGTGATGTTTGACTGGAGAACAGAACTTAGAAATCAAATATGAGCTCGATACTGTTATCTTGCTAACATCTGAAACCAAAGGCACCAGTAATGCATTACCTCACTACCCTTGTGGTGTGGTCATTTTGTTCTATATTAAGAAAAGCTGTCAGTAAAATAAATAAGCTTATTTCCATGCATATCTCAAACTCTGTTTATTCAAACTGTGTCTGGATTTTTTAAACAAATATACATTTTTGTATTTTGACACTGTTTCTGGCTTTCTTTATAATAATTATTTGCTAGAACTACCTGAGTCAGCTGTATGTTCCCAAAGAGTATAGGCTTTAGAACTTAATCTAATCTTATCTTGTGGTACTCATGACTTTTTTATCCTTTATGTCTTACCTCCATCGTGTTTGTTTTTAATACACTTGCATAGGTACACAGGTACTAGTAACTGATAGCTAGTAGTAACTAATAGCTAATAGTATTGTACTGGTTTTGTCATGTGAATATAAATCTTGGATTTGGACTTGAAATGATCAGTGCCGTGGCCCAGATGAAAATCAATTTATCTGGTATTGTTTTGTAAACAAATCAGTAATTTTATAGCCACTCAGGTGGAAATAGGATAAATAAAACCATTACCTTGGCCATAGAATTTCCATATTTGTTGGTGGTGACTGTAACGGGAAAATAAAAAGCCTGTTAAAAGTTAAATTGCTTTTTATATATTAAAGAGTTCTTCTACACTCCGTCTACATTAAATGTAGAAGTGGGCTTTAAGAAAGGGACACTGTTTGAACAAAGAGAAATGGAAAGTAGATGTATAACCCATCTTGTTTCTTAATTGCTTGAGGTAACTATGTTGACTGATTAAAATCTTGCAAGTTGTATTTGGGTATGTTGGTTCTTTTCCTTGAAAATGAAGTTCAGGATGCTGGTACAGATTGGGGGAGGGAAGGATGTCTAGACAGATGATAGAATTCTAGTTTAGCATATAAGATTTTGCAGCAATTAATAAAGATAGGACAAGTATATTTGCATGTATTGTACCAAAATGAGCTGCTTATTTCTTCACTGACCGGTAGTAACAGCTACTGCCAGTCGGTCATCTTCATATGACAGCGTAAAAGAGTCATCTTTTCCCCTTTTAAATCAGTCTGCTTTTGTTATAACAAAAGGAACAGTTTGTCATCTTGTGGTAATTCTTTGAAATCTATAGGACTTTCTGTTCTCATTACACCTCATTTCTTCAAGTATTTTGTTGTTAAAAAGTTGAATATTAGCTTTAGTTTATACTTAAGCTTTAACATATTATGGTGGTGTGGCGCTACTGAAAGCTTAGGTGTAATTAATTTTAAACAAGCTGTCTTGAACTAATATAGCTTTAAGTTGTTGACATAGTTTATATACTTTAGGGTTATGTCAATGTAAACACCCACCAGAAGCCCCCCCAGGAAGGCTTGAAGCAGAGCTATGGCTACACTTGAAGTTTCCTGTAGGTTTAACATCACCTTGTACAAAGTAATGAAGCAAACTTTTTTTTATGTGATCTCTTTGAGATACTCTTCCTTCACTGAGCCCAGTGGCATTTCTCATCTTTCTAATCTCAGGCCTAGTCTGATGGGGTGAAAAAAACTAATGAATGAGCATACTGTAATTAGTCTTTGCATCATTGGGAAAGAACAGCCCAGAGAAAAACATTTACAGTTAATAAAAGGTAACAGCAATACCAAGCCTCAACATTTTCTGTTCTGTTTCAAAATATTGGTACCACAGTATTCAGTGATACAAGACTTGGTTTTTATTTTCCCACATTTCATTTCTTTATGGTTCATTTGTTTTTCTCCCACCAGGAGTGATGAATTATTTAATTAATATAAGGACTGATTGTATATTCAATGTGGCTGATATAGTTCATCTGCAATGTTTAAGAATAATATATTCACGTAATGTATCACCTATAAAGAGCTGGATTTGGGGGCATAATACTTTTAAACAGAAGTTGATTAATCTATTGCCCTTCTCTTCGTATGTAAATAATGTAAACAGGCAGATTACAGAGAGTTCTCATCAGTGTAAATTCCCTTCTGTGTTGGAAGATGGTCACAGTGGAGCAGATGTATTGTGTAAGCAGCCTGGGGAAGAAGTGGTTACCCTTGCTGTACATTTGAATAGATGTGTAGTACTGAGGAAACAAGATTTACTGTGAGTTAAGAAGTCTGTTTTGGTTCAGTATTGGGAATGATAATGAACTATGGAATTTAATAATCCAGTTTTTTCAACTGTCTTTGTTTGTGTCCTACCTTGTGTTAGTAAACAAAATGATGGATGTCTTTAACTCCTTTAACTCCTTTTTTTTCTTCTTTTTTTGTAGGATAGGAAGCTAGCAGGGGGGAGGGGGAATACGTTTTCAGATGATGTGGGTAGAAACTGATAAATACAATATATTCTTGCACTCAACCTGCTTAGCTAAAATTCTAGAAAATCCCTTTTCATATATATATGCGTGCATATGTGTGCACTCTGAAAATGTTCCACTAATATTACAGGATGTAAAATAGTGTTCCAGAGAATTATTAACTGCTCCATGAATTCAGTCACGGTGGTGTAGATGAACCAAAGTACATTGATTTGACTGAGTCTCATATGCTTTTTTCATAACACACAAGAGTCTCTATATTTTTTTCCTGCTCCAGGTTTCACTCCGGAGCCAGGTTTATGCCTGACTTAATATCCTTCCCTTCCTATTTCTCTTCTGTCCTTTGAAGGGGAAAAGGGCAATCAGAGACTTAAAACAGAAATGACAGTCTGAGATTACTAGAACTGTGGAAAGGTTGCTTTAGAAAACTTATGAGAGGAAATCTAATCAGTTAATGATAAAGATGATATATCCATCTCTTGTCTCTGAAGAAAGAGCAAGTAGTTACCTTCACCACCTACTCTAAAGCAAGGGCTTTGTGAAAGGATGCTCTGTATTAGTTGCTTGCTACATGTTCAGTCCATCAAAAGAGGAATTAGAGTAAGGAAAATTATACTGAGAGTACTGATCATCATCTTAAAACTTCTACTATTCAAATAAAGCAAATTCCTATTGATGAGAAGCTAGTTTTTCCCCATTGAATAAGTTAATAAAATTATTTTAAAAACCTGTTTAATACATCTTTCAGAAAACATAATAGCGTTCTTATGGCTTATTTTACTTTAATTCTGTAGTTACAGCATTCATTCTTATCAAAAAATCTTAGATTATAATACTTTTTCTCTTTGTAAACATGATAGTTACCAAATAGATTGATGATCAACAGTTTAATTTAGCATAGTAACTCCTGCTGAATCAGTGTGCATTACATTAGGGAAACGTGTGTCACAACTACAGTTGTGTAACAGCCTCAGATTCCAGAAAAATTCTATTGCTACCAGACGCCCTTTTGCTAGAATAGCTATACCTACTCTTTAATCATAAAAAAAAACCCAAATAAACCAACTAAGCAAGTAAACTCACACAAAAACCCAAACAAAACCAACCAAACAAATACCTAAAAATAAACTCAAAACACACAAACCCCCAACATCCTTAATCAGTAAGGTTTAGCAGAAGTCTGTATTTTGACTGTTCATTAAAAACAAGCAAAACACCAAACAAAACAAAAAAATAAAGCAGACCACCCCAAACATCTTCCGATTTTAGGGAAAGAATGACTTCTGGTTTTAGGGAAAATTATTAATTAAAACTGCTAGTTTCCTTCATAAAAGAAGAAACTCTCTGCCACTCTACTTCTGAAAACAAGAGACCACTTAACACTATTGTCTCTGACTTTAGAATTCATGTACATTGATAAATATTCATGCAATTTGCCTGCTCTTTTTGTGCTTAAATAAACTTACATTTGCTAGAACTAAGAGGAAAGCTGACCATGAAGCTCCAAGGTCTTTTTTATATTGGTTTTGCTGTAAAAATGAACACAATACTATGTCAGCAAGATTAAAAAATATTTTCTGTTTTTATTTCTAAAATATTTAACTATTTGCTATAGATCATTGTATTTTAGAAGTAGTATTGCAATAGAAGTAGTATTGTAATGCAGCTTCAGGATAAAAGGAATCTCAGTAAAGCAAGCGGCTGAAAAAATATCTGACAGGCATTTAAAAATGTAATGACTCGGAAAATATGAATTCATAAATAAACTCAAATCTTCTTCTGGTATATTGAAGAAGTAGAATATTATAACCAAGTGTGAAAATTAGCGATTCTGTTTTGGTCCCAGAGGGGCATTCTGAATATTTTTGTAGGACAGGTACCAGATTTATTCCTTATGCACGTTTTCCAGGTGATCAGTGGAGCACCTACACAGTTGTGTCTCCTTGGAACTCTAAATAGGAGAAAATATCCAAAAGCTCTCCACTTTCTGCTGAAGCAAAATGATTACTGAAACTCATGAAACTTTGTTAACTGTGAGGTTTGACTCCTTGATGAGTGGAGAGTATTCTTCAGGTAGCTTGCATGATCAGAAGTTTTAGTAAATCTGAAAATAAAGATAGGATTGATTTACATGTAACTAATTCTATCCAAAAAAGTCAGTGCATGCATAAAGACACCTGCACTTTTGTATTGTTTAATAAGTACCATTTTTGTAAGAATTTTCTTCTGCACTTAACTGGCATAAAACTCTTACTCAGTCCACTAAAAATTTTACTAATCTTTTTATTAAAACCTGTGCAAAGAGAAGGTTTTCCAGCTAGCCCATGTCTTACAGTTGTGTGGTGGATAGAGGCATTTAAAAATGGTTCGATGCTATGATAGAGAATATGGTGTCCAAAAAGATAAAAGTTAACCAGAAGATATGAAAACACAGAAAATACTGTAATCTGTTTTCACTAAATAAGCAGTAGTAAAGAGGCAGCTGCTGACTGACACATCAATAGATTCTCTGGAGCTGCTACTGAAACAGCAGCAAATAAGTTGTCAGTGCTGTCACAGACCCATAAACTGTGTACAGCTCTGGGTATCACCAGTGTAACTGCAGCCTCGCCAGAGGAATCCTTGTCCTTCAGCTGCATGTACACCAAGCTGGAATGAGGAGAGACAGATGTGATGAATGTTTTATTATTGAATGCAAAATAAACCAGGAGAGAAGAATATTTATAAAATGGATGAGTATAGACTAAAGCAGTTTTTAATCTTGTCCTGTAGGTCTTCCTGTTTCATTTAGCACAAACGGGATGGAGCTGATGCTTCTCTGCATCCCTAAGGCAAGGAGGATACTGCAAACAGCGGGATTTTCTTTGGGAACTTTAAAAGGCATAGTGGTTGAAATTTTCTTGAAAAAAAAAAACCTATAAAAGCAGATGACAGGAGACATGCCTTTTTCTATTAACTATTAAAAAAGATTGAGCAATTCAGAAGAATTTATACATGTCCTATGAGGCAGAAAAAGTCCAATAGAACCAAAATTCGTGCTTTGAATTCCAGTGTACCAGTCAATAGCTCTTAACATCTGTGTCTCTCTTTGGTGTTTATGTATAAATATTCCAACTTATTGTTACACAGTTCGTTTCAGCTCTGCTTGAAGGTAATTTGATTCTGGTTTTACCTACAGTATAGCAGATGACAAGGGGGCAAATAATAATTTTTAATATTTTAATGCTAATCATATTAGCTTTGTGGTATTTCATTTATTTTCCTTCTCTTGTGGCAGTTAAGCCTGTTTTCTTATGAACAGAAGAAAATCTGATATCTTTGTCTAATCTCAGCAAGCAACACTGGCTGATGTCATCTTTTTATTCAGTGTGTGATCATACAGTCATTTCTTCTTCTACTACTGTAAGTCTGGAACTTAGTTTGGCTTATCTAAATTTTTTAGCCTCCTAGTTTGGAGTTTTTGAAGAAAATTTTCAAAGTATTTGAGACTATTTTAGGTTGTTCCTTAAATATTAGATAGAAAGTGGATACAGCTCCACAGGACAATTTCATACTAATAACAGCTATGAAAATCCTGCCCTGTGAAACATGTGACCATTTCTCAGACACTGTGTTCTGGTCTTTTGCTCTTGATCCTTGGTGTAGATATCAGTCTTGGTCTTTAACAATATTATATTTATATGACTTATGGGTTTGTCACCATTATCATTTTATTTACGCTTTTGAAACAAATCTCTCAGTCTTCCCAATTCACCACATTTCGTTCGGCCGCTGGAATGTCTGAGTGGGATCTATATATTTTACTGATTCAGCCAAGCCAGATGTTGCTGTTCAGGATCACATCTGATGTGCTCAGCAGCTAATGGGCTTTCAGTCATCAGGGCCAAAAACAGAACTCGTATGAAGTAAAAGCCCCCAAAACATTTGTGCTGTGAGCACTTGGGTCTCCATCACCAACTGCTTTGACCTTCTAATCTGCTCTTATGGCACTACGAATTATTTGATTTTGCAAGCATATTCTTTGTGGCCCAAAGTGGACAGCTGCTCACTCCTCTGTCCCAGGCAGCCTTTTAACATTCCTGCCCTACTGCACCTTCTGTCTGTGCTGTTACTACAAACCAGTTGCATGTAATCCTCATGTGTGTGTAAGAAGAACCAAGGAACGTGCTTTATTTGTAAGAGTCCTGAGGAACTACTCTCACTTTTGGTGTCAAACCAAGGGGCTATTTTCTTGGATTTCATTGGAAGTAATGCAATGAGACTTCAGCTTGCAGGACCACGATACAGCTGTCCAAGTCAAACACTTTGTGGCATTGCCAGCTGTGTGATATGGAAAGACTTGCAACCATCAATTATCTGTTTGCTTCCATAGCAAATAATTAATTACTTGGTTGCATGTACTGTTATCATATATATTAAAGGAGGCAAAATATGCTTCTTTGTCCTTTATGGATAATGTATACCTTGTCATACTGGTGTTTCCTGGGATTAGAAGAGATTGCTTAAAATGCACACTGTCTTTTACTTCTAATCATCACTTAGATGAGCCCTCAACTTTCAAGAAAGCCTGGTCTACAAGAGGATGATAGGTTTTTGAGACTACCACATTCAGTAACCAAATAGTTCTCTTGTCAGTCAGTAATTTATTCTTTTAGAGGTTAATTCCAGAATTTGGTAGAAGTATCTAGTAGCTGTTGAAAAGCAATAGAAAACAAAACCATTAGAAGGCTAATGGGACTCAGTATCTAATCACCAGAGATGTTCTTAAAGCATGTTCTTTTGTTTCAGATTTGCAGACCAGTTTATTAATAAAGACACAAATGCAGTTTTCATCTTCACCAAACTGACCTCCTGTTCGGCTCTCAGTGTGTCCGCTAGTAATTTTTCTACATCACTGCTAGTAAAGTGCTAGCAGCAATTCTTCTATTTCTCCTGTCAACCAAGCTTTATTCAAGTTTGACCTTCTCTTTGTCAGACAAGCATCACTCATCTCTCGTGATGTGCTAGCTTTAATATTCTCTTTCAAGCGTTATACAGTATCTTCCTGGAATAAGCTCCAGCAATACAACATCCTCTGGGCTTGCACAGCATCATGTTCTGTTCTATAGTGGCAATAATAGCTTGTGGGTACAGCATTTATTATTTTAGCATGGCTTAATTTGTGTCACTGTTTTGGGCAGACAATCTATTTCTTTAATGTGCTGCTTCTATTTGAACCTGGTTTTTCTGCATTATTTCCCTTTCTTAGCAATATGTGCTAATTAGAATTGCCCAGCTCAGACTACAAACTACTTCTGAAGGTGGGGACTTTACACGTGTTATTTCCATGGAATAGCTGTATTGTTATCTAATTCCAGCAAGTACTTTATCTGAAGAGTTTTCTTCCAGGAATGACAGAATTATCAGTCAGTTTGACATTCTTGCAGCCACTTTTCAGAAGTAAAATTGAAATGGTACTTCGAAAGAATGATGAACTTTAATTCTTTTTCCAATTTGGTGTTATGCAATTACACACACTTCCAAGAGGGGAAAATCAAGGGTTTGATTCATTCTGATCCTGGCCTTTCCTAACAGATTTTTAGAACCTTATTACAGTTCTTGCACTGGGGGTGGGGTGGAAGGGGGTAATGGTGAACTCAATTTTTGCAGTCATTAAAGAAAGAGGAGTGTATTGGGACAATGGTCTGCCGCTCAGAAAAATGTAAAAGTGAAATAATGACACAAGACTTGAAAGATCATTATGATGGGGAGAGAGGAGAGAACCATTCAAACCTCTTTGATATAAATATCTCTGCTGATGGATAAGGCATATTGGCCAGTTGTATTTCTGATGGTATCACAAGCTACAAAAGCAAAGGTCTGTGTTCACTTCTATATGTTCATTGCTAGTGTACCTTTCATACTGGAAGAATCTGCCTTTTCAGCATCTTTCACAGATTTTTTTTTCTCAGAAGTTTGGGTATAGACATGAGTTACCTTGTATGATGAATTCCTGTGCTGTGTGGTGAATTACAGATAGCAACATTGTTACTAAAAATGAAAAATTTAGACCATGGCTTAGTTTGAAAACAGTTGAGAACCGTGTAAAGTTAATCTTTTCTAAGATCTGTTAGTTTTCAGACTAAGTTCGAATAGTGATTATGCAGCATTAACAAGCACTCGTTGGAAATTTTCTTAGCCTTGGTTTAAACTGATATGGGGATAGAGAATAACCTGGGAAGTTATGTGAGGGTACTGAAAGAATACCAAATAAGCCACTCTCACTCCACCTCCCCAGTCCTCACCATCTGGGGATGAACTTACCTCAGTGGATACTTGTGAACCATTTTCAACAGAAGTCAGGATTTAGTGGCTATGCTAAATATTATACAGCTTTTTAATACCTGAAATTTATTAATGGAAATTTAAAGACTAATTTTAACTAATTTCGTGTTTAGGTACCTAATTAAATATAATTAACTGCCTTTAAAAAAAGGGGTCAGGAAACATTTTCCTTTTGCCTTCAATATTTGACATTTGTAAATATAATGTTCAGTAGTATGTAGCCAGATGACCACTCTCTCTTTATCATTCCACTACACAAATGTGTATTTATGGAGTGCAAAGAGATATGATGGCAACAACTAAGGAGCAATATCACTCCTTGGAATTTTCCTATAATCCTAGTAAAACACTCTCTTGTTATCTAAAATGGCACATGGTATAGAGGCATAACATGAGGGCAGTTACTGGTATTTCATAATGTAGTGAATTTTCACTTAAAATAAAAATCTAAGGAGGAGCAAACTAATTGAAATAAAACAAGTATCCCATAGGGTTAACTAAATGAATCACTGTTTACACTGCTCCTCATACACTCATAACTTTTTCAGGCTTGTTTTTTGAATGTGTGGATGACAGAAATGAGTTATATGAAGATAAGTTCTTTTAAGTAAATCATTGTCATTCAGCAGTATAATCTGAGATGTCTAGCCTTGAATCCCTGATTTGAAAATACATTCAATGGTCCCTTACATAATCACAGTTCATTCCTTATCTACATCAAGGAATGTCCCTGTCTGTTCTGGTAGCCTAACGACTACTAAAGTGAATTGCTTGGTGACTCAGGACACTTCCTGATTTGGTGCTCTCATACAGGCAGAGAACACTTCCACAGTTCAGATTATTTCACTCATGGTGAGTCCAGAAGAAGCAGTAAACAATGAAGAAGTTTTCAAACTGATTTTGTCTCTGAAGATGCAGTCATTTGCTACAAAAAAAGAGATGCTCTCAAGATTTCTTTTTGGGAAATTTGCGTCAGTTGTCTGCTTTATGCAATTTCTATTCAGAAAAGAGACCATTAGGTAGGTGGGGGTTTTTTGTTTCTTTGTCTGGTTTTTCATATGTAGCCACTGCAAAGAAGAGGAAAACATAATATATTTTCTCCCTTCCTAATTTTTGATTGTCACTCTCCTTCCTAAATTGAGGCACAATTAGGTTCCAGTAAAAGAAGCGTAGTGAAATTCAATCAAGGTGCCTGAAACCCAAGAGAAGTAAGGAAAATTTCATATGTCCATCTCTCATGCGCTGAAATACAGAATTCCATTTGATGTGGAAGACAAGTCTCAGCAACTTTTAAAATAACTTTCTAAACAAGTGAATTAAACATAGGATTCCTGTGATTCTTTAGGCATCTTTTAGCAAAGTACCTTCAAATTATTTAAAAATTGCATTCCACATAATATGAGATTTATTATGTGTCTTTACGTGGCAGTATTATGGATGTTTTCATTAGATATTCTAGAAAGAAGGTGTGGGTTGCATGAACAGATTATGATGAGGCTTCTTAACTTCCAAGGAGTGTCTTGCTTAAAACTTCCCTCAGTCCCCACATTCCTCTTTGCCTTTTGGACCTTTCCTTTTTCACAGGTGTGAGAACTGATTCAGTCTCAGTCTCTCCTGCCTAAAGTCCTGTTGGTATTTGCTCTCTTGCCTTTTCTCTCACTCGTTTGAGCAGATGCTGCTCCAACACTCTGGTTTTAACTATTCCTCATATCTTCTTTAGCCCTCATAAAAACATGTTTCTGTTTCCAGACAGTCCAGTTTACAGTCATCTCATTACTCCTGGCTCTGCTCTCAGCTTGCTTATGAAATGCTGTGATAATTCTGTGGTGGGAATGATGGATCATATGGTTGTCCAAATCTTCTTTAAATGCTTGTGGAGAAAGACCAGCTGATCATATCTGATGTTGTCAGACAAACACATTTCACGAATAAATAAATTTTTAAAAGGTGTTTTGAGAGTAAGCTCAGTTTTATAAATCTGCTCAGTCAAATGAGGGTAATTTGACAACTAAAACACTATAGCTTCATTTAGCCAAGAATTAATTTCTGAGGCTAAATGAAAATTCTACTGTTTCAGGAGAGGGGATAGGGAAGTTTTGAAGTGAAAACATCACATCCCAGCAGAAAGGTAGCTCAATCAATTTTTCTAAAACATGAAAATAGAAATTGATATCATGTCCATTTATATTTAGGAGATGAACTATGAAAATTATCAATTCACAACATATCAAGCAGATGGTCTTGGTGCACAGAGATGTGCTTACTGTATTTTCACTAAATTGTAGAGTTTACTATTAGCAAGAGTTTTGATTTAATATTATGTAAAACTCAGAGCATAATTTTGCCTTAGGTCAAGTAGCTATTGTTCATTCTTTTAGGCGTACTCTTTCTAAAAGGATTGTTCACAACAGCAGTGAAGGAAAGCTAAGATCTGTAGTCAAGCACAGGAAAATGGCAAATTTTGTGGTGTCACAAAAGAGAAGAGACTGTTGCATAGCTGGATTTTCTGTGGATTCCAATTTGGTGTTGTGACATTCCTAATATCTAGCAGCTCAATCCCCTTTAACCTTTTTGAATAATAAAAAATCAGATATAATTTAACCTGTAAAACATGTTTTGAACAGTTTATCTCCAGTTTCTGTTCTGCCCATTCTTGTGCATGTGCTTTGCTTTGATCACATAATTAGCCTTTAAATTAGTGGCATAATAGATACTTTTAGTTCTCTGATTTGTCAGTAGTACACTGTATTCAGCTTTACATTTGCCAGTATATTTTTGATATATGCATTTGAATGTGGTATTTTCTTCCAGATAAGCTGGTTTAGAAATAAAATGTGGCACATGTTTAAGGTGTAAATTATTATTTGTAGTGTATATAACCTGAGATATCTCCAAACATCTCAAAAATACCCGAATTATTTAAAGGGTTTGTAGAATGTGTCCTCTCTTTGGGGGGAAAAAAAAGTGGAAAGATCAGTAAGGTGACAATTAAAACAACCCAGGTTCATGTATGCACTGTACTATAAAGTGTGAAAGTCAATAAAATAGGGGTAGATATTTCTGTCAGCAAATATTTTCTGTCTGATAGTAAATGTGAATACATCATGTTTTTGCATTAGGCAATTTAGAATTATATATGTCAATCTTATATTTTCACAATTGTAGTTCTTCTATTGGCATCTAGGGACAATTTCTGTCATTATATGAATAGCTGTGATAGAATAGTTACATTTCAGGAGTTGGAGCAGGGGGTGTGATGTGTTTATATACTTAGTAGAAACACTTTCCTTTTCCTTGAAAATAGAGTATTATTTTTTGGAACACTGCAACTATATTAAATATATATTCATTAATATTAAAAATATATTTTAAAAATCCAATAAAATTAAAAATCATGTGGAGATGGGATATGGTATATAGATTATACGCTATCCACACAGCCCTTCATAAGTGGCAGGGGTTCTTATCTACCGACAACATCTTTTTGCTTGTTTAAAATGTACTGAGAGTGATCTTGCCACACTTATAAGCACAGGTGTTACTTGGATTCCGGTCTACAGAATCCAGATTAAAACAGTGACAGATTTTTATGTCATAAGATACTTTCTCAGTGACTGTTTTGTCTAACCTATATTCCCCTTCTTCCCAATTCTCTTTCAGATAGCGGTTCTGTGGATGAAAAGGTTTAAAATCACCTATTTGCTATAGGGATCATGTATTTTGTTGATGTTTGTTTGTGACTTCTTTGACCTGTTTTGTTCCTTCATTTTAGTTGTCAAATCTGCATGGTTTTTTTCCCAGCTTTCCACTCTTTTGTTCTCCTTTGAGTGTATTGCAAATGTGTTGCGTTTATAAACAGGACAACCCTCACTGTTGTGCTTATCATAATTGCCAACACAGGGGTCTGCTGCTGTCAAACATGATATCTCATATTTGCCTCCAATTATCACCTACACTGCTTACACTATAGGACTTAAAGGATAACAGTATTTGGGAAGCAATACCTTATCTGCCCGTGGGTTCTTCCAATGTGTTTCACTAAATGCTGAATGCTGCCAAAATGTATCCCAAAGGAATAGTTACTCTAGCTTTGGCCTGGAGCTGACCCTGCTAAACATTTTCATATGTCTTATATGTTTGATGCAGTTAAATTCTGTCCAAAACTTACTAAAAGCAACCAAGTAACTGTACTTTTTTTGGTCTCTATTAAAGGCTCGGATAGTAAGTGGAGGTTCCTTGGATGCTTCCAAGCTTTATGCAGTCCAGGCATTTACTGGGTAAGTACCAATATGACTGTGAATGTTGTTATTTATATCTGCAAAGTAGTCTCATAGCATTGTAGTATTTTTTTCTAAGTCTTCTTATTTTAAAAAATTTCATAATTTTAAAGGCAAGATACACAACAAAACTGACTGTGTCTTCTCCTTTCAATTTTTTTAATTACTTATTTTTTTGAGAAATCAATCCAACAATTCAGATGCCAAGCCTGACTGGATGACAGATGTTTTTACCTTTTTTTGCACGTAAAATAGATACCCTTTGAAGCTGTAACACAATTTTTGTCTTCATTCTAGTAAATGTACAGTAATATAATGCTAGTAATATAATATCAGTCTAGTACTTAAAAGCTAAAAGGTCAAGGGAAAAAGATCTTCCAGTGGTTGAGTGTAAATATGGCATAAACCAGTACATTTTGCTCTGTTGTCTCCAGATGAAGTTATCTTGCTTAGATGAAGTTGTAGGGATTCCTTTCTTGGAGGAAAATCTCTCCTTCCTATTTTGAATTGTCTGGAAAGGAAGAGAAGTAAAAGTCATCGGTAAATTTATCAGTTACATTAGTTTCCTAATTTAAAGGGTTATTATAATTTTGCTGGCGCACTATGAAAGCACTTTTTGCTATAGATATGCTTTGTTACAAAGACAGGTGATGACATCAAATTAATCATTCATCTTCTTGTTTTTATATCTGAAAGGCTGTACAACAGATGCTAGATACTATGAAGTTTTCCTGTTTAGGTTCCTATGTTTCAGGGCAGGGGTTGCTGTAAAAGTGTGCGGCCATTCGTGCCATCGGGCAGGATTAGTCGCTGAATGCAAACCAGAAGAGAAGCAGTTTAACATCTGGTTATTGTGTAATTTAAGAGAGCATTTTGTAAGCAGACTCTGAGAGTGTAGGTACTGACAATCAGGTATTGGTATCTATGCCTATAGGAAGCTGTATGTGACCATACTTTTTTGCCATGTGCACTGCTTTCCATCATCAGTTTCTTTAATAATTCTAATTTTTTGTGGGTTGCACACAAAATAATCTCATAGGTGTAAGGAGAACTTCTGCTACTGACAATGCCTGTACAGACTGAAGGTGCTCTTTTTTTGCCCTGTCTTCCAGTCGCAGGTGAATAAATTCAAATATTGAATCCTCTGAGAATAAGCTGTGTCAATCCCTTGTGTGGAAGTCCTGTAACCACTGCATAGGATGACTTCAAATGACTGACAGTAGTTCAATACTAGCTCATGTTTTTAGATTAAACATTACTTCTATTGCTGACAAAGTGTAGACTGGGCCTCTCCTCCCTTTGCTGTCTGCAATCTGTTTTTGAAGCCTCTGTTTCACTAGGCCTCCCTGAAAACAGTTATGCAATTTTCATTTAACTTCTCATTCAGCCAAAAAATGCTGTCACTTCAAAAATTTCTGTGGCTCTGTTTTAATCACGCTTCCCACTCTAGTCCTGCATACAAAAACTAGTCCTAAATTCTAGGATCCCTCAGCCTTTTCTCTGACTGCAATTCTTTTTTTCTCTTACAGTTTCCAAAACGTGTTATATTTGAAGTGAGGGCAGATTCTCTCCCTCACAACCATTGATACTGTGCTTTATCTATACAGAAATGTCTCAGTTGCTTCTTTTCTGCCTTGCCCTTCCCTCTCTGTCATAGTACAAAGCTGTGAACCCTTCTCACATGCACATCTCACCAGCACATCCCACGCCCATGGCAGGGACCGCAACCCTTCATTCTCTGCAATGATCTACACTTGCCTGCATGAAATGAGTAAAGAGCCAGGACAAAAAAAGTAAAGGCAAAGACCAAAGACAGCTTTCCTGGGGTTTCTCATCCAACCTCTCTGTTAAATGGCAAAAAGCACCACCTTTCCTGGGTTTTCCCTACCAGTATCCAGTAATGGCTTCTTAATTTCATTGAAAATGAGACACTTTAGAGTTCATTGTTCGCATATTTTTAAAAAGCAAAAGGAGGTCAGCTGGGTTTTTTATCATGAATCTTGGGTAGTTCTGTTTTACTTTTTCCAGAGACTTGCTCTGTATTAATTTACTGCTTGTCTGATGGCAAGTGAGAGACTGATAATTTTACACATGGCCTAATCCATTCTGAAATTTGCTAATGATACACAGATGGTGCTGCATGTAGATGATTCCTCCTTTCCTTCAGTGGCATGTTCTCAATGGTAAAACAAACTTATTTTTCTTGGACTCTGACAAATTCAAATACATTATTGTTGTGCAGAATATCTTCAGAAGCACACAAAAGATAGTCAGTATTACAGATTTTTTTTGTGGCTTGAATAATAGCTTTGATTAAACTTCACCATCTTATATGTCAAGTTACGGTTGGCTTATAATTGGGCATAGGGAGGGTAGTAGAGAATTTAATGTATAACCTACATTAACATGAATAGTTTTTCTGTGGCTAGTCTTTAATGTTCCCAAGATTATACACAAAGACTAATATTTCATTGTCAATACAGCATTGCCCAGTTTGCTAGTTCTGGTAAAGTAGTTGTTCTGCTTTTCCAAGAAAATTCGATCTCACAATCCAGATCAGTATATTAATCTTTACTTCCAGTGATAGTCAAAAATCTTTGCATATTTACGGTCCTCTTACATGTTATGAGAAGGATCAATTCGTTCTTATACAGAGAATTTGTGCATTGGAGGATTTCTAGTTTACATCCCCAAATTCGGGGCTGTTTCAGTAAAGATTCAACAAAAAGAACTACGTAAGCAGTTCTCCAAAAATAAGATTGATTTTGGCAAAGAGGCAGGAGATATTATTGTCTTCTGAGACTTCATCTGGTCATTGACTCATTGCACAAGAGAAAGGAGACGGTTTCCCTTTACAAGCTGCAGTAGTTTCAGATTGCAGTTCTTCCCTCAAATGTGCTTAGCTTCTTTAACTTCTTAAAGGTGTTCAGGTGAGCAAGTGTGTATGTGTAAGGATTTCCTGACATCACCAGATTTCAAAAATTCATTGCAGAGAAGTTGCAGAACCTTCTTGGTAATAGCTACAGTACCACCCTGGTATTGTCAGAAAAGATGGTAAAGTGCATTTAAAACCAAAATATTTAATGTCATTGATGTTTCATTTTGCAGATGATAACTGGAATGAGTTTTAGTAATACTTTTTCAAAATAACAGAATGGGTACCTCTTGACTATATATAACTTATAGGTAAATAATTGTTATATTGTAGAGATACACAGAGGAAAAAGCAGATCAAGATGTTTCTGCCAAGTTGAAGTTGAGCTGAAAATCATAATGAAAAGATTGTGGGGGGAAGTACAGATTGAGTAGAAGATCAAGCTATTTAAAGAGACAGAGGTGTGAGTTATGACAGATTACTGACTGAGCATAAATTACACCACTAATGTCATAATAAAATATCTTTGCATTAGGTATTCATCTGCCTTTATTCTGTCATTCCTGCTGTTCCCTCAAAAGCCAACCTTTTCTTTCTTTGGTAACATCATCAACAGTCTTAATTCAGACATAACTTTTTTTCCCCAGAAAAAGGCTATTAGTCATTCTCGAATTTGGATTTTTTTTTCCTTGCTATGTGCTACTCCTTAATGATCAGTAAGAGGAGTTCAGTAAGAACCTCCATTTCACTCATATTTTTTGTTATAGAACAGAATAATAGATTGAAGTGATTTTACAGATATTGTCTGTCAGAAGTAGCTCTTTGTGGCATAAGAATTCCTTATACACAGGATGAGTTTTATTTACTGCTGATGGAACTGCTCCTGAGCAGCAAAAAGCCCTGAGTTTCTGAGTTTATCTCTTAGTCTCCCTACATTTACTTTTCACAATCTTAGAAATGTTATTTTATTTCTTTCACAGTTTTTCTGGGTTTGTAGGTCTGGAAGTTTCAATTTGGGTCTACTTTGATCTTTATGTTCTTGAAAAAAAATTTTAGTATCACAACCCTTCACAAAGAGTGTTCATGTCAAAATATAAAGGAATTGCATAAACAGCTTATGAATTCCTTTCCCGTTTTTAGATGATGATGCAGGTGCATCAGAAGGGGGTATGAAAGAAATAGATCATCTCCTGAATGTATAGGGTAAGATTTAGGACAGTGGTAACGCTCATAAGTGTTAAAATAAACTCTCCTGTGCTCTAAGTGCTTTACTCACTCAACTAAGATATGAAAGGCATGACCATTTTTTCTCTTGTAACTAGAAGGAACTCTGCAAAGAAAAAGAGAGGGATGCTTTGATTTTAATATAGGCAACTTGGGAATTTTCTGTGCAAAAAATTGTGTCGATACTGACTTGGTGCATTAGAAGAATTGGTAGAAGTGGTTGCAAGTTGCTCCTTGCTTCTGTTTCCAAGTGATATGTGAGATCTAATTGGAGTTTAATTGTGTGCTTAATGAAAAAGCTTAAACCGGGAAAGAGAAAATAATGACGGTCACCATGGAACTATCTTAAAACGGGACAAGCTCTGTTTTTCATGTTCATGTGGAGTTATTTGAGATGTGAATCTGTGACTTTGCTAGATATTGTAGTCTTTATCAAACTTATTGCAACAATGATATTCTCTGCAATGTTGGGCTGCATCTCAACTACCAGATATACAAGACCTTTTCATGGAAAGCTACTGTTATAACTTCTAAATCAATGGTAAAAGTTTTAGGAGGTATTGAGCAGCCTTTCAGCTACTCTGCTTTGGCTGAATGCCTGAAGTAAAAGTCAGCAGCACCAAGAACACTTTCACCAGCTTTTCGTAAGAAATAGAACATTTACCTTCTTTAGCTGCTAACTGCTAATTTTGATTTTATCTGTAAATACAGATATTATAAGCAGTTCTTAAGGATGCAGACTTGTAAGCCCCGTGTTTGTATTTTCTTCTTTGCCTTTGTATCTCCTCCAGTGGGCTGTATGGCATTGACAGCATGCCAGACCTGCGCAGGAAGAAGTCTTTTCCCATTGTTCGAGATGTGGTGAGTAACTTTGGAAACTGTTAATTCCTTTGTCAGTTGTCTACACCTTTCTTGTCATTGCTACTGTGCATGTGAATGACAGTTTGTCAACCGTTGTTTTAGGGAAAATAGGTATCTTGAGAGAATGGATTGAGGCCAGTGAAAGTCAATGAGGCAGTTGATATAATGGACTAGATAAGTCTGAATATCTCAGTGAATATTTAGATATTACTTGTGTAATCAAGTAATGTTCATTTTGTGCAATAATAAACTGCCCATTCTCGTTTTAAGTTAGTTTATGAAGACACGTGCTATTAAGGGTTTGGGATAGTGATTGACTTGATTTGTTTTGATACTGAAAGAGGAAGAAAGTTCCTTTTAAAAAGCAGCCCTTTTTCACTATGAGTATTTTAAAGATTTATGCATACTTTGGGTACAAGATGAGGCATTGGGTTTTTAACAGTCATCACAGACAATAATAGTCTAGAAAAATAAATTTCAGAAAGGTGAAAAGAATGGCAGTTCCTTAGAGATTTATTCTGACTTCCAGTATAAACAAGATTAAGTAGAATCTCTCTGCTCTGAAGAATTTCAGGTGCTATTCGCATTTCTCTTTTTCTTTTCCTGAAGTACAGAATTCATAATTCAATAAAATCCAAACTTAGTCTCTGATGGCAGTAAGCCCCCAAACCAATTTTTCGTTGTAAAGAAATGATGGGGAGTTAACCTAAGTAAATGTTACTGGAGCTGTCACTAAAAGATCAGCCTCTGCTAAATTATTGCTCAGTGTTTTCTCAGCTACACTGTTCAGTTACTGTTCAGTGATACACTGTGCTATCTGAACAGTCAGAGAATACACAGCTACCCTTTTAGGGTAGAATTCCTTCTGAAATCAATGAAATGTTACAATGGGTGACATAGGAGAGCCTGCATTCATTCTAACCATCTTTTTGACAGCAATCACTCCACTGTTAGTTGTATCATACAAGTATAATCTACTGCCCCATTATGACACTTCTATGCATATTAAATGACACTCTGTTTTAATTGTTGGAACTGTTTGCAGAAAAGTATAGCTCAGAATGCATTAAGACATCAAAATGTTAATTATTCACTTTGAAAGGAATAACGCTTTCATTTTATTATTCTAGTATGTCAGTGATTACTGCTTTACTGTCCAGTCACTGGAGCATAACTCCTCTTGAAGGAATTCTATCTTTAATAAGTGTAAATCACAGAGTTTTAAAACTGAAATCATTCTGAAATTGAATCGTTATGGACTTACAGTATAGTTCTTGGCTATATGTTTTTTAACTATATACATCTTTAAAAGAGTAAATTGTATTTCAATTCAGTTCTACATCTACAAGCCTAAAAAACTTCTTCCAACTTCAGAAGAATTTATTTCAGACTTAGTGTAGGCTCTCATCTTTGAAAGATTATTTGTATTTAAAGGTATATGTTTCAAGCAGCCTCCTGCAAGCTCTGAGCTTTCAGTAGGTTCCAACACACCTCATTTAAATCAATGACTTAATGATCAGGTCCTTGTAAGATGTGACACATTGTAAATGATCCTTGTTTTATGCTTACTTCTGACTCACAAAACTAGAGGTAATACTGCTAGAAATGAGTGATAGACTCATTCGATACTGACTGAAATAGATATAATTTCATATATATTTGTGTTGCAATAAATCTGACAAATTATTAATATTCTTTAAAATTTCTTTCCTATCTTGGCTGGATTTTTCAGGCTATGGTAAGTACTTTTATACTGATAAATGTTCTAAAATTATCATAACAACTTTTATGGATTTCATTAATGTCATTTTTTTTTCCTATTTATTTATTTATTTATTCATTCATTTAAGCTGCTAAGGCAAATTTGGAGATAATATATAAGACAGTGTAGACACAAGTCATTAAGTCATCTAAAAGGCCTTGAGCATAAAGGAAATTAATTTATTTTAAATCCTGTACCAGAGATTTGGAAAAACATTTAAAAATTAAATAGACAGTGTTCTGCTTTATCATCTTCTCCTATTGTTTGGGGGTTTTTATAAATTTTTTCATACATTCATGATTCAACAGTACTTACTTAAGGTCTTACACTCTGCAGGTCAAATTCTCACATAAGGAAAGACATGAGGTAAAATCTGAATGTCAGTTTGAGGGTAATCCAGTGTAAACTGCTGACATAAGTCTTGTGTCCTGTTGAAGGAGAGTGGTGAAACACTTCAGGTTCCTGTTGCTCACCACCTTGTTCTGATGCTCTGGCAATTTGGACTTCCTAGAGAGCCCAGATGATTAGCTGTACTTACCTATTGAATTATCACCAACTACAGTATTTCAGAACAGCAGCATTTTACTTATGGACTTTCTCTTGCAGATGCTGTTTATTCTGACAGTGATTCATAAATGGAAATAACCCTTGTGATTATTTTTTTCACTAAAATTCCTGTAAATTTAACACATATGACTGTTAAATATACTGGTTTATCACAAGTCCCTCTGGATATCACTTTCTTCCAACATGACAAACACTTGATTAAGAGCAACCTAATTACCTGTTTTCTATTAGTTTTTGTTATTTTATATAGGGCACTGTACTATAATTTTAGACACATTTCTGATTAAGGAGTAAAATGGCAAAATTCCATGACTCCATGAGCACCCCTTGGGAGAACTGGGCTTCAAGGACGTAGGACAGGGCCAAAATTGCCTCCCTTTTTTGCTCTTTCTTATGGGAAATAATATCTGTTTATTGACTTCTACTGATATCAGGAAACTGCAATTCTGCTGGCTCATGTACTTTGATGAATTGCTGGAGGACAGAAGACAATAGCAGTCCCTGCCCCATAATCTGGGTTAATGTTATTATGCCCTTCGTACTCCTGCCCTTACAAGTCATCCACATTGTTCTCTCACTTGGAATGGCTGGGATTGTGCAGCTGAGACCTGGAAGGACATGAAGTCTGCAGTTCAAAACTATAAAACTAGCATACTGCACACAAGTAAATATAAATGGGTACTTTGCAAGACTTTGAGAAGAAACTTACGCTTTAAGTGGGATCAAGAGGTGGGGGCTTGTAAAGTAATTTTTTTTAACCTGAAACTCTACTGATTATGAAAATTGTTCCTTTTCTTCTTAATGATCCCATTGCATTTTTACTTACCACTTTTTACTCTGATGCATGGGTCCAGTGGCATTAGGTTTTGTCACAAAAAGTTTGAACCAGCAAAGCCTCTGGGCTCCATTTAATCTTTCCTGTGACTTTGTTAATCTCACTGGCACTCTCTGATGGAATTTCCGATATTCCCAGAAATAGAATGAAAAGATGGTCACAGAGAAGTAAACAGAATTATTTACTTAATAATAATAAAATGGGAAAATTGATAGCAAATAATGGCATAGAGTGGGTAAACTGCTGAGTTTAAAAGAAAAAGAAAAGGAGGGTTCTTTGGATCCCATCTTAACTGTAAGAAGACAGTGATAAATCAAATCAAATATTCCTAAACCAAGGATGACTTTTTACCCTATAATTGGTTTCACAAGATTAATAATTTTGTGTCTGTCTGCAAGTTTAATTATTATCAAGAGAAACTTATTGGAAATTGAATCAGGGGAAGTGAACATTTAAAATTAAAATTGAACAGTCTTAATAAATCTAAATAAATAAATAAAAATCCATTTTAAACGTCAGTGTTTAAAATGATAAAATGGGAAGAAATTGGAATTGTCTCTTCCTCCAAAGATTAATGATGCAATTGTTCTGTTGATGTGAGCCTAAATTGCTTCTGACCCAATATGTATTTCACAAAAGAATGTCATATGCAAAAATATCCCGGAAAGTTTTGTTGTAATAACTCTGTAACGGTGAACTACAGAGACACACTGCACAGTTAGGTGAAAAGTTGTATCCCCACAACTAAGGCAACAACAGACTTATGGTTAGTGGGTGGTATAATTGATCTGCACAGTGCTAGACTATGAGGGCAGCAGTGCATGACAAAGCAGATACTGGGTGACAGAAGAACAGAGATAAAGCACAAGTGTACAGACACACTTGGAATGATTTAGAATAGGGGGAAGGAAGAATGAGAACAACGCTGCAGGCGAAGTGCAATAATATAACAGTGTTATGGTTGATATTTTGCACAGTGAAATAAATCTTATCTGTTTCTGTCAGGCCAAAAGGAGTACTGATAGCAGAAGTGATATTCAGATTTGAAATATTGTTTGGAAAACACACAGAACTCATTTCACCAGGGTCTTTTTCCTTTTGATCATTATGCTTGCTAATTAGTTCTCAGGGAACCATTTAAATTTCAGGGGTATTGCAATAGGGAATATAAAATTTCATTTTTTATCATATATTAAAAATACTTCATTTTGAGTCCCTTTGTACTGTACTAGAGCAAATGAGATTGTCTCTACAACCAAGTATGTAGTATTTGGAACCAGGAAGTGTTCATATACCAATAACATCATGTGGCCAAACGAGGACAGATTGAGATAGAGTTCCAGCCTTTTTTCCTGCCTCCAGGAACCAGAGTATTTCTCCATATATGCATATGGAGAAATATGGATACTGTGATCCGTAGTATTAAATTAATATTCTCTTTAAGGAAAATAATAATTTAAAGTTTTTCAAGGTCTTTTATTTAAGACAAGTAACACTTTTATATATACACACAGTTTAAAAATGCTCAGTGAGTTACAAAAATTATCCACACTGACAACTTGAACCGTAAGACTACTGCAAAATGATCTCCCATGTTGCTGCAGGCACAGTCAGCTTCCAAATTAGGGCAGGATGCCTATCCTTGTACCACACTAATTTGGTTGGCAAAGCGGAAAAACAGTGACAGCCTGTGGTTTAAAAAAACTGACTCACAAACCTCAGAATAACAGGTTTTCTATTAGAAATGGCAGTTCAGCTGGGCACTGCTGAAAGAAACAGTAATGATAATGGAAGGTGTACTTCCATTGCATACTGAAACCTTAAAAGTTGTGTGCTGCAAACATTGACTAAAAGTTTTTATAACTTCTGCAGTTTTGTTTACGTCCAATAGCATAATCAAATGCTAATTGCCTCTCATTAGATTCGACAGCTGGTGTTACAAGTATAATTTTAACCATTTTGCATTTGCCCCAAACAGACGCTTGCAGCTCGAAAGTCTGGTATTTCCATGGCCATGCTCACCCGGACCTCCATAAACACCGAGGAAATGGTAAGTGTGTTCAATGACACGTTTAAATCACTTAAATAATGGAGACATTTTTGTTAAAAAATCTTTAAAAATTATTTCAGCCTTAGACACTCCAAACTGGATGAAATTGAGTGTGTAAACGTTCCATTTATTGCATAGGAAATTTCAGGGATCCTGAGCAGAATTTGCTGCCTGATCCATGGTGACAAGGCCAGGTTTGCTTCTGCTGATTCACACCCACGACAGTCAGAAGAGACTGAGCAAGAAACCTTTGTTTTACCAAACAGTTATTTGGGGGAAGCATTTTATACCGTGCTTTACCTGCAGACTTTCAGCATCTTTACGTCTTCATCCCACAACGGGTGCAATTAGAATGACAGCACTCTGTAAGAAGGTTTCTTTGTGATCATTATTTTTTCCCAGTCCTTATAAGTGGCTGGGACACTATTTGACGTTTTTTAATGTAACTCATGCTTAATAATAACACGTCATTCTTGAAGAAATGTTTAATTCATACAAGACATGACCGCAAGAATATTTTGAAAAATCATATTCTCATAGCTAGTAAAACCTGTGTATTGTGGTTTCCCATTATAGACTTCACTTAAATTTTGAAAAATTAATTTATTTGAAACAAAAACACAAAAGGTGTAATTTTCCTCAGGAGTACTTAAAGCGTGATGCAAGAAGATTTACACGGCTGAACTAAGCAAAAGGACTAATTTGAAGGAATTCAGGCCCATTTTGTGTTCCTTAACTTGCTAGTGCATACGTAACCTTCTAAAGTATATCCTACATTGAAGAAAAACAAAGTGTTGAATTTTTCTTACACAGTTGCTAAGCTCCATAGTAGAAGAATGGAAGAATAGAATATACTGACAGGTGTTCTGGGAACTGAAACCCACAGCACAAATACACACACGTCCATCTCACCTGATTTATTTTGAACTTTCTGTGCTTATTTGGTAATCATAAAGTAACAATTTGGTAGTGCTCAGGGATGGATTGCTGAAGTAGAAAACAACTGGTGTTTGAAATGTTCTTTCAGTAGAAGAAGGAGTTATTTTATTCTGCTACCTCAAAACAGTAACAAAGGTTGACAGAATAAAAGAGAACTGTGGAATCTTAAGAAGTTCAAGGCTGAGAGAAAATTATACAGAAAAACTTACACCATGCAAGTGGCACAAAATAAAGAATTTTTTCATCTATGTTATTGTTTCTACAAAAATACCTAAGCTACTGTTTCTACAAAAATACCTAAGTTCATTAAAAGAAACTAAGATACTCCATATGCTTTACTAAAAAATGTTTGCTTAAAAAAAACCCTATTAATGCATTATTACCTTTTATGATGATTAATATAGATGCAACTATTAATTTACATGCCTCCCTTCCTGTAAAAACTACCAGACTCTGACTTTAGTTGCAAGTTTTAGAGGTAATATTAATTGCCAGCAAATGCAGGACAATAAATAATAATCTGGACTGCACTTATAGATTCTTACTTGAGTGATACTGTTCAGGAGGAAAAAAGAATGCAGCAAATCCCAGTAGATAGCTCAGTGTAAGCATTTTTCCAAATACTTGCTGTCAACCAGGAGAAACTACTGAACTATGATTCAGGAGATATGGAAAAATAATTTCAATGTGTTTTTATGCCTTTATACTCTTTGGCCTCCCTTTGAACCATGCCATATGAAAAACTCTGCATCAGAAATAGGTATTTCTTGAGAAATCTTTAAATAAAAATGTAAGTCCAAAGGCAGACAGCAAATATAATTTAGATACGCCAAAGTTCATTTGATGAGAAAATGTAAAAAGCTAATTGAGAGAAGAGGTGAATAAGAGAAGCCTGTCTTATTCTTTACTGAGCCAGCCTTCACTAAACATATGAAGGGAAGTGAGTACTCTTTGACAGATGAATGTAATGGTGCAGCCAGTAAAGCCACCGGCTAGATATTTAAAACAAGGAAAAGGTAATACTTGGTCTCTAAGAAGCCAGCTGAACTTAATATCCTAGGGCATCATTCAGCTGGGTAGAGCAAGATTTGAAAACAAAAAGGACAGACATTTTCAGGCATAAAAGAACTCTCCAGATACTCTCCACAAAATGAAGATGTGAAATGCAGATGAAGAAATGCAGTCACCGATGAGAGTTAAGGAAAAAAAACCCCTTTGGGCAAGCTACTCCTCTGATTAAGGCTTTTCTGGCTTTTGCTCTCCCTCATCTTTGTCTGGAGGGAATATTAGTGACTCTGGTGGGAGCAGGTTATTTGACTGATTAGATTCAGAATGGAAATTCTTTGAACTAATGCCTTTTATTAAAAAATCAAATGCCACTTCCACGAAAAATTAAAACCTGAGGTGAAGGCTTTGAGCTTTGCCACCTGACACTGCTGTCCTTCTGGTAGAGCACACACACGACACAGCGAGTTTGTGTGTTCTCAGGCATGGATCTAAAGACCTTTTAAGCAGTGTGATACTTAAACATGTGTTTTCAGTTGAGCATTCATTTAATTGCTTTGCTGAAGAAAGAGACAGGGCTGCAAGTTTGTCAAAAGAATATATTGATGATATTGAAAAGTATTTGAAGTAGTGTATGACAGAAATAAACTTCAATTCAGAGGATAAGCAGATAACTAGATAATTCTCCTGTATACTGAGTGCTAAATGTTACCATGCCCAGAGCTCAGTGAACTCATATAACAGACACATTTAAACAGAGAAAAGTAATAGGAATGAAAGCCTCTAGACAGTAAGATAAATAAAATTCTCCTTTGCAATTTGCTTTATTAACAACAGGGGAAGGAACATGTTCAGCAGCAAAAGCAATCTACAAATTCTGTCTTTCAGCTGAAAATTTCATTTACCCTCAGATGTTTATTTCAAGGCCTGTTGAGCTGTGCCATTTCATTACTTGCTGACATTATAGAAAAAGACAAAAGTTACTGGCGACATTATTTATAATGTGAAAAAACATTGAAGCTGAACAGAGTGAAAGGGCAGGATTTGTACTGAGGCTACTGGAGTTCAGGAGTGGGACAGTGTAATCTGCAAAGGAATCTTTGAATACCTGGTGGTTTCTGAGAAGCATCATTCCTCATCAAGCTGCATAAATTCACCTTAGGTTTCTTTCTGATCCCTGTAACTGGTAAGTTGTGACATGGGAGGCAGAAGGAGGAGATATGAGCAAAGATGAATTCTCCACAGTTAGGTGGCCATGACTATCCCAGTCCTTCTTAGGGTTTGCCAAATCAAACCAGTGCAGACCTTTCCTTGCTTTCAGGGAAGTTATTAGGACAAGCGAAGAAGCACCCCAGAGAGCAATTCAATATTTGTTTTAGTCTTTCCTGCTGTATCAGGTTTTTTTCTTAGTTCAGTTCTACAGTGTTCTCGGAAGTGTTAGGATCAAATGCCCGTGAAATGTCTGACCACATATATTTGGTTAGGCTTCACAGGAGGGATGTTGTTTTTAGTGTATAATTCTTAACTTCAAGAAGAGCTGTTGCAGCTTTAGCTACTTAACATTTGGTTCTGCTATTTTTAGTGCTTAAACCTATGGATCAGTAGATTTATGGCTACATGGTAATGGTTTTCCCATGGTAGCAAAAGTCCTTTAATTGATGGCTCTGATTGTGCAACATTATGCAGATGTGTGCACAAAAAATATTTTATTTTTATCAGACAATTTATCATTAGCAGAATTTTTCACACATTTTCAGCAAAGATGAAGATACATAAAACCAAGAACACGACAGTGTATTAGTAGACATCCTAATATCTTGCATTTGGTATAAACTTACCGCAGCTGAATATTAAATATAAGGGAGTGCTAACAAATCTTAACTGAGTAAGTTTGCTTTGCTTCCTGTACTTTCAGATCTGTGGCAGAGATGTTGAAGCACAAATGGACAAACCACACAAATTCCCAAGTGTTTTTCCCCATTTGCTACAGTATTAGAGCTACCTCATACCCACACCGAACAAAAACATGGTAGGACAGACAGACAGACTTTCAGAAATATCCCTCTGTGCCACCCCTTTTAATATGGTTTCTTCTTTCTAAAAGAAACAATCATTCATTATAAGGGAATAGACCTAGAACTTCTAATATATTCCTGGCAGCCATGTATGAGTTTAGTGAACACACAACCCCCCCAAAAAAAACCCTACAAATGTTGTAAGATCATATTTTTGTGTGGTGCCAAGTACAACCTACAGACTGCTGAGCTTTTTCTATTCCCAGTAAATCACCTGGACTTAGAACATCTGTATGCCTGAAAACAAAGCTCAGATAAACAAACTGGACCACTATGGCCATATAAGCCTATGTTTTACATACAAAACTTCAGAGATTGCTTTGTTTTTACTGTATTAAGCACTGAGGAGCTGAGATTGAGGTTGTTACAGTACTAAACAGCCAATAACTGTTCTGGTAGTGGAACTGGCCATGAGTCTCAAGCCAAAACAGTCAAAGAAATGGATGTGGATTTTTGAGAGTATGGATCATTCTTGTTTACAGGTAAAAAGCAACTTGATGCTCAAAAAGGAAGTAGTGAGTATGCTATTACAGATAATAGCACAGGAATACAGATAAAATGAAACCGAAAACTGGCCAGCTTTTATTTGATGAGATTATATAGACACTATATATTAAATGATAGCATTGTATATAATGAAAGTACATTTTGTGCAGTGTGTCTAAGTTCCTGTAGAAAGTATTTAAATATTCAGAAGTAGTGCTAGGTAGTTCATTAAAATGCACCAATGAATGTAATGCTGATGAATTTTTAAATTTCTGCCTAAAAATATGCATAAGACTTTGTGTTAATTGACTTACTTGATTCCAGCTTAACTCTGCTGTTTCTGAATTCAGACAAAACAGTCATCCAGGGTTCTTTTGTCTTCAAAGTGTAAGGCAAAATGAGTAAATGAGTGTTTTGCAAATTCATACTTCTTTGTATATTCTGATCTTTTGTAGCATCGTAAGTGTAAATGACATATAATTTAGCTATGGTTCACTTGTATTAAACAATAGTTCAGCTGAAGTCTTGATTTTTTTTTTCTTACCCAACAGAAAATACATGTCTTCAAGAAGACACTGCAGGCTTTGATCTATCCTATATCATCAACCACACCTCATAACTTTGAAATTTGGACAGCTACAACTCCCACATACTGTTATGAATGTGAAGGTCTACTTTGGGGCATAGCCAGACAAGGCATGAGATGCACTGAATGTGGTGTCAAATGCCATGAGAAGTGCCAAGACCTCCTGAATGCCGACTGTTTGCAGAGTGAGTATTTCTTGACAACTAAAGTGTTGCAATACTTGACACGTTTTGATTTTTTGTATACCCTCAGATATATCCTGAAATGGAGGACCAGATCATCCAAAATCAGTGAGGACATGTTCAACAGTTGAGAAGCTAGCCAGAAACTTTAGAAAACAGCTACTTTTAATTTTGCTTTTGTCCTTAAAATATGCCAAATGTTGCTGGTCAGTTACAAAATAATGCTTGGTAACATCAGAGAATTATTTACTTTCCACTGTTTACACCTAAAAAATGGCAAAGTTTAAAAAATATTCATGATACTTATTGTGGTCGTATTATTGAGCTACACAATAGACAAAAATATTAAACAGTAAGTAGGACCTTGCCTTTCAAAATACCAAACCATGTATGTGTAAGGGAAACAAAAATTTAGTCAGGAAGTCATTTGGGACTAGAATCAAACTTTCTCTTTGCTTTTTCTTTGCCCCAATTGATTCCAACCACCATACATTCTCCTTCAAAAATATACCAGGTGCATTTAAACCATACTTAAATTACAACACAAGATTCTAAACAACAGAAAATCAAGACCTGCAAATTTTTCCAATATTCTTATTTTGGAATGAAAGGCACTTTTATAACTCTGGAGTTATTCCTCATTGTTCACTGTTTACATGTTCCTGCACTTCTACATGTAGGAAAAGCACACAGATCTTTCAGTCAGATCTTCCTTCTTCCCACTGTGTGCAGAGCTGTCACAAGGGATGGATTCTCAAGGTTCATACCGCTCAGGAACTAATCAAAATTTCCCAGAGCAACTGACCCCACGGAGCACAAACCAATGGCGAATATCTAAATCAAGCTGTTATTCTTTTCTTAATTTGATTCTGCACTATGGCTGAAACTGGGCTGTGTTTGACAGCTAAGCTTTTGACGTAGTTTCACAAATGAGAAAAGAATGTTTCCTTTGAAAATCAACTATTACAGAAGTAGCTTGTGCAGCGTTAATGTGATTGTTGGTGGTGAATAAAGATGATACTTGTGAGCAGTGTCTTCAATAAGTGCAAATAGCTCTGTTACTTGGACAGTAAGAAAAGCAGGTATGTTTTCAGAATGTTGGTTCCTGTTTACTCTTATAGACTAATTGTCTCGTTTCATTCTGGCTATGTTTTAAGACTTGCTAAAAATAATAATGAACTGCACATCAGCCCATTGATCTCTCTGTTTTGAGTAGTCATTTGACACACTGTTTCTGCTGGGAATCGTTTGGTTTATATTACCTGGATTTACAGGCAGGAGTTAAGCTTGTACTTCTGCTGGCAACAGGATATGTGCAAGTCACTTGCCAACCTGATGGAGGAAGTAGAAAATAGAAATGGCTTTCCTAAATTTAATCTCTCCCCTTATGCATCTTATCTTGTTTAGTGCTATTTATGTACAGGGGGAAGAAAAGATGGAGGAGGGGCACTGAATTGGTACTGATATTCTCAAAACGTAATGTGGGATTAATCTTGCATGGGGACCACAAACCAAATCTTTATGGACCACATTGGATCTAATTGCAGGTTACTTTCTACACATCCTTCAGGAACTGGGCTACTGCTGGGATTAGGAGCTACTCTGCTATGACTCACTTTTGCTGCTCCCTGAAAAGGCTGATTGTATTCTGTGACAGAGATAACTATCAAGTCTTCTGTAGAGTGTTGTGGGAATTCCCTTATCGTCATTACATACAATAATGGTCTAGAAATAAAGCATAGCTGAAACTTACTCCAGCAGAAAGGGACATTTTATTTTGGAGGATTTAACAGAATAACATATCATGTTATAACACTTGGTTTCAGATATATTTTTAATTTAAGAAAATCAAGATTAATTTTCTCCGTGAAACATATACAACAAATCTTGTTTCAACAGTAGTGTTATGAAATATTGCAAGGATCAAATGGTTATGAGCATGGTAATCATGTCTTTGTGCTGCGAGGAACCTTTCTGCTACTGTTATTTGGGTGGTTCTTGTCTCACCGAACATGTGAAAACCCTCCTTTGCTCCATTAGTCTTTCCAGCCTGGTTACTGCACGACGTTCAGTTTCCTTTTGAATTACGTTGGAGGGACTTGGGAGGTTTTTTTAATTGGAAGTTTCATATAGCAAAAACATTCATTTCTGTCTCATGGATCCTCTGTCCTGTAGTGCATTTTACAAGTACAGCACAATACAGATTGATGATGTATTCTTAAGAGATTCCTTACATCCAGTCACCCCTGCTTGACAGACTATTTAGATTTGACCTCTAGGATTTTGATTCATTTTTATCAAAGAAAACAGTAATTAGGTCCATGTCTTTTCATTCCTGCAGAAGTTTGAAGACTGGCAAATGAAAGCTTCCTGAGGTGTCTGTAGGAGCTAGCATATATAAAGTATAGCATTTTAATCTCTTTTTGCTGTTTGAGAGAGTCACAGTTCAAACTGGAATTGTTACTACAGCTATTTCTGGTCAGTAATAAAAGCAAAGTGAGAAAAGCCAGATCCAAGATCACGTCCCTGATGATTTCAGAGTTACAAGTTACTTACAGTCTGTGTGTAGTATTATGATTTCTCGTAATAGAGAATGGTTAGACAGGTTGTTCTTTGTGAGGCTTCTTAAAAATAATGACATCTCTTGTCACCGCACACACTGAAAAACAACATTTAAGCCAGCTAGGCCTGAGTGGAATACTAATAAGGAGCTGAGCTGCTATTATTCCTCACAATATGTAATCCTTTCCCTACGGGATGATATACCTTCACATATTTACATGCTGACCATGCCTCTTCCTGTTTCACCCTTCCAGCTGTCAGGGCAATAATCCTCTGCTAACTTTCTAAGAGCTGAGCTGGTTTTCAGGGTGCCACAGTCATGCAGGTGGCATGAGAGATGTATCAATCCCTGAAATAGTTTAATTCTAACTAAAATTGAAAAGCTACAAGAGGCATACAGAGTAAAAGTATCCTTTTTATCTTCCTTTTCACTTAGCTGAAGAAAAATTCAGCCCAGAGGTTCTCTGGCCCACACCACTAACCCAAAAAACCATACAAAATGTTTCAGAGCACCATGCTGTCTTTGAAGAGTTTTTGCAGATATATAAATGAAAAGTCTTAGAGAGAGCCTGCAAAAAATGAGATAGGATTGGAAGTCATCTGTGGTGTGAACAGTTTGAAAACACTGAACCGTAATGTCTTGAAAGAGCAAACCTCTAGAAGGCAAATTGCAGATAAAATATTTAATACACTTAAGGGATCCCGCTCTACTCATTAGCATGCAAATGTTTTTGAAAATCCTGTCATATTTTTTGCAACAGATTAATTGTTCAGTGGGTATACTTCTTTGAAAATGAGGTTCATGTACTTAGTTTTATGTTGGAAAAGTGAATTGACCAATTGGTTAAATCTCTGTTGCTGAGAAAGCTGATGCTAAAAGTATCATAAAGTGAAATATAGTTATTTTTATCACAGTCATTCTTTTGGCCATCTCATAATCACTAGGGTGTATTGGCCTCCAAACCTCTGAGTTTTTTTTTTATATGCAATGACTGCTAATGTAGACTGTAGAAATGAATTCACATCTCAAGCTCTTTAAGGTCAATATCTAACCTTGTTCTAAATTAAGTTTAATTTACTTTCATTAGACCACTCATTTTCAACAAGATATCCCTTTCTAGTACTAGGTGCAGCATTAAGTTAGAATTGATTTCAATCATGTTGAGTTTGTATCAGTCCCTAGGGTAAAAGGGGCTTGTTAACTTCATGTGCAATGTATGTTAACGATATTGCCTCAATTAATTTGATCAATACTGCACAAAAAGAGTTGTTGATAGACTGTCAGCGATTGAGGATCTAAAAATAGTTGCAATAAGTAATGTCATATAAATAGAAGGCTATTTAGTTAAAGGAAGTTATATTTTAACACATATTTCAATTTTATCTGTACAATTTTATCAGCAAGGTTTTTAACAGAACATGTTATTGCCATTCATATTGTGTTCATGGTTTATCATTCAGTTAAGATGTTGCATTTGTACTTTTTAAGGAAGGGCAGAAGATAAGAGAAAATGAAAAATATTCCGTCCCGCATCTTCCAGGAATGACCTGCCACACTTTCCAGGCAGATCAGCCATCATCTCTTCTGTGATAAAATCACTAGAGAATCCTTTACCTGGTATTTAATTTCATGGTAGCATTTAATTCTATTTCAACTAATTCCTAATTTTTCAGCCTGGAAAATCTTTAATCAGTAGAATTTTGGTCTTCCACGTTCAAAAAAATTAGGTACTTTGACCTAGAGATTTTCAAGATTTTTTCAAGATTTAGTGCCATGGAAAACACCTTGAAGAAGGCATATAATTCAACCTTTTGACAATCTGGGATCACTGGTATCTGTTATCTCATCCCACACTTTTCCAATCTTATGGCATTATGCCTTCCCACTTTACTATCTCTCTTGATGTATACATTAATATCTCTTTTCCTCTGATGTGCTAAGAAATCTTCAGGCACATTGAAAAATGAGGAAAACAGAAACATGAAATATTTGTTTAGTAAGACTCCACTGAAATTTTATGCTGAAAGATGACCCTTTCTAGTTCTACGGATGTGTTGATATTTTTTTTCTTTAGCCATTGCAAGCTGAGAGTGCCTCAGCAAAAAACTCCTTCCAGAGAACATGCTGGTGTTTGATCGTAAAGACAGAACTCTGTTCTTCTTCACTATTGAAATATTTGTATTCTAATTTCATAGCAAATTGTTCAGCATAATTTTGTCTTAATTTTACTGTCCTTTTAAAGGGAACAATAACACTTTGATCCTCACAGGAGTTGAGGATGGCTAGTTGGATGATGTTTCCACAAGCTTTTGGAAAAGTAAAGTACTTAGTGCTGCTAATGATAATGATGATGATGATTGTGACACTCAGTGCCACAAGCCTTTGAGCAGTGTTTAACAACATGAGCCAGAATTCAGCAATGCCTGTAACAAGTGGCAAGATGTCATTGATTATAAAATCTGCAGTATTCATCTTGCTTTATATATTAGTCTCATCAAGAGCTGAAATAGCCTGTTTAGTGCTGCAGGAATTGAAATTTTTGCTTGCTACATTTGTAGAAGTCTGATGTTTCTTTCCTCACACCCAAATGCAAGATCGATATTTGGGTTTTTTTCAATAGTACATTTAGGTATTGTAGAAACATTGATCAGAAACTCTTTCCTCTGGCAAACAAAGAACACTTTATAAGGTGAACTCCACTTTTTTTTTAAAGGGCCTCTAAGATCGTTTACAATGGTTTGAGAGAGAAATCTCTGCAGAGCACTTCTGAAAAGAACTGTGAATAAAATCTGCAACAACTTGGTACCCCTATAATCTTTTTTTTTTTTTTTAAAGAAACCGATAAAATCTGTAGTGGTTTTGATGTTCCAGAAAAATTACCTGAGTATTTTCTTTGTTTTCCAGACTTGTTTTATAGGATAGGCAGGGTAATATAGTCTAGAAGTATTCTCACGTAGATAATATCCTCTGATCTCTTCTACCATCCTCATATACTTACTGAAATTATCAGTAATGACCATTTTACTGGAGAGAGGAATCTCTCTGTCCTGTACTTGTGATATATTATTTTCATGAGCGATCACTCAAGAAGAGTTGTATGAAAAGCCCTAAAGGTTAATACCAGACAAGCACAGTAGTGGTGTTTAATGATGGAGTTTTGAGACCACAATTTAGTGCCTACTGCTCAGGTCATGTGTTCATATATTTTCACAGCACTGATCAGTACTGAATAGCACTGATTCAATAAATATTTCTAGGTATAACACACACCTGATGAAAGTTGTATATTAACCCATTGTGTTTAACTAAATCAGTTGATAATTTTAAGTATCACAAAGAATAAATATGAGAGTCTTGGTATTATTCAGATTAAACAAAGGTCTCATTTGAGTACTGAAGTGCCAAGAGTTGACTGGAGACTCTAGAGGCAAAAAAGAACTAAATTACCTTTTTAATAACAGTAGTGACCTTTTCTCTCATTTCAGGAGCAGCTGAGAAAAGTTCCAAACATGGTGCAGAAGACAAAACACAGAATATTATTAGTGCTATGAAGGAAAGAATGAAGATTAGAGAGAAAAATAGACCAGAGGTATTTGAAGTGATCCAGGAAATGTTTAACATTTCCAAAGAAGATTTTGTACAATATACAAAAGCAGCAAAACAAAGTGTTTTGGATGGAACATCCAAATGGTCGGCAAAAATAACCATCACAGGTAAATTTTTTTCTTTCTTTCCTAGTCATCTCCTGATTCAGGAATAAAATTTATTATAACTAGAGCTGGAACTGTGTGTTCAATTGCACTCTTGGTGAATCAGCAAGCAGCTGAATTTATAGCATGCTAACTGCAAGAGCTTTAAGTTACAGCTGTTGGCAAAACTACTTTATATTCTTCTGCTCCAGGAAGGAAGATGAGTAAATGGTCTTGTTGCATCTTCTCTACCTCCTGCCAGTATCTCCTGAGCTTTTTGCCAGCAACCGCAAGAGTCAAAGGTCACACAAAACGGTTTTGAGTGACTAAAAACACTTGAGCTTGCAATTCCAGCCCCCATTGGTTTGAAACTCATCATTCATTCATGTTGTTTAACTAAGGGTGTGTTCCAGTTTAGTGATGCTGATGCTGCACACCCAGAACATGCTCCAAATGGCTTCCAATCTCATTACCCTGGTTGCTCATGATGATTTCCAGGTCTTCTGACTTTGACATTCAAGGTTTTGAATTAAAACCTCACCAAAAACGGAGTGGTTTTTTTGCTGAGAGTTTAGGGATGGTACACGAAACTCAAAAGAATAATTGTTGAATTTAGAGACTGTCTCCAAGCCCTAGGGACAGATTTAATTCATATGTTTACTTTTAGTTGTACCTCTAAAGGATACTGAAGGCTGTCTTGTGTTCAGGCCAGTATAATACATACAATTTAACAACCCTGGATGATGTTTTCTAGGCTGTCACTTAATTCACGTGCATAAATTGCAGAAGGATACTTCCTTGCCTTCTAAAAATTTCTCTATGGATTTAGAGTGAATAGGGAAGACAAAATATGCTATTTCATTCCTTAGAGTTAGTCTTTTCAGAAATTGGATGCATAAAACAGTAACAGAATCTCACTTTTTTCACTGAAGTCAGCACATATGACTGAACCCACATAGGACCCGATCTGCTGAGCAAGAAGGTGTCATGTAATCATTTTTCTGAGCACACCGAGGGAGGTTCATTATCCAAAATGAATGACATTAGAGAATGTTAACTAAATGTTACCACCGAGATGCTTTAAATAATATGCGCAAAATAATAAAACCAAGCTCAGCTGATGGTAGGAGCCAGAGTAACTGTTTTAACTGCAGTTCTCTGGGTGTGGTAGGTTGCTCTTTGACAGTTCTGCTTTTTCCTGAGGTTTCCAGTTTTATGAATTACGGTCAAATTCTGCGGATTTATATTTGGCATTAAACTCATAGCCATTAACTATACACCCACCATAACTATCAGAAAGACTAGGAAATACATAAACAGTTACTGATAATTGATCTGAACTGTCACCCTCTCTGTAATAGCATAGAAAGTATTCTGAAACCCATCATGGTCCATCTCTCACATGAGGAGAACAAATGACAAATCATAGCCATGCCCCTCATGTTTTGTTTCATAATCCACACACTTGGAAGTTTTACTTTGCAAATGTTAGTTTGGAACTCGGGAAAAATTTTGGAAATCCTTATTTATTTTTTGGAGGGCGGGCATGAGGAGGGGAATTTTAGGGAATTATTAAACTCAAGCCAAGTTATACAGCAACATTCTGTTATTTGCCATGCTGACCAAACCTCAGTTTGAGAAGAGTGTTTGGATTATGCATCAAAAGTATTTGTTTTGTGCTTGGTAGTGAATTTTTGCATTTATTACTCTATTAAACTGTATTTTGAAATTTTATATAGTCCAAAAGGGTAGTTAGACAAACCTTGTCAGGCTCCAGAGTTACAACACTGGGAAAATAATCCAGAAATCCTTGTTTCAGGAGCCCTCAGCGGGGCGATTTTGTTTCCTGTTGATGTTATCACTGTCATTTACCTCTTGGTAATGAAGGTTGTGAGGGCTAAAGCACATTTCTCTCCTTTTGTTGCAGTTCTTTGTGCTCAGGGCTTGCAGGCTAAGGACAAAACCGGCTCAAGTGACCCGTATGTTACTGTGCAAGTTGGCAAAAACAAGCGGAGAACAAAAACTATTTTTGGAAACTTGAATCCCGTATGGGACGAAAAATTCTATTTGTAAGTATAGAAAATACTGTTATTTCTTGCTTTTTTAATTTACTTGTCAGTAATATAATGCTACCAAGAGAAATAATCACTTAATTTGAAAATATTTTTTTACTGTGCTATGCATATTCATAGCATTAACACATTAGCAAGTTCTGAATGAAGAGAACATTAAAGTTTTTTGTGACTTTATCTTACAGTAATCATACAGCTCATAATTAAGTCCTTTTGGGGGATCTATTGGTGGTGTCTGTTTATTCTAATTTTTTTAGGGGACTTCAGTAAGTTTTCAGACTTCAAGCTTACATACCAAGTACTGACATTATAAATGTTTTCCCATGTGTCAGATACCGTGCAAGGTAAATGTATTTTCATTTGACATGGTGATTTTCCTGGGTGAAACTGGGTAATTTTGTAGTAACTGATGTGCGTCAGGCTCTGGGATGGACTGTTTGTAATGTCCATACTTTTTGAGATGTGGAGAGTATGTTATGATTCTCCTATCCCCCTTCTTTGGCCACAGCCTCTGAATGAATAGTATTGGGTATAGTCTGGGGTCAGAACATCACAGAAGTTCAACCCTGACTGCAAAAATGTTCCGTTTGTAATACACTGTCCAAGAGTTGAATATGATCTCATGCCAGTTCTGCTAAAGTCCCTAGATTTTTTTTTTCCCTAGAAAGTCATGTTACAGTACAAGAAAGTTTAATTCCCAGGTATGACAGGGTTCCTTCCCTGAAAACATTACCTGAGGATGCAACACATTCCTGACTGAGAATCTGACCAGTTTGACAGCAGTATCAATTTACTGTGCTATTCCTCTACATGTTGCAAAAGTATTTGAATATTTATTCTTTTCTTAACTTGGTTATTCTGTACCACAGCATATGATGTGAACTTAACTATTATTATTAAACTAAGTCGAGGATTATGAAAAGCTAATAAAACCCCTAGATTTCCTTTGGAAATTTTGAAGTGAAAAGAAACATTTATTTAGGCAGACTTTTTAAATTGTTCAGAAAAGTTCCAGTCTACTCTGAAAGCACTTACCCACAGTATTTTCAAGTGAAGTTTAGGAGGTGTTTTATGAAAGTTGTGAGAAAACACCAGTAAATTCTGAAAATAAGAAATTATAATAATAAAGGATCTATAATTTAAATGTTTGTGAAATAAAATAGTTTTATTTGAATTTGTACTGAGAGTATACACAAAATGTTGACACATTTTAATAGCCCAACCTTTTGGTACTACATTATAAAGGTCTAATATCTTTATGTCTAATAGTGATGTTCAAAATTGGGCCTTAATTTGCTGCAACTTGATGAAAGACTGTATCAGTGATGATAAAAATGATGTGTCATTTTTTGAAGCAGTGCTGAATTCATGAAGCAGCAACAGAATAGCTCAGGCTCCTGCAGACATTTAAGATTGAGAAGCTCTAGCTGGTCCCTGTGTGCAACTGGCAATTTCAAACTAGCCACCCACAACAATTTAAAATAATTGTCTTCAGGCTATAACATTGTTTAGTTTATCCTTATATTCTTTTCCTCCTATAAAGAAAACATGAGTTTCCATAATTCCTATTTACATAAAGGTGTTTTTGAGTTATTTGTGCTACTCCAGTAATAGTTGAAGTGTCATACCTCACTGAATGAGTGTGAGTGACCAAAGCTAGGAGACTAATTACTTTCTTGTGTTTAATTGTACAAGTTGCATAGTGTCAAAAGTTAGATGAGCAATTCAGCAAATTTGGTAGGAAGTTTTCAATGTGTTTTCTCAAAGGTGTGAACAGAGCAATAAAAACCCTGGAAACTTGAAAAAAATCTATTTTTTTTTTCCCCATCACTAAGTATTACTATGCCCTGCTTCTCAAGCAATAACATTTATAAAAACCCTTCAGACCTTACTATAGCGTAAACCTCCAGAGTAACTGCTTTGAACTGAATACATTTTCAATCATTCTCACAGCACTAGTGATTTCAAAAATAATCTTCCTGACTTATTTAATGCATTGGATTTCAAGTGAAAGTATATGAGAATTTCTTAAGTGTATTAAATAAACTATAAATGTTTAACCCCAAGATTAAATCTAAAGTAGATCAATATAACTGTTTCATTGACTCAGGGAGTATTATTTAAATTAGACTCTACTAGTGATATTTGACAGTCCTATTTAAAATCTAACATTAATCATCATTATAACTCCTAAATGATAAAATTGCAGATAAAATATGTCATAAACATGATAAAATGTGTCTCGAATTCTTGCAATCTTATGTTTACTCATAACATCAAAATATGCATTTAAATCTCCCCATCTGTTCCAAAACAAGGACTTGGAAAAAACATTGGCTCCCCGCTGTGCATTAGCTCTGTCATAACAGATAAAGTGAGGGCAGTGTTCTAGTACTCAGAGTCACACATAACCTGACATGATTTTATGGTAAGCAGAGAGTGAATGTTTCTAACAAAATATAATGTGTCCCTCTGCTAAATGGAATATTGGCAGAGATTTTAACATGGGAACTCCTAAACCATAACTAAAGTAGAGCTTTTTGGTGCACAAGGTAGAAAAGTAAATAAACCAGCAGATTCTCATGTGATGAATGTAATATAGGTGCTAAGGGCTTTGATGCTTTCTACTGGCACTATTAGAAGTGAGATAACAGAGCAGGTCTTATTTTTTCAATAAAACAACAGTGATAAGAGAGTTTATTTCAATGCCAGAGCAAAGGAGGAGTCCTGAAGCTATCTGTCACCTTCTCTTGTTGAGTGTGGCATCTGATATGGGAAAAGGGGCATTTTCAGTTTTAGTTACAGGAAAATATATTTGGGCAGTATAGTTTTCAGCTTTGTAGAATGTTTGGATCTATACACTATAATAAAACTTTACTCTCATTTTTTTCTTGACCATTTTCAACAGTTGATTGCTGAAATATAAAAATCTGGTTTCTCTGACACTTTTGTCTGGCAAGCACACATCTCTAATTGCCTTGCCGACTCTGCAGGTGCCACATTCCCTCTGACCATTCATTAACATCTCAGATACAAGCATAGAATACAGAAGTCTTTCAAGTAACTGGATTATTATTTTACATTATTTATTCTTTCTATTTTGGCTGTCATTAGGCCTACATATGTGCTCTGATAAATAGCTTAATTGGATATATATATACTGCTCACTTCAGTGCATGAAAACATTTGAGCAAACTGATTTCAGGCATCCAGCTGTGGATGTTCTTTCCTTAGAATTACACACATTTTATTTATTCTGAAATAAATTATTAATGGATTCGTGTAAAGCAATATTTACTATAAGCAGTCATGTATAGGAAATAAATACAAGAGGACATCATCAAAGTCACTTTCTATAAAAAGTCATTTTACACATTCTTGATTGGCCGAACTGACTTGTAAAAAGGATGATCTTCACTGCGAGTGAAGATAACGTGATTGGTTACCTGTCTAAATGTTGTTCCAGTTTCCAGCAATATCTAAATACAGTTTTGTGCAAACTGTTGCCATAGCTTAAGGATTGTCTCATAAGCAAAAGTATAAAACAGAGAATTATATTACATAAAGCCAATTGAGTAATAAAACCTGCATATTAGTTTACTAGACTTATCCATTCTAGGAATTCTTCAATAAACAGCCAAGTTGCTGAGAGATTAATTAATTTAAATACCTGTATTCACAGCCTCAGTCCAAATCAAGAGAGAACACTTCTAGGAACCAATTCAAACGATAAATTGTTTGTTCAGCAATAATGTTTTTCAGGTTCACAGTACAGCATGTTTGGTCTGAGTCTTTTTTTCAAACTGCTGTCAATCCAGATTAATTTTATACAACTCTCTTTTTGTTATGACAGAATAAACTAATGCAAGAAAAGACATAATTAGTCTCATTCTACTTTATCAGAAAGCATGGCCCGTGACCACACTGCTAAAGAACTGGGACTGTCCAGACTAGAGAAGAGACAAGTAGTGGAGGTAAGGATGTCTTTAAACACATCCTTTCTCCTGCAAAGAGGAAAGGAATAATCTATTTTCCATCCTTACTGTTATAGTAGAACAGAAAGTAATAGGCACAAATTCCATTTGGAGAGGTTTAAATCAGACTTCAGGAAAAGTTTGCCAACAGTCACCTTTTGTATTATTCGGAATAGATTTCTTGAGAGACTACAGAATTATCTCTAAACACATAAGAACAGAGTGGACAGACTTCTCATAGCAATGCTATGGATCTGGTTCTGGCTTGCAGTAATGGCAATAATAATAAACATGAGGGTAATAATAGCAATGAATGGCTTCCTGAACTTCCTGAAAGTAGCATAGTGTCACTTAGTTGTCATTTTAACACTGAGTGAAGAACTCCTAGAGAAGATGTATAATCAGGTCATGCCAGTGCATTTGGGATACTATTGTAAAAATAGTTTACTATTACAATTGTATTACTCTAGCCATTTGAATAAGCAGAAATTCTGTGAGGATTATTTCATGTCTGTGTGGCATTCTGGCAATGCAGAAGTAATGTGTCACCAGATTGTTGGTAAATTATTAAAACTCTCTCTTCTATCTTGCATCTCTAAATATACTGCAACTTTTCCAGCTTTCAGTATCTTCATTCTTGCTTTGCTAAACAACAATTCACTTCTCACCTTCTTGTATCACACCTTTGTGAACACTTTCACTGAGCATATAAAGCAGAGTGGCTAGAACAGGAACACTAAGAATAGCATATGTTGTCTTAGCCTTTAATTCCTTGGGCTGATTTTCCTGGACAGAGTAAGCAGAAGTAGGAATCCCACCCAGGGCTTCTGCACAGATGTTAGCAGTGACTAAGGCAGAATGTGCATGTCATTAAATAGTTCTCTTTCTAAGAGGCTGGGCAGGTAAGTAGAATCATGCAGAGACCGCTCTGTGACTTTAATAGTAAATCTCCCTGCAGTCACGCTGCCACAGGACAGGTCAGTAGAAATATTTATTCATCCACTCGTCAGTTCTTGCAACACAAATCCATGATATTTTTGTGGTCTTGCACAGGAACATTACAAACGTAGCAGAGCTGACTCAGTGCTAAAGTTTCAACACAAAGACGAACATGTGAGTTGATACATTGGTTGTGATGGGTCTCACCATGTCTCACTGACCCAAGATTAAAGGAGAAAAGGATGTGGAAGAGACAACTGAGGATATCAGGGGAAAATGCAGTCATCCTGACCACCTGAATATATATTCCTTAATCAGCTAAGCATACATCAGAGGGGAATAATTGCTGTCTCAGGAGAATAAAAACATGGTATTTGTGCTGAAGTACCATTTAATGATCTTTTATATGCAGCATCTCCTTGAGAAGCAAAGCAGGAATAAGATTTCTACTAAAAGCACAGATACAGTGATGAGGGTCACATAAATACCTCACCAGTGACGGATCTCCCTATGCCACTGTTGAAATCCCCTACTTAATATTTCTGTTGGGTGCACAGCTAAATGCAATTCAGGACTCCAGCAATGTTAAGCAATAACTCAGAGCTACGTTTCAGGAAAATTAAATGGTTTTGGGATTTAACCTCATTTCTTAAGGCGAAGATGTTTATTTGATCCATCTCTGTCTTCCTATATTTTATATGTCCTTGCCAATAGCTTTTGAATTTTCTGATCAGTCAGAGGAATTTCATAGATTGCCTGTCATGTCCTATGAATATCAGTGATCAGAGAGAGATGAGAGATGAGATCCTGGCAGTGTCCTCAGTATGAGCTCACCCCATAACAGATACCAGGGAGTTCACATGGAGGGGCAATTTATGAAAATCCGGACCACGGGGGAGATTCAGTAGGTGATTACAGTTTGTTAGATCTCAGAGAAGCCAGTCATAGGACAAAAGGAAACTAGGCTTTATTAGTTTTGCTAATCACAGAACAATGTGTGGTTTAATTAGCAGAAATATCTGCAAAGTTAAAATCTGGAACATAGGCAGAAACAAGCTTTTCTGTGATACTGAATGATGTCACAGTGCAGCAGAGTAAAAGCTGTGCATGCCATTTTTAGTGTCTGATTGGCCTTGACAGTAATAATACCATTTACAGCACTTTATTCTTCCAAAGCCCATTACCACCACTAATTAATTCTTAGAATACCCCTGAGGGGTGCCAGTTGGAAGATAAGTTAGAGTATTACTGTTTTAATGCTGGAGACACTGAAACAGATCACTGAGCAGTGATAGTGCTTGAAATAGAATTCAAGTAAAAACTCTTAGTCTAGTGTCAAATGAAGACCCTGCTGAAGATGAAAATTTGCTGCTACATTTTAAAATTATATTTTAAAATACGTAATTTTCAAAATATTTTTGTAGCATTCTTGAGTGGATATTAAAAAACACAGCTAGTATGAGTGCACGAGTATGACATGCCTTATAACTGGTGTCTGTACTGGTCATCACGTGCCAGCAGAAAACTTTTCACTACCACAGACTCCTGCAGACAGTGTTGGGATATTCCAATCAAGGCATCAAAAGCCAGCACTGATGAATAGTAAACATTCCTCCTTGTGGCTTATAGAAATATGCAGCAATAGAGTTTCTTTTCCATTGCTGTGTAAATACATGCAGGGTGTAGCTGGGAGAAAAAATTTTCATCCACTGGGTACTCTGCAGATTGCAGGTGAAGCCACCTCATTCCCTCACACATCCAGTATTTTCTCAAATCCACTCAGCTCATGAAGGGTTAGTAAGCAACTTAAATTTGCAATAAATTTTTAGTACGTGACAGTCTGTCTCTACTCCTTCTCCTTACCAGGGAATGTAGGTCTTGGAGAAAACTACTCTATCTTTTAAAGAAAGAAGCTGCTTATTTCCCCAGGTTTTTCTGTTTGCCTTCTTGTCATGCAGTGATGTTTGTGGGTACTTCTTGGGTTTTTTCCAAAAGCTTCCTGACACACAGTAGAAATGTTCTTTAATTTTTTTTTTCACCTTTTGTATTATTCTAGACTACTACTTTTGTAGTTTGCTGTATGCACTACGTAGCATTCCTAAACAAATAAACCTGACCTAACTGTATCTTTCCTAAGATACTTGTTAAATAATAGCATCGAGAACTACACATTTTAAATTCATTAATAATTTAATGAGGAGTTCTTGACATTCCTAATACAATCTCTATGCAGATATAGGTCAATCAAGTTAATCTCTTTACTTTCTCATATATATATCAATTCTAGTTTTGTTCCTGGCAACGTGGGATGGCCTTTTATTCCACTGGTTGTTTTGTGTTCTGACACTTTATGCAATTAAGCAAGTGTATGAAAATTAAGGTCAATCAGTTAGACAGCACCACAGAGGTATATAGCTTGTGTGTCGCTCACGTTTTGTATTTTATTTTTGTTTTTCCAGTGAATGCCATAACTCTACAGATAGAATAAAAGTGAGAGTATGGGACGAAGATGATGACATCAAATCTAGAGTAAAGCAACATTTCAAAAAAGAATCAGATGATTTCCTGGGGCAAACAATTATTGAAGTAAGAACATTGAGTGGAGAAATGGATGTATGGTATAATTTAGGTATGATTTTTACTGATTTCTTAAAACAAATTTAGGTAGAATCTGTAATTCCGTGACTTTAAAAAAATATAGCTTTGGTACTAATATACAACTTTTAAAATCTTAAATATTGCATGTTGATTTGATTTTTTTTGGTTTATGACAATTTCAGAGAGTAGACTAATCCCAGTGATATCAAAGAAAAATATTTCATTTAAGGCAAAATTAAAACCGTGTAAAAAACCCGTACATCTTAGAGTAGTCCAATAACAGTAGCATTCTTTGGAAAATACATCTACAAATATTTTTATTGTTCTTCACATTCGTTTTATCACATATTTTAAAAAATTATTTATTACCATTGTGGGCTTAATCATCTGTTTTTCGCTGTTCTCTGTTGTCCTCAATGACTGTACCTTCTTGTCTGGACAGGTTTTTAAAATTATCCTTCTTTAAAGAAATAAATTAATGGAATAGTGTCTCAGAATATATTTTCTCCATCTAAATCGAAGCATAAAAGCGTTTTAAAAGTTAATCTCCAATATTTGATCATAGAAATATGATATTACATTTTTATTTTATTTAGGTTAGCCTGCTCTGTAAAAACTTCAGGTGAATTACATGACATAGTTTTCTGGAATTTGTTTCCTAATCAACAGCTCTTTTCACACTGTCTAGTGTTTCATTTCTCGACGACATACATAGATATTTCAGGGAACTATTTGATCTGCTATTGACAATGAATATAAACTGTTGGGTTTTTTCCTGTTTATAATGAGGTTTTTTTCAAAGGTAAGATAATTGGGTCATTATGAATTCTGAATTATATTTCTTCAAAAATTTCAGTGACTTAAACTGGTATAAGTTATTATGGAAAGGATTTTTAAAGCAAATCATGCTGAAATTATTTGACTGGCAGCAGTTTAATAATAACATAAAAAGTCTATGAGCTCTGCAAAATGAAGAATCTGGAATGAAAACCTTTCAATCAGCATGTAAAAAGTCTTGATAAAGGGGTTGTAATAATCCTAAATTTCTAAAAAGAATGGCATATTTTATTCCAATACATACACAAATTGACATAACTGCAGTATGCTACATCATGCAGAAGAAAGAAGAGTGAAATACTCAAAACAGCTGGAATTTGTGCAATTCCAATTCTTATTAATTGTACTGTTCATCACCACTCACATCACAGCACTTTGTGAAAGAATCAAAGATTGTCTCAGTTACACTGCTGGAGTGGGCTGGAAAAATGCAAACTGGAGTCAAAGATCGTAACCTCCACAATGAGCAACAGCAAATCGATAGAATAAACAAAGTTCTTCATAACATTTCTTCTGCAAGAGTCGGCTTAGCTCTGTCATTGAGCTCTGCTAAGAACATTCTGAGTTTCAGTGTACTGGGTTTTCGTGACAAGGTTCTGGTAGTGGGGGGGCTACAGGGCTGGCTTCTGTGTGAAGCTGCCAGAAATGTCCCCCGTGTCTGACAGAGACAATATCAGCCAGCTCTGAGATGGACCCACTGCTGGCCAGGGCTGAGCCCATCGGTGACGGTGGTAGCACCTCTGGGATATAATGTATTTAAGAAATAGGCAGGGACAGGAGGTGACCGCACTACTCCTCCTGGAGAGAGGAGTGAAGAATATGTGACAGAAACAGCTCTGTAGACACCCAGGTCAGTGAAGAATGAGGGGTAAGAGGTGCTCCAGCTATTGGAGCAGAGATTACCCTGCAGCCTGTGGTGCAGATCATGGTGAAGCAGCTGGCCCCCTGCAACCCATGAAGGTCCACAGAGGAGCAAAGACCCAGCTGCAGCCCATGGAGGATCCCACACCAAAGCAGGTGGATGCCCAAAAGAGGCTGTGACCCTGTGGAAAGTCTGTGCCAGAACAGATCCTGCCAGGACCTGTGTCCCTGTGGAGAGAGGAGCCTGCACTGGAGCGGGTTTGCAGGCAGGATTTGTGATCCTGCACAGGACCCACGCTGGAGCAGCCTGTTCCTGAAGGACTGCACCGTGCTGCAGCAGTTCATGAACAACTGCAGCCTATGGGAAGGACTCAGGCTGAAGAAATTCATGGAAGACTGTCTCCCATGGGAGGGACCCCACACTGGAGCAAGGGAAGACTGTGAGGAGACCTCCGCCTGAGGAGGAAGGAGTCGCAGAGGCAGTGTGTGATGAACTGACTGCAGCCCCCATTCCCCATCCCCCTGTGCCACTGCCAGGGAGGCGTAGAGAAAATCGGGACTGAAGTTAAGCCTGGGGAGAAGGGAGGGGTGGGGGGAAGGTGTGTTTTAAGGTATGGGCTTATTTCTCATTATCCTCCTCTGATTTCATTGATAATACATTAATATTTCCCCAAGCTGAGTCTGGTATTGCTCCTGAAAGTAATTGGTGAGTGATCTCTGCCTGTCCTCTCAACCCAGGAGGCTTTCATTCCATTTTTTTTTCCCCTGTGCAGCTGAGCAGGGGAAGTGATACAGTGGCTTTGGTGGGCACATGGTGTTCCCCCAGGGTCAACCCCCCACACTCAAACATAGTAATCCAGATTCTTGCTAAAGTCTTCATAAATAAAGGAAAATAATAATAATTAGTACAGATAATACATAGAAAAGTAAAATAATTTTTATTGAAAAGGGAAGAGTGATAAATGAATTGCAGTGCAGCCTGATTTGAATATAGCAGATAAAATAAGAAAGATTCATTATTTCATAGTTCGATGTTCTATTCCATGGGCTGAACCATATGTGAGGTACTAAAAAATTCTTGGTGTTCAACAGCAGGACTTCCTGGCTTTAAAAAAACATTCTCATTAAACTAGAGTGATTTATGGAAGCTTTTCACATGATATACATGTGTTCTTGGTAGTTAATTGATGTATCATTTTTCTGCTCCTCAGAAAAGCGAACAGATAAATCAGCTGTCTCTGGTGCCATTAGACTGAAAATCAATGTTGAAATCGAAGGAGAGGAGAAAGTTGCTCCCTATCATGTGCAGTACACCTGTCTACATGAGGTATGTAGGAGAAGTTAAAGTATACTCTACAGAAATTACTATTCTGTTGTTGCAAGGATAACGGAAAAAGGCTACAGAACATTAGAACACTGTAACAAATACCTGCTGCCATACCTCAGGACAAGTTTATTTTAGATTCCCCATTTCGTATTGCTCATGGCATATCAGGTTCAGAAGCAAAGGCAGAACAATGTAAGGCCAACAGATCATTCCTGCCAGTAGCTATTGGAAAAATAAGAGATAGAGCCAGACAAGCTCTCCCTTGTACTGTGTTTTGATTTAGCACTTTGATGCTCTGTATATGCTTGCTAACATCAAGAATATACCAACATTTTGGTATTTTACAGAAATAGACCTATTAATTCTGCAGGATTTATTTCCTTCTACGTTAATTCATATCTTGTAGAGAGTGAGAAAAGGCAAAAGAAGCACAGACAATATAAAATTTCCTTTTCCTGTCATCTAGATTGCTTTTGTCAACATTGGAAAAAAATCATCACTGATAAACCAGTGTGTCTTTTGAAAGGTTTTCCTTGTAATTGGTTCCTTTTCCCTCAAATAGTGATCCATGTAGAAATCATGTTCTGAAAATGCAATCAGTTTCTGAAAGCTGATAGCTAATATATGGCTGAAAGTCCAGCAGGAGTATGTATCCACAAAATCCTCTTGCTCACCATTTGTAAAACTGGATATTCAGGGCATTTGTGCTGATAGATTTTGATCTGCTATTGCTTTAATACAATCCTGTAAGAGGCAGTTATGGGCTAATTAGCAAAACTCTGAAAGTATTTAAAAGTTTTGGGGTTTTTTTCATCATTAAAAATAGGAAATAAAATAGGCTGCTCAGTTAGCTTTACTCCCAAGCTTACCAAACCTAAATTTTATTGCACCCTTTGCACTACTTGAGAGGCATCTGCCACATTTCTGTTATCTTCCTGTAACTTACAGGTCTCAAATAATGAGTTTGAAATTTATTGGTCACAGAGCCAATTAACGTTGAAACACTATACAGTAAGTGTTACAACATCACAATTTCATTCATTAACAAGGGCAATTAATAGAGAAGTTTCTGCACTATTTTATGTTGCAGTCTTTCCGTGCCAGTTAACTGTCAGGACTTCATATCAAGCAGACAGAGCAATGCTCTGAATCACAGGCCTGCTGAGTAGTTTGTGCGAGTCTTCAGAAAAATAAACAGTAAAAAAAAAAAACAAACTCACAATTAATATATTGATGACTGTATATATAGGATGAATTTTCAGAATGCTACTTCAAAGCCAAAATTCCCTATTTGAAATGTTTCTTACCTTTAGAATCTGTTCCATTACTTGACGGAAGTTAAATCTAACGGGGTTGTGAAAATCCCTGAAGTGAAAGGCGATGAGGCCTGGAAGGTGTACTTTGATGATGCTGCACAGGAAATCGTGGATGAATTTGCAATGCGCTATGGAATTGAATACATTTATCAAGCTATGACGTGAGTATTAGGACGTCTGCTTTTCTGTTCTACTGTCAGGAATCTGAGGGAAGCGATGAGTTCCAAGGCTTCATGCTTTCAATTCTCCATTTCTCTTCCATTCCTGATTTAAATTTTTGTTATCATTTTCGTTCATTTGAGTCTCATTGAAGTGTTTCTCGTCTGGAGTGGAATTAAGATATATTATAAACATTTTAATAGCTGTTCCCAGCATTACTGCTAATGCATTTCTTAATCCTTATGATACTCATATATAGCAGGGCTCAGATATTCCAGGTGGGACTGGGGCGGTAGAACAGGGATTCATAAGCTCTGTACTCTTTTCCAGGAGCACAGAAATCATCATAGAACAGCAGCAATGTCTGTAGTGAGCTTCCATGGTGTATATGTAAACAATAAATGCAAAGTATCTTTGACTGTATTGAAACCTGTTTCTGCATTGCCCATTCTAAGTAGCTGTCTGAACACTTCAGAGCACAGTGTCATTTAGCTTAGAGGCCCGGAGACAGGAGAGCTCTGTTATGTATTCTCAGTTGTCCAGTAAAAAGTTTTCTGGTGAAAAGGACTATACTCTGCTCCTACTGGAGAGGAGGAGGACTCCAAATGAGTTCTCTAAAGAAGACATAGAGAAATTTTTTTTCTTATGGAAAGCTGATACTATGGAACTTTGAATCAGAACATGTCTCTCATTTTCTCCATCTCTTTTCCTCCTGAAAAAAAAATTCTCATAATAAGTATGAAGGCACATAAACATAAGAAGTTTTCATTTTATTGCAGGATATAATGACACCATCTGCTACTGCAATGAGCGTGTCTTTCACTTTATGTAGTCTCTATGAATTATTGCACTGTACATCTAATAGGAAGGCAGAGAATGTCTTTGTAATATATACATTTTATTGCTTTTCCTTCAAGAACCTTACACAGCATTGCACAGAATAATTTGTTAAGCTTGACAGTTCCTGTGTGGTATCATATATCTTAACTATATATGGAGGAAGTAATGCATTGAGTTTCCTGAATATTTTTGTTTTCATGTTTAACTTCTCTTTAGGCATGTATGTTTTTACATCTTGATTAAGTTATGTCTCTTATTAACTAGCACGGTATTATAGTTTTATAACTCGATTTTAAATGGTATGGTATTTTTACCAAAATGTTAATGATAGAGTTGTTCCTGCTGTGTGTATCAAAATGAATTCAAGGTTTGATGCAAGATGAATCCTCAACAGCTATTAATGCCAAGGGAGGGCTGTTATTACTGGGTTGCATTAAGAAATAAAGGACTGATCTTGATTAGTGTTTCCTCTTAACTATAGCCCAGTAGTTGGTTATCTCAATGGCAGTATTTCTGATGGACAACCTGAACTGTAAAATTATTTTGAATTTGCTTTTTCTTCATCTCTTGATGTATAGCAGTAATGTGAAATTTGCCAGAAAAAGTTTGCAACTAGTTTCAGAAATTCAAATGTTCCAAGAGTCAACATTGCAAAAATAGCAATATAACAGATGTATTTAAAAAACTTTTTCTCTTCCAGTGTTAGAAATGAACAGGTTATGTTTTCATATAAAGAAGATGCTTTTCTTTTAAAAAAGAAGATATTTATCTCAGTAAATAACATAACACAGAGATATTCATGAAAAGGAAGTAAATTTAGTCTGAACAACTAACGTGGAACTGGGCATGTACTGCAACACTTTTTTCAGGAATCCTTACTCAGAAACTCTAACCAAGCCATTTTAAGTTAAATGACCTACTTTGCCTTGTCCTCTTTTTGTTCTTGCTTTCTTCTATACCTTTTCCACCAAATTTCCTTGCTGTTGGTGACTGCAAGCGAAGTATTTGAAGGCAGGTAAAATAAGAAAGTTAATTCAATATTGGTACTCACAGGAAATAAAAGCTAAGATTTCACTGCCCCCATACCCACGTCCTTTTAAAAGTGCTTGTTAATAATGAACCCTCCTTATCTGAGGGGAAGGCCTCATCCTGTGTGAGTTAGGAATAAAATCAGTAATGAATGTAATCTCCAACAATACTTGGAGAAGAATACATATTCATATACATCATTTTGCTGATTCACCTGCAGACATATCTCAGAACATTCAGACTTCGGGGAGAAGAGTAGTGAAAAAAATTGATCTGTCATGAGGAATTTTCCTTTGGACTATTATCTGTTGGTTTTACTTCTTTTTATGAGATCACCTTTTTCTTCTGGAACAATTTTAGTGGCTGGAAGAAAATGTACAGTTACTTGATTTGGAAAATAGAATGATCAGATTCCATTTGGTAATGAAGAGCTCCTACTAAAACAAAAGCAATTTTCTACCATACATCAGAGAGGGAATTTGGATGTAATCACTTTGCCCAAAGGAATATTGTGTAAGCATTCTTTGCTTGAGAATCTAGTTGCAGAGTACTTCTACTGCATGTCTCAGGATAACATTGCAAATTAAAATGCTTGCGTTTGTAAACGAAAAACTGACTATGCTTTAATACTCCATGATCCAGACCCCCAAGAGCATCCACACACACTTTATCAGGCTCACAAGAGTTTTAGGCTGTTGTTAATGAGGTGCTCTTTTTGTCTGAATGCAATTTTTAGTATTCATATTTGTTTCAAAATTAGCTATTGTATAAAGCTTCAGTGTCACTTAATGATAGTCAGTCTTGACCCTTTTAAGTATGGGTAGATGGCATATGCTGGAATAGGAACATACGCCATTGTGCATTTCTGAACACAACATAAATATGATTAAGCTTCCCTAAAGTATCCCTGTCTAGAACAATTTGGCATCCTGTTCCACTACAGCAATAAACAACCCCACTTGTCCATCATTGCTGGTTCATGCTGGTGGCTTTGTCATTGTGATCCTCTTAGTAAACCCTGAGGATTTGTTCCTGGCTCTCAATATTTATTTGTATTTATTCCTTTAGAGCAAAGAAATAACATTTCAATAATATACTCTTGATTTTCCAAATACACTGAGTATACTCATACTGGAATGTGGATATCAACCCAAAAGATATCACATAGGTGGTTACTTATCTGCTCTTAGTCATTGTCCCCAGTGAGACCTTTCTCATTAAACTTATAACAGAATGAATTCAGGCTTGATTGCACCTGTTGCTGGAGATAGAGGCATCCACATTGCTATGAGAATAAATGCAGACTATCTTTCCCTGAAGATGCCCACTTAGAAAGGGTGTCTTACTCTCAAGATACAGATTACAACTGCCCAGTTCCTAAGCAAGGAAATATGCTTATAAGTCACCAGATGTGGAATTCATGTGAATAGAAAAACAATCATTGACCCAAAGCCAAAATAAAACGAAAAGTCTGCTCTAGTTGCAGTAATTTCAGTTCTTTGAATTTTTGACTACATAGATTCCATAATCCACTCTTTTTTATTATTATTATTATATTCCTCCACTCATCATGGAGTCTGTGTTGGGAGAAGAAATTAAAGAAATTTGCAGCCATTCTTAATTTTTTTTAATTAATAGCAGCCAGATAGATGCTGTTAGCTACAGGAACAGTATGTGTAGCTCCCAGAAGTAGAAACATATATGTGTGAGACGATAGGAGAGGAAATAGTTATCACAGAAAAGGGGGGAAAAGCAGAAAACCAGCTCAGTGATTTGGCTGGCCTTTATTTTGATGACTGTGGTGATTGATGGTAATTTATGCTGTACATTCAATGTCTTGAAGGAATCATACTGAACATTTATTTACCTACATATATTAAGCCACCTCTCCACCATCAAGAAAAAATTACTTTTTTTCCTCTCATTCCTTTTTCAATGTAATTTATTTCTCTTTAAAAGGCAAAAATCACAGCACGTATTGAAACAGTGTTTGACTAGACACTGAAATTATACACAACATCAGCAACCTGGATTTACTGTGAAATGGAGTCAAGTGCATTAAAAGCTCTAAGATCTTTGCTTCTTACTGGCAGGAGTCACCACAGGTAGAACCTAATGCTCCTCAATCAGCAACATATCTCTTGTTCCAGCAGGTTAATGGACATTAACTATGTCATCTTGTTCTCCTTCTAGTCTTCAATTAACGTGGCAGCATTGCAAAAAGCACACAAATCGCCCATTAAACTAATTTTTAATTGATGGCATTTGCTTGCTGAGTACAGCACATCAATTTGCCTTCTTTCTTAGCCAATTCACAGTAGCAGAAGTACTGGAAGAATCACAGGCACTGCATGTTAGTCAAGAAATTGCACAGTAAGAAAGTTGGAGCAAGCAGGCCTGGTTTTAGACCTGGCTCTAGCTTAAACAATGCAATATTACTCTGTGAGACTTAGCACTGTTTGCTGTGACATCTTGTGCACACCAGAAACTGTTAATAACTCATGTTATTTGCTGCTCTTTTCAAAGACCTACTAAAACAAAAAAGGGGTTCCCTTTTTTTATATGTATGTTAGCAAGCAGAAGAAAGCCAGGCAGGCTGATAACCTGAGTTATCAGCACTCTGAGTCACGATCCATATTGCATGTGATATATTTAATAAGTTCTGTGAACTTGAGAGATTTTAATTAAACAGAGGAGAGAAACAAAAGCCTGTCGCTTGATACTTTATCATCATTTTCACTAACACAGGTGAAATGAAGCAGGAATACAATAAGGACATAAATTACACTAATAGATTTAAATTTTCCTTGACAAATTGGCGCAATTTGAGTTAAGACCTCAGTACAGGTCCTGAGTAGCTCAGTGTGAAATGGTTGGAAAAACCTGCAGAAGACAGTGCGCCAAACTTAAAATGTTTACCAAAACTGTTTTTCCATGGTCTGTCATGTTCCTTGAAGGCAAATGGCACAATCTCAAAGGCTTCTCACATAGGGCTGCTGCTGACTGCCCCTTTTGCCTGCCTGCTCACACAGCAGAGCATATGTTATGGGTATAACTCTAAGGCCAGTGGGGTTATCAGTGCCTTCTTATCTCCAGATTGGGGTTACTCATACACTAAAGGCCTTTAGGTCCACTAGAAGATTTTTGGAAATTAAAGGTCATCTGTAAAAGTATATATTCATTATTCTGGTGTCTTTTTTTTGAAAAATAATTCTGTTAATTTATACTTATATTTCTCAAAATTCAGGTGATTAATATATCAAGAGAGATTTCCATTAACTTGAAGGTTTTTTAGTGGTGAGAATCACCTGACACATCACCATTGTATTTTATTACAAAGGAAATTATTATTCTTCTACTTGACAGAAACCATGTGACATATGATGAAAGGTTCTCCTAAGGGGTAGAGAGCTGTGTTGTGTTTTTGTCAGATTCACACTGTAGTGTTTAAAAGTACTTTTGGAAAATACTGGCAATGAATGAAAGGTTTGGTAATATTATCCTATGAGCACATAGCTGGGAATGCTGAGTTCTGCTCCTGGCCCAAGTGATTGATTTGTGTGTAGATTTGAGCAGTTTCTCTGTTTTCTAAAATGGAGATAATAGAACTTACAGATCAACCTTACAGGAAGGCTGAGAAATGCTTGCAAAGCATTTTGAACATCCCTACCATGATACAAGTTGTAAGTATCAATATATATCACTACATTGGTGCAAGACTGTGTGATGTATAAACCAAGCTTCAAAATACTTTAAAGAGAGTCTAATGCTAGAGAAAGCCCACCTGGCCTGGCCTAGAAAGGCTGCAGATACAGAGTGACCACACATAACCGGACTGTAGCCTTAGATTCTCTTTAATATGTCAGAGATTTTGGATGATATTATAAAGTAGCAAAACATGAATACGTACTCAGATTTTCTTTAGGTATTTGTACATGCATAATTAATTACCTGGTTCTTTCTTGGGAATTATGGTTTCAATTATAACTGGATTCATCTTGAGTAAAATGCCAAAGAGTTAGAAAATTACCATTTTAGAAAATTACCATTTTAGAAGTTTTGCTGCCAATAACTTTCAATTGAAGAATCAGTTGACGTACATCTCCTGTGCTTTATTTTTTTAGGAAAAATAAATAGAAAAATACTTCAATTTATATATCACACACATGTTTTGAGCACTCACTGGTATTTAAAACACACTTTCAGTCTAGAGCACTTCAAAACTTTGGTCCTTTGTGTGTTGAACACAGTGATCATGTAACTGTCATGAGAGGTGGATGTGTTCAGCATCACATTTACCTTACTACAAGTAGCTGATTCTGTTTCAAATCTTTTCCCAGGTTCTGTAGCCTGTTTCATTGACTAAGGTGTTTGAGGAGAGCAGTTTGGTCAATAATTTTATGGTGTCTGCTTCTGATATGTAGGTATGGAATGGATAATGAAGCCTGAGCCTGGGCCCTCAGGGAATTTGAGAATTTTCTTTTTTAACACATCTGTGACCTGACACAGATTTCTGAAGGAAACTACAGTTGACATGTCTCCTTTGCCAAGTAAATGAAAGTGGTGGAGAGTGCTTGGTTTGTAGTGGTGTGAGCGACTGACAGCCCAGGACGTTTTTTAGGCCCATTTCTGAATATGTAGATTGGCATCCATAGTAAAAATCTGTGAACTGAGACAGGAGTACTGGAAAAGCAGAAACAAGAGATACTTTATGTGATGCTACCATCTGATTCACTCCATTCCCCCTAATTTCCCTTTTAAATCTATAGACTAACAGAACAAGAGTTGTTTGGTAGATAGGAAATTGCAGATTACCCCAAAGGGTTATGAAAATGGCATCTACAAATGCACTTAAGGCACCTGCAAATATATTAAGTCAGTGACATGGGAGACCCTAGAAAAGATACTGTTGTCTCTTCAGCAGAAGCAAGTTTCTGCAGCCCTGGAACATGAGAAAGCAGGAATATAATTAACAGGGTCAGTCACAATAGCAGATTGAAGCAATTTAGAGAACTGCTGAGAAAATGAGTGGATATCAGAAAGAATAATGCAGGTAGAGTTTGTGTGCAGGCTTGGAAGAAAGTATGAAGAGGTCATTTTTTATAGCTTTAGGAACATGAATCCAAATACAAGATGAAAATAATCTTGAATGATGTCTTGAAAGACGATACGGGCAGCGACAGCAGTAAAGGGTACTTGGCCTAAGTCCAGCAGGACAGAGTTCAGTCGTACCTCGTGTTAATTTTTTTCTTGGAAGGGCACTAGTGCCCAGGTGGTTCAGGCCCAGCACACTGCTCTGCCTTATGCTCCTGAGGAGAAACAGAAGAGAGCAGCCAGAGCCTCCAGCTAAGAGGAGCATGTGGCTAAATCAGGACCTTCAGTCATACAGAGAGCTCCAGAGTGACCGGATTTTCTTCATCCTTTCTGTAGGACTGCACACTCCTTTTCACCATCATCTTCTCTGCCTAATCCCCCTCATTCTCTTTCCTATCTATGTACATTTACTCTTTATCCCTTTATCTCCCTCCCAGTCCTGCCTAACTAAAGATCTTGAAATTAGGGCTTTATGTTTTCAGTGATGATGTTCACTCTCCTCGCGTGTTAGATCTTCCATCCATTTTATATCTCTTGTTTTCTTGTGTTATAAACTCTTTGTATGCTACAACCAGGCATCTCCTGCTGTGTTAAACAGGTAAACTGTGCTGCTACATTGCAACTCTGGTTTGGGCTGCTTTGGGTTTAACAGACTGATTGCCTAAATTTTACTGGCCTGAATCAAAGTGGAACAGTTTCAGTTATGGCCTAAATCAAATCAAGGTAGACCCAGAAGTTGCTTTCATCAATAATGTAGTATAGAATAAAAGCCATACTAAAATGCTTGAGTCTTTTTGTTGGCAACAATTAAATCCTTTTCTGCTGTAGATCTCTGTGGCTTTTTATGTTGATAATTTTTTTTTGGTTTTAAGTTTTTGTTAATAATGAATATTTTGCTTAGTAGTAATTAAGATAGTTAAATCATGGGGTTTTGTTTAAGACTGACAGGGTAAGAACCAAATGCGAATTTGATGTGTTCAGTTTGAAAATATCAGCGTGCAGCAAGCAGCAATTATATCAAATGTGTCTGGATTTTCCTCATATGCATCTGCACAATTTTCCATGAGGTAGCTTGAAAGTTACATCATTTGAGCTGAAAAGAAATTGTGGTGAGAGAATGAGGAGATTCCTTGCCACCCTTAATAACTGTTGGTTTGTTTGAATTGCAGGCACTTTTCCTGTCTATCTTCTAAATATATGTGCCCTGGTGTTCCAGCAGTTATGAGCACATTGCTGGCCAATATAAATGCTTTCTATGCTCATACCACAGCAGCAACTAATGTGTCCGCCTCAGATCGCTTTGCTGCTACTAACTTTGGGGTAAGTAGACTTTCTTTTTTTAATAGAATTCTAGTCTACTTTTTTTTTTTTTTAAGGCTGATATCAGAGGTATTTTTGATTTAACATTTTTCATAAAATACCATTTATTGACATGAAATAAAATATTAATCATAATTGAAATTTATTAAACACAAATTACAGTTGGTTTGAGTAGTGATAGAGGTACTAGTACCCTTCTCCAGTATTAGAATAATAGAGATATTATTAATTTTAGGATTTTCAAGACATTATTAAATTATACATTTGGATGAGTAAACCAAGAAAGACTTAAGTTAGGTTTTGCTTTTGTCTTCCCATCAGAAGTCAGAAACGTAATTATCAGATCATTGTCATGTAAATAAATGTAATTCCTCCCTGAAATACCTGAAACTGTTGGACTATTTATGGCTGTAAGCAGTAGCATCAGATCCTAACTCCTAAAGCAGTATTGACAATATATTAAGGGATGTCATAAGTCAGTAAAAAATTTTTTTAAAAAATTCCATTAAATCCTTATTTTCAAGTCTACACAGTAATTTTTTTAGAGAAATATTTAGTCTCAATATCAATTGATTTTCTTTTAAATGTTCCATCTGGTGGGAGCGCAGACATATAAATTTACTCAGGGCTGGGTCTTTAGTCTGGAGACAGCTTGTTCTTGAACTGGAACCTTATCTCCTGCTGCTAGAGATTTGCTTTGAAAGAAGAATATTAACCCGACTCCTTTACTTTAAAGGAAAACATTTTATGGTCAAAAATTGATATTAGAACATTTGTGATTCAATTATTGTATTACCATGACAGCACAATATGTCTTTGTTCTTACTCAGGCTTTCCTTTTAAAGCTGATTGATGGGTTTTTATGGAATGACTCTATACCGTTGCTGAAACTAGGCTTCTCTTCCAATGTTCAAGCTTTATTAGACCTTTGAGTTTGATGCAACTTTTGAAATTTAGACTGTTTCTGCTGGATTTTTTATCCTTTTTTCCCCCATCTTTCTAATGATCGGAAATACTTTTATCCTCAGACTGGACAGAGATTAAGTCCTTTCTCTGATGTTAATGCCAGTTTGACGCAATTCCAATTCATAGTTCAACAGATGGGTGGAGAAAGAGTAGTAAGCATCACTAATAGAGATTTGAGCCACTAATAGGAGCCCTTTTTTCAGACAATTGACTTACAGGCAAAATATTAGATTATTTTTCTCTCTTGGGTCAAAAGGCATTTGTTAGTGAATAGCTGCACATCATTCATCAAAAAGAACATCTCAAATTCAAGTCCTCAGGCTACAGCTGGGAATGATTTGGCTGACTGAATATTTCAGTACAGATTAATAACATGACAAAAAAGTTCCCTTTTGATTGATCCCTTAAGGGAACTGCCAAGTTAGTGGCTTTTGGTGTAGGTTAGTTCTCCACTGACGAGAGACAGTACACAAAGACTATTTTCAAATTACTGCTGATTGTATTTGGGGGATAGTGTGGGTACAATCAGTGCATCCTGAGAGGTATCAGGTCTTGCTACTTCCAGAAGTCCACTGTTTTCACATAAGCTGACGAGAATTTCTGCACGATTTTGTGCAGCAGACTATGGAATATGTTCTAACATGGTAATTAGAAACTCTCATTAGTATTACTTACAACTCAACTGGATATCTCACAGCAAAATATTTTCACTGCACCTTCATCTATCATGATAACATGTTAATCTCCGCATTTGAAAGGGAAAACTATAACGGCACAGTATTAGTATTACTTAGCTTATTCCTACAAAAGCCACTGTTTCTGAAGTATAATTTTCAATCATATTTTTATGCCAAATTCTGCTATAAATGAGCATTTCTTACTCATTAAACGGAGGGGGAAGTGCTTTCTTCAAGAGTGCAAGCAACTGCGAGGCAAATATAAGAAAGGGAAATACTGCATCAGATAGTCCTTGTTACCTCACTAATGTATTGCACAGCTGCATTTTAATGCATACCAGGTAAATCTCAATATAGGATAGAAAAGGAAAATCAAGTGAAAAAAGATGCATTGCCTGGCCTTGAAACACAGATATTTCAAACCAGCATTTATATATGAAACAATGGAAAGCAAACTGATATTCAAATAAGTTAAAAGCGAAAAGCAGCTTTCTGAAACCCCACCAGTTACAGGAACCTGAAAAATCTATTCTTGTTTTCTTTTTCCAGAGAGAAAAGTTCATAAAATTGCTGGATCAATTGCACAATTCTCTGAGGATTGATTTATCCAAATACAGGGTATGTACAATGTATTCTATCTAGAGCTGGCATGAGACCCCAAATTCTTTGGAACAAAAATTTACAGAATTTAAGCAGTTAACAACAATATTTTTCCAATTTGGAAAAAAAAAAAAAAAAAAAAACAAAAAAAGAAAAGAAAAACTTCGTATTTTTCTAAAAGGTAAGAATGGGTCAAGACATTCAAGAAAGAGTATGACTCAACAACTTTGATTAAATAGTCTATAACTAGTCTATAATTAAGTTAATTCATCTGGGAATTACCTTCACTGACTCAGGTATTACGAAGTGCAGTTCCTGCTGTATTTATTTGAGAGACTGACATCTTTGCTACAACCTCCATCCTAAGATCCCAGTAATGTTGAAAAATACTCGTCTTTGCCTTTTTCTACATGACGAGAATTTCAGTTTCATCTCTGCTTCATGGAATCTCTTTCCCCTGAGGCACGCTCCAAAGCCAGCCCTTCAGGAAAGCGTGCACTGGATACCTGCCAGCTACCACATGGTTCTGAGCCCCCTCTCCTTTTCCGTTCCACTGGATCATGAAACTTTTGGACAACACATGAGCATTTAGGGCTCCATCAGCTACGGCTCTCTCAGCTTCTAGGAATGACAGCGTCCAAGTCAAGGATTTTTCTATTCATCTGGCCTGCTTTCTAAAACTGGAGGAGAAATGGAATATTTAAAAGCATTAGAGAGAGTAGAAGTTGCACATACTCAGTTTTTAAGACCGTGTCCTTCGTGCAGCAATATTCATTGCAATACCTTTTAATTTTGAGAAATACTATCCAGATAATATTGTAGCATGAGGCTATCTGGCCCATGTTGCATTAGTAGGAACCCATTTAAATGACACCACTTCCCATCAATCTGTTAACCCAGAGATCATAGCAAAATTATATATATTATTTCTTCAAAAAGATTACTACTGCATTTATGCCCACAAGTGATGTATGTACCATGAAGAACTCATGCATTATTTAAATTAGCAACAGTTTCCAGTCTTTTTGTAGTATTTTTTTACTACATTTATGTTTTGGAAATATAACAATATTTTGAATCATTGATATTACAAATACAGGAGCATTATCAAAAGTGTTCCTACTCATGTCAAAGGGATACTTGTCACTGACTTCCTCACAGGCAGAATTCAGGTGACGTGGGAACACTTTTAGTCCCTCCAAGAAACATCTTAGTTTTCCTAGAAGGTTTTTAACCAGTTGTTCAAGGACCTTACCTGTAACTAAAACTTTGCACTATTCCTCTCTTCCTGATTCACCAGGATAATTTTCCTGCCAGCAGTTCTGAAAGACTCCAGGATCTGAAATCAACTGTGGACCTGCTTACCAGCATCACTTTTTTTCGGATGAAGGTATTGGCCTTTATTTACACAATGACTCTAAATTAAAAAAAAAAAATAAAAAATTAAAAGCTGTTACCTTTTATTTTCCAGGACAATCACACTCCAGTTAATACTCTTAATCAATCAATATCCTTTGGTTTCAATTTAAATCTTTCAGGTTACTGACGATCATTGAAGGAAAGGAATTTTATTCATACTTTGTATTCACAATGAGATAAAAGCAATTATTTAAAAAAATAAACAACTGTGTTTTCCTTTTTTAACTATACTGTTACATCTCCTGAAGAAAACAAACATCTTTTTAATTAGTTTAAAAATTAATCACGTAAAGCAAACTCAGTTAAACTCCTTAGGAACATGTGTCATATAGAATAATGTTTTCTTAGTAATATAATAAAATCACAAGTCAAACAACAAAATAGGTCTGATAACTCTATTTACCCTAGTAACTCCAAAGGTTGATATCTAAGTGATCAAGTACTGAAATATTTTGGAATGGAATGATTCACATTAATGTTACTGAATGAAAAAACAGAAACACAAAACAACATTTGTTGTAATAGTATGTGATTTTATTGCATTAGGCACTACATAAAGAGAATTAAAATAATCCCTTAAATTACGGTTGAAACTAATGTATCCTAAAGTGGAGGAAAAAGCTGAACCCTTTTCTTTAAAAAACGAAGTGCTATTTGGCTGATATTCTTATTCAGAGGAAAGCATGTAATTATACGGTTTAATTATTTACTAAATAATCAAAGACCTTTCAGGATGTAAACCCTAAGATGTAAAGGTGTAAACCCTTGGGCCTCTTTCAACATATGAGTAATTTCATTCAAATAAAACTTCATGATACAATCTGCTTGCCTAACTTAAGTATGCTTTTTTATGTGTCTTTGAAGTAAGAGCATCTTAAGTCAACACAATTTTAATTTTATTTTTTATTTTTTGATATTTCAATGCTTATCATCCTGTAAGACAGAACTACATTCAATGATTGGATTTTCTGTATTCAGTATAATTCTGACATTCTAACACTTACCAAATATTTTATTAGGTCCTGGAATTGCAAAGCCCACCTCGAGCCAGTACTGTGGTGAAAGACTGTGTAAGAGCCTGCCTGGACTCAACTTATAAGTACATTTTTGACAATTGCTATGATCTCTACTCCCAATTAGTGGATCAGGTAAGGTCAATATGAACTTGTTTCATGATATTGCTCATTCATTATTGTTAGTTTACCTTAAGTGAATATAAAGCCTGCCAGTGCTCCTTCATATCGAAGCTCCCAGGTTATTTTCATTTTATTTATGCATGAAGGAGCAATATATCATAAATACACCCACAGATAGCTATGAACTCAAAAATGTTTACCAAGCTGAGTTTCAAAACGAGCGTGTTAACTCATAATTGAGCCATCACATCACACATGAGTGTAAAATTGTCCAGTGCTTTTAGTGAAGATGACATTAGATTGATTACTGTTCATTTAAGATCTGTAACTGGAAAATAATATTTAAAAATCTAATATTTCACTTTAGCAGCTTTAGAAAAAAGATTATAATTTGCTGAAAATTATATACTGTCTTTCCAGCCTTATATTTTATCACATATGATGTATACTTGGATCCACGCTTTAGTAACAACTTTAAGAAAGCAGAGGATAATTCTAAAACAATTCTTAATATTAGTCTGTCAGGTTGAACTGTCACTGCAAAATAATTATAGCATTTGTTGTATTCCAAATGTCATTCAAAATCTTTGAGAATGTTGCCAATTTTTTTCCTACTGTATGGCCAGAGTTCATTCTATAACATTAAAACTAAGAACTGCCTTCAAGGAGCATCACTGCTTTATCACATTACCTCTTATTCCTTGCATTTTCTTCCTGGATGGTACACTGAAAAAATGGTATTACAGCGACTATTCCATCCTTGAATAGGATTATTTGTTTGGCAAAAGCACATTTTCTGTGTAGTATACACTCATACTATTGATATAAGACATCAAAATTAATCTGAAAGTACATTTCATTTGAATCTAAAATATTAATTGCTGTATTTCAGGAAAGGTACTATATGCTATTTATTCAACTTTTCTGAAATGAGAATTTATTTTCTAATGTTGGATTCCTGTTCTGTGGAAAACTCATCTGTAGTTTTGAACATAAAAATTTCTCACCACCACCATGAGCACTCCACACTCCTAGTGCTCGTGTGTGTGTTTATCCTACAACAAATTATATTGTAAGCTGAGTAGGAGTATAAATTAGTAGATGGAGCAGCTTCAGGCATCACATCTATTTACGTCATAAACTGCTCTGTTTTCTTGCTTATGTTTACTCTGCAGCAATTTGATCTTGTCTGTTACATATAATAAGAAGTGCTGCTACACTGGGTATTATTACGTAAGTCTGCAGTTCATCAGCAGATTCCAGCCATTTTAGTAAACAGCTAAAAGTGAAGTCTTACTTCTGCAAAGCATTGTAACACCTGCAAAAGCTTATCTGTGTTCAAAACATTCACTGCTATCAATACATCCAGGCGTACATTTGCTTTTAGGAACAGCTAAGTATACAGCTTGTTCAAACCTGTAGCTCTGGAGGATTTCCAGTGAATCCGGGTGACTGTCTTGTGGTACCACTATTATAACAATGAAGCAGTAACCAATATTGTAATTAACATTTCATTAGCTTTGTATCCAAACCCCTTAGCCCAACTACAGCACATTCCACCCTTCAGCCATTCTCCTATCCCTGCCTGCCCATCAGGTGAGGTCTCTCAGAGGGAGGAAGGCAGTTCATCCCACCGTGGGGGTGCAGCACAGGAGGCTCATGTTTTAGCTGCACGGCTGAGGTTTGAGCTGTGAGTACTGAGAACTGAAGTCAATGAACCCCAAAGCAACAAGGAATGGTTCATATGTAGGTCACCACCTGCTCTCACTCAGGGGAAAGCCTGGCAGCTGCTGTCCTGCCGAGGCCCACTGAGCGCTCAGGGTGTAGCTCTGTGTGTAGCTCATGTCAACCATCACCTGCATTCGCTTCTGTCTGCAGCCTAAAACTCTCAGAGATGCCTGCCACAATACCTCTAGAAAATACGTTTAATGTCTGAATGTGTGTCATTGTTTTGGGGTGAAAATAGAACAGTGAGTGATGACCTTGAGGGTGCTTAAGCTGGAGTTTTGGGAAATTTATCACTATAAGAAGCGCAACAAGTAAATTACAAAATATGCTCAGCGGTCTCTCTTTTTATTGCCCTTTACCTTTGTGCCAGACACACAATCGCTGCTGTAAAGCTAATGTCTTGCAGCAAAATATCACCCTGGGGAACAGCTATATTTCCTCGGGTGAAGCGTGGCAAATGCTAGCAGTGTGCAAAAATATCGTACTACAGTTCCACACCAGAATACAAAGAACAGCTGATGACAAAATACAAATGAGTACTACAGAGAGTAAAATATGACAGCCTCACAGTCCTACTGACACGTATGTTACTGTCCTCATTGTTTGAGACAAAGCCCTCTGATGAGGAACTACCTAGTTCCTTATGCAGCAGATGCAGTATTCTCTCTTTTTAATTAACACTGATCTGAGTGAAGTGCTCAGTCTCCCCATGTGGAAAAAAAAAAGTCTTGAAAAACTAGTTTCAGAAGCACTTTGATAATTTGCTGACTCAATTTACAGGAGGGTGGAAGGAGATGATCCTTGAGGTCCCTTCCAACCCAAACAATTCTATGATTCTAAATATGAGAAGTAGCCAAGTCAATTAACTAGAATGTATAAAAACCTGTATTGTCACGTCTTGATGATAAGACATCATCTGATATTACTCTTTGCTTGATCTGCCAGCAGAAGCCTCTCAGGAATATCAGTGGTTTGCCTTTGGCTAATTAGTTGTTGAGCTTTTAAGTACGAGACATCTTATGGCACTTCATGGATCTGTGCATGGGATAGCACTACCTCCCAAGTGATGTCAAGATATTTTGTTTCACTTTCCTAAGAGAAAAGGCTGGTGAAAAAGAAAGTGATTCTGCTAATTGGCAATCTTTCATTCATATCAATATTCCTAAAAGTTTTCTTGGTTACTGTAAGAGCAGTCTGTGATTTTAGCTTGTTCAGTGCTGGATCAAACAAAAACAAAAGACAGGAAACTTCACAAAATCATTCTTTTTAAAAGTCAAGAATCATGAATAGCATCTGTTTAATTAATGATTTTGTCATCTTGATATATTGAGATTTTATCTTCCTCCTGACCTTTTCAGTTGTATTTTTAAAAAATTCTCAGTAAGTTAACATCCTCCACAATGATAAGCAGTATTTAGTGGCTCATATATCTTCTTACTGTATTTGTGCCAACGTGGAACTAATTGGGCATATCAGGTATTTAGTTCATATTTTTATACTGACAGTTTCTTCTGATGAATATAACTAGAGTGAAAAAGAAAGTTACTGTTACTGATAAGCTTTTTCCACTTAATAGACCACACAGTTAATTGTGTTTTTACTCCAGAAATTTGGTGTGTAAACTGTTGTAAGCATATACTTTGCCTGTATACAATCTAATCTAATCTTGGCATTTTAAAAACCCTTTACACAACTTCTGCATAGCCTCTATGCAGAATACTTAAGAATAAATACTCTCTAATAATACTTAATAAATACTCTCTGCTTAGTAGGTGTGTAAGGTATTATTTCCTAAAGTAAGAGGGTGCATATCATAGATAATTGGTCAGATATGGGACCAAATCACAGGATCGAGACATGAGCCATTACGATCACAGTTACAAAATCAGAGTAGATAATTGCTTGGTTTTTCAGGTTTTTGAGACCACAGTGAAGGAAAAACTTAACTTGCCCTTTCATCTAGTAAGGGAATATTCTTCCTGACTGTTCACAACATACTGATGATGAACCCGTGTCACCAAAGCTGACTTCAGCAAAGCAGTTTGGAAATCAAACTTCAGTGTCTCTAAAAAGTGTTAAATTTTTTTATAAAAATGTTAAAATGCAAGTATAATTATATGATGTTGTGCCCTCACTCACTTTTTCTACACTGATATGCTGTTTACTATTCTCTCAGTCATGTCAATAGAAACATTTTGAAGTCAAACACACTACACCACTGAAAATTTTTTTCTATGCGAAAATAGCTTGTTCTCAAGTTATTTTTTACTCCAAGGTGGAAAGTTTTTTCAACTCTGCAACGACTCAGTGCAATCAAATTTCCAGCATTGTTTTACCTCATTATAATGGCACTGCACGAAGCGTGCCAGAGTTGGAGAAGCATTTGGACAATGCTGTCAGACACAAGGTGTGATTTTTTACGGTTGCCCTGTGCAAGGCCAAGGGTTGGACTCAATGATCCTCGTGGGTCCCTTCCAGCTCAGAGTATTCTATGTTTCTATAATGTTTCTATGAAGTCATCTGTTGCCAGAAACCACATAAAACAAACAACAATACCAACAATACTAACAATGTAAAAACAGTTTGAATGATTCTGTTTCTAATACACTAGTTAGATTTTAGGATAAAGAATTGAAATTACCACTGGGCATGGGCAGAGTATGCACTTTTATTTCAAGGCATGCAACTCCATCTGTTCATGTGAGACTATTTTAAAAATACCTTCTCTGGGGCTTTTGAAAGGACCATATTGATTTTTAAGAGATATCTGTTTCAGAGAATTTTTGTAGAAAGAGCCTTCTTATGCAGCTACTACTTTGTAAATTACTTACTTTTTCCTATCTCTATTAAAAAACGAGTTTCACATTCTGTGATTTACATTCACAGTCATGAAAAGCTGTCTCAGCTACATGTCACTCCAAGTTGTTTTCTGTAAAATATAGTTTTTGTATAAGATGGTGAGATAAATGTGAAGTGGCTTTGTCTTCTACAACTGCCTTCCAGTTGGTTTGATTTAAACATGCACAGACTTCTGAGAGAAAGATGGTATATTAGACATAAATCTTTGATATAGAAACAAGACCTTCTAATAAAATATAATGTACACCAATGAAAGCCCTTGTGAGTGACATTAATGCTCCAATGTTCATTTCTGTTTTGAAAAGCACTCTCATTTGCATGTGTGGTTTTTAATTGCCAGTGACACCAGGCCCATCCTCCCTTGTACCTGAGCTTTATTTCAGTTGCTTTAGACATTTGAAGTGGTACCATTTGTAGTGCAACTGAGTATGTAGCTGTGGGATTAATGACACTTTTCTAAAACATTCCACAGTGGCCACAGAAACAATTTCGATTAAGTGGTGTCGAAATTCCCTATCTGCCATTTTAAATGCTGTTAATAGATAAAAGTTAATTGAGGTTAAAATAACATTTAATTAATTCACCATGACACTAATACAGTGTTGTGTCTATTCAAAAAGATACAGGGTCCATTGTAGTGGTCATATATGGACTAGGAATGAAAAGTACAGGGAGTATATGTTTAAACTTGCAGGATCACAGGCATGTGTTCTTTCTGAATTACTAGCTGAGACCTGTTTCTGTCTCAGACAGCTGTGTAGAAGAGGCAGAAATTATGTGGTTTACATATGGGTGTATCCATACAGAGCTAGAAATATTTATTTTCATCTTTGAGTCTCTGCAATGAAGTTATTTATTGGACATTGATAAGGAATCTGACCCTTCTGTCAAGCAAAGAACTGCAAAATACTTTGTCTAGGAAATCGTAGGCTAAGATTTCATAAATCAAAACTGTAGAGACAAAATCTAGCTGTAAATACGCATCTCAGTGAAACTAAAAAATACAAGATTCTCAATGAAATAAAGGGAAATTTAGCTGCTTCTGCATTTAGATCATACAACCTAGCAGCTGTTAGGCTGAATATCTTCAGTGTATAATTCAAAACAAAACATTGAATACTCTTTATTAATTATTTGTTTGGTCTTTATTGTGTAGGGTATTGTGTCTGCCTCAGCAGTCAATTTTACCTGCACTCAGTTTCAGTATAGTAAAGAATTTAAGAATGTACTTAAATAAAGTGTAGACATACACCTTTATTGATCTTCTTTGCTGATGTGACAGTCTTTGCACTATGTTTTTTAATATTTGTCCACAGCCAAGTACAGTATTCCACTCAATTTACTCTGAGTTGGATAGCCAGTCTTTTTCCAAAATTTCTGAAGATTCTTACCATGTAATTCTTAACAATCTGTAGGTGGAAATCCATAATATTTTCTCTAATTTCTCTAGTAAAAATATATTCAATCTTGTTTTAACAGAGTAAGAAACAAGAAGTTCCTAAAGAAGAACAGGGACCAACAACAAAGAATTTGGATTTCTGGGCACAGCTTATTACTCTGATGGTCACCATTATAGATGAAGATAAAACAGCATATACACCAGTCTTGAACCAGTAAGTAATTATTTTCTCCATAAAAGTTAAGAATCATGAACTTCTTAAAATAAGGACAGAAAATACACTTGAATCAGTACTTGTAATTTTAAATAGAATCTAACTAGAGGGTTTTATGCAGAATATAATATTGGCATAGTTTGATAAAAACTTAATGCTCTGATAATGGAAAGAGAATCTTTTGTTTTGGGAACATTAAAGACAGGTGGTATATGAACCATCCCAAAAAGTTAAGTAGCGAAATAATACTATGCAAGAGAACTAAATGGATAGAAGGGAAAGATCAGTGAAAAGGTGTGATGGCACTAACGTTATTATAGTACCTTGATGCACATGGTGTTCAAATCATGCTGAGAGTCTTTTAGGCATGAGTTTTAGGGATTTATTTGTGACAGAATAATGAACTTCACAAAGAGACCTTCTCCAAATTTACACTTGGCTGGGGAGAAAGCTTAGCCACACTGACTTGGAAATTTATAAAATGGAGGGCAATACCCTAGAGATGGAAGCTGACTACTCAGAACTGAAGGTGTGAGATGAGGGAGGTACAATCAATAACCAAGACAAGTCAAATAATTTAAGGTTGATGCAGAAGTAGAAAAGAGAGAGCCAATCAATAAATACAGAAGGAGGAGACAGAGCGGTGGGTTTGAACACAAAATACATAGAAGATGTTTCACATCTTACAGCTGCAGAAACTGATGTAGCACTAATTGAAATGCGACATGATGAGGCCCCAGGGAAACAATTTAGCTCCTTTAGCTCTTTGGAGCTATTTTGCAGAGAGACTGTAGAAAATCTGGGCACAGTCTGGCTGTAATGACTTATGCCAAAGTTAAAATTGAAACCTACATCTGTATTATGACAGAACACGTAAGAGAGGTGTCTGTGGTTGCGTTTAACTGAAGGGTCTGAAGGAGAGCAGGGATAAGTCTGTTACAGCCATTACAGGGTAGATACTGAAGGCACTCTGTACATTGGGACGTGTTTATTTGTTGATAAAAGATACCATACTATTTATGGACTCAAAGCATAATCAACAAAGACACCTCCTGGAAGCTATTTCTTTGCCTTCTGATTCCTTCCTATAAACAAATGCAGGATTGTTTTAGTTCTGGATAATAAGCATCTCTTTGTTCAGTAGTTTCCTAAACCGACCTTAGTAAGGATTAAGTTTTTACCATACAGAGGAAAGAAAACACTTTTCCTGTTTACTGCATTTTTACAACTTAGTGTGAAATTCCTCCATTAACTTTTTGTCTGACAGTTGCATAACAAGTACATTTCTTATAAAACATGTAACTGAAACAAATACACACATGCGTTTCATTTCAGTCTCTTTGTTGAAATTAAACAAGTGCAGTTGGGGTTAATTATCTTAAAAAATTGTTCTAGCTATATTTTCATACAAATGTGAGGGAGAAAGTAAAGGGATAAATAACAAAGTTCTTCTAAGGGGATTAGTAGGTTCCCTAAAGTACAGATGAGTGATTGTGTAAGATGTGAAAAGAGAATCAGGAGCAGACGGAATTGGGACAGATTAAGGGAGAGAGCTGGTGTCTCTGACTTCTCTCCCATTTTCACCGTTGTTTTGTAAGTGGAAGAGTGAGCACAGGGAATAACATGTCTTTGAGAAGTAGGAGACAAGAGGAGCAAAAGATGAAGAAGCTGTGAGGGGAAAAAAATTTAATTGCATTGGATACCTTTTTTTTAAAAAAAAGAGCTTCTCCTACAATAAAAGGAGCATGTAAAAACTATTGAGAACAAATGACAGCCTCTTCCTCTTTGCTTATCCCAGAAAAGAAAATAGATTAAAATGGATGAAAGGGAAATATAAGCTGAATACATAAGAATATTGCAAAACTGTGATTCCTTATGAGGAATACAGGGCCATGTAGTGTCTCAGTGGAATATTCAGGCCTACATCCATTTGAAATCCATTTTAGAAATGAGGTAACCGAAGACCCCCAGGAGAACTCCAAGCATTCTAACAGGAGTTTTCACAATTTTATAATATTGCTCAGAATTCTTTTCCTCAACCATTTTTGGAAATCCTATTTTTATATCTACCTTAGAGGCAAAAATTATGCTGCGATACAGTAGTTTGAACTGTATAAGATTATGAATCCAAATGAAACATGACATGATTGCCTCAGCAAACACTGCAGCCACTGACAGACCAGATCAGACCATCCAGTGCGAGTGTGGGAGCAACCTGCAGTTCTTATATGACATAAGAAACTCGACAGATTTGAGGGGAAAAACATGGTCTGGTATTTAAGGTGTGAAATTCTCATTTGAGTAGCTGAACAATGTAGAATATGTTTGAAATTTGATTCACAAGCAAATCTAGGGTTTCCTGTTACTTGTAAATACACATTGTACAGGCTGCGAGACAGAAGAAATTGCTATCAAAATAAAATAGTTATTCTAATAAAAGGAACATCAAATCAAAAATAAAATCCTCAACTGAAATATGCTTGTGTATTTTGAAAGCAAAATCTAAACGTTGTGCCTCGGCACATCTTTTTTTTTTTTTTTTTTTTTTTTTTTTNTTTTTTTTGTATATATACTCAGAATAGTCAAGTTGTCATTGTAGTACATATTTAAGAAACAAGACAGCTCCAGTGGAACTTTTCAATTTGTTCTGTGCTGATCCTTAGACCTCTGCGATGTAAGGATCTGTTTTCTCTGTGATCACACTGTGTTCCACACACTCCCTCCCCATTCCACAGTATGGGAAGTGCTGGCTTGTGAAATCTGCGGGAGCAGATTTCCTCATTCTTCAGGAGCCAGGACGTTTGATAAATCTGTCAAGTTAAGGATAGTAACTTACATTGCAGAAACAGCAACCTGTGAGTCAGTGAGTTGTGAAAGGTATGTCAGAGGGGAAAAAATTATGGAAAGAAGTGAAAAAAGTCTGGGTACACTGTATCAGGAATTGGGCTGTGTCAGGCTAACTCTAAAATGTTTCTTTGGTGGTGGAAAGTGTACCTGATGTGTTTTGTGTCTTGATTCAGTGATATTTTCCATTATCAGGTACACTTTATTCTGTGGAAATGTACGAATATCACTTCTTTTATTGAACTTGTGAACATTATTCTGCAAAACAAAGCCGTACCCTGGTGTTTCACAACGTCCACTGTCATTTGCCCATATAGTACTGTAATACCAGATTAACTATATAGACTATTAGTATTGTAGTACAAAGTATCTGTCTTATGTTACATTTTCTCCAAGAAAAGGAGTGTTTACTTTGTTTAAAAATGAAAACTTTGGCTAGATGGAGACTAGAGAACAAAAAGTAAGAATAAATGAACTCTTTGCTCACAGTTTAAATAGAACACATATTTTCCAAAATCAGATAGAACTTTTGTCTTAACGGTTAGTGAAGCACTGACCATGGCCAGCACTCCACAGATGGTGTAATCTAACCTCTTTCTGCAAGCACAGCACAAAAATGAATGTATTCACCCATAGGAGTGGTGAGATTTAGTACCTGGATGAGATTGAACCATCCAAGGATGGAATATGAGCTACTCTGAGAATGTGCCTCTGAGTTTCAGGGACTTCGATATTCTCAAAATGTAGCAGACCGAAGATCTGACAGCACAAAATAAGAAAAAGCATTTTTAATCGTCACGATGATATTTTCTTATTTCAGGGTTGAACTGGAGACATGCAGCACTATCTGGTATAAATGCTTTGGGGGTTTATTTATGTTTTGCTTATACATTGACTCTTTTCATTTTCATTTAAGCTGAGTTCAATTTCGTTCCATTGATTTGTGGGTTTATATACAGCTTTTTGTTAGAACTAGCCAGTGAGAACAGTTTTCACTAATTTTTTGCCTAATTAAAATCAATAGAGAGAAGACATCCATAAGTGGCTGCTTTTTATATGCAGTTTAGTCTTTTTGGAAATACATGCATATCATCATGTAGGGGACAACCTAACTGTTCTGGATAAACTGAGATTTTGTAGTATTGTTCTAAGAATGACACAGAAATTGGGAAAATTTTGGCCTACGGGACGGAAATAACAGTATCAAGAGCAAAAAGAGTAACTAAGAGAGCACTCTCCTGCTCATCCTTTTCCTACGCTGAGAAATGTGATAATACGTGGCTTACAAAGATTAGAAAATGCAATTTGTGGAGTTCTGCATGGGAAATTTCTCTGATATTTTGCTGCTTTGGGACCAAATTCTGAAATAGTTGGAAAAAGAAAAGTCTATCCCTGATTTTAGACTTCGTCTAAGTGAAGTCAGGTATGATGAATCCAGGGCACTGTGTTGAACTACAGTAATTTATACAACACAGATAATCGAAGTTTGTGTGTATGCATGTGTTTTCACGAATTAAAATGCATACACAAATATATCCCACTAATCAAACAAATGCATTTTTATCAGACCCAGCCTTGCTTCATGGCCAGCTTTGCATTATGATCAAAAGACAGTGTCAATATTAAATCAACTGTCCAATATTTCCTCAGAGCAACCCTGCCAAAGTTCAAGTCTGGTGCTAAGAGAGCACTCAGACTGGACTGAAGGTGAAGAAATGAAGACAGCTGAGATGCATTTGAGCTTTTGAACTGCAATTAATTTTGTGTTAACAGAATTCATACAGAGTTCTTTAGTTGAGCAGCCATTAGCACAAAGAAGGCTCAGTGAACTGAGATGGCAATTGCCTCCTATTAAAGTGACTGAGTTAATGAGCTGTTTAAGTATTTTTCTTTGCAGATATGATCAGGGTCAAATATGTGTCTAGAAAGTATACATTAATTAGATCACACTGCTACCACTATTAAGTTGCACATAATTCTCACTCTTTCTTTTTCAACAAGAGTTTAAAAATTCCTACACTTTTACAAAAATTATTACAGAATAGTTTCTGAATCTCATTAGTGCTTTAATAAAAGGTGAAAATACTTTGGATCAAATTCTCTGCTCGTGTAAAAGGGTGTAATAAACTCAAGATAAAAGTCACAGAGCTTTGTGTGTTTTCTCATGAATATGAGAGTTTCCTTACTTTATGTGTTCCCGGTGAACTGTGAGTGTATTTGTGTGGCTCTCACTTTACCCTGTGCACTGCACCTCACTGCTTTAACACTCAGAGCTTCTGTGATGTACTTTTTGCTCTTCAACTGCATGACCTGGCTACTGTGCCCTGAGAACATCCCATACCTGCATTAAGAACAGCCTTTTTTTTTTAAGACAAATAGCTCTCCTTTAAAATGTGACGTAAAACATAGTGTCTATCACTAAAATGTCAGCTTTTCCTTGTAGCTAACAGTCAAGATGGTAACTGAAAGATTAAAGCTTTTCTTTTACATAGAATAAGGAGCAGATAGGATCTATGAAAAAGCTGTGGAAAAAATTGATAACAGCAGAGCGTGTCTAAAAAGGACTGTTTCTCAAAGATGACATGAAGCATAAGACAAAACTTAAATTCTGAATCACAATCTGCATTTCATTACCTGTTATATTCTTTAGTGCTTTATCCATACTTAAAGGTGGAAGTCTTCAGACAGTGAATTGGATTCAGCAAGTAAAAACCAATATTGCTTCACAAACAGCTTCACTATTTTCCAGCATAATAAGAGAATTAAGGAAAACCAGTAGCTGCTGAACATCTGAGCCAACTGTATCAGATTTTTCATAAGCCATCTGATTTATCTGAAGTCAAGGAGTCATCTGCAAGATAGATGGAAATTTCTTGATTTAAAATGTCATGTGAGGGAATCTGTGCAACATTCAACTAATTATTTACCCAGGCCTCTGCATTGAGGAAGTTTGTATTTGAAGACTGGATGGTTTATATAATTGTACAAAACATAAAATACAGTGAGTGCATACTAGAGGAATTATTTTGTGGAAATATTTGCCTTTCTTCTGTGCAGCTGTAAGCATAATTTCTAACAGCAGGTGAACTGATGTAATGTGATTGATTGCAGGTTCCCTCAAGAGCTGAACATGGGGAAAGTCAGTGCTGAAATCATGTGGACTCTGTTTGCCCAGGATATGAAATATGCTCTGGAAGGTAATTAGAACAAACTATTAATTACACTAGAGAGTTCACTAAGACTGATTTCCACTGTAAATGACACCTGGCATCAGATTTCTGTGTGTGGTAAGAGCTTTCTGGAGTACTTGTTTAAGATGCTTCACAGGTTAATGAAAAAGAAGTGTTGTAAAGGAAGGAAATCATTGCACTGTGACGATATGAAGTCATCTGTGGAAGAAGGAGACAAAAGAACTGTGACTTGAAATGTTATTTCTTATTACCTAGTTGTGACAATAATCATAAGTGTCCAAAGAACCACAGATATCCTTGCTGGAGAGCATTACAGACACTCCATATTTTCTTACTAGCTGAAAATTGCTAACCTGGCTGTAAGAAACATTTACAGAATGAAATTATGGAGAAAGCACAAACTATAATTAAATCTTTTTGTGCTCAAAAGGAAGTTGTATTCATTCTAGTTCCAACAGAATCAAATGTAGTTTCATTTTATTCCCTAGGATATTACTGTGGTTAACCATTGTTAAAATATACATTTTTTTCTGTATAGCAGATAGTCTTCAACTAATGGCTTCAAACCCACTCATTAAAATATGGTTACTGCGGAAAACCAAGTAAAAATACCTGCAGGAAACTGCCATTGTCTTTAGTCCAGTCTGCTACTAATTACAGAGCAAGTCTGACAGGGTGGAAAAAAAGTATGAGGTTGGACTTAAAAAACAATGCGATTCACTAGACATAAAAGATTAAAGAAAATGAATACTTGAAGATCATTTCTATATTATTTTGTCCAAAATGTCTTTGGTAGTGGTGCTTTGATGATATGGTAGATTTTTATGATGAAAACCAAAAATAGAAAAAAGATGAATGACTAGAATGTCTATTGATTGAAGAACTGTTTTGTTCATCTGCTGTTGTGCTACCTTATTTTGCTGATTACGTTTTTGAATGTGGAATTTGCATACTAAACACAGCAGAGGAAAAAGACAGGAAGAAAGAAAGGAAGGTAATTATAATATGTAGAATGACAACAGAAGATGAGAAATCTAAGACACGGTTAGGAGATGTTCAAACTAATGCTTGAAAGTGATGTTCTGTAGTCATGCCAGAGTGAATCAAAAGCACAAGTCTGAGAAAGTTAATGTCAGGCAGGAGATTATCCTTTGAGAGTGATCAGTGAAGGCAAAAGCTTCCAAGACCTGAGAAGCATGAAAACCAAATGAAAGCCACTGTTCTGGGTTAGAACATTTCCTGGTGAAACAACCACAAAATTGCTGTTCAGCAACTCAGTGTTGGGATTGGATTTACATACAGTTAGCACAGATTCCGAAGAATTTCCAATAGCCACTCCTTGCCATGTTTTCATAACCTTGAATGAGTAGTTATAGCCTGCACGCGGACATCCCTGAGCACCCCAACGCTTGTACTGCTTTAGTCATTGAACTATAAACATTCTGTACTGCAACAAGATAATTCACAAAACATAATTCACTCTATTTGCTAAGTAGAGCGTGCTGATCACTCAAAAGGTGGCTTCAGATCAAGCCATGGTTTGTTTCTTGGTTGTAAAGAATAGAACAGGAAGCTCTTGAGGAAGAGTTAATTATACAATATATGAAGTGTTGGTGGTTGAGCTGAATCAGGACTTTAAAACACATATTAATGTTAAAATTAATCCTAATTCTGCAGAGAGTGATATAGAGGATTCATTAGAAGGCACTTGACTCTTTCTGTCTGTTCTAAACCTGTCCCTGAATATGGTCTCATCTCTGTGTTGCTGTGGATACCATCTTTCTGAGTAGAGTAAATGCCATTCTTGTCATTAGAAATTCTAAGCAATTCCCAGAATCAATAGTGAAAAACTTCCTGTGTATAAACAATAATTAATGGAAATTGAAATTAGTATAAATTATTATAAATATACATAATTTTACCCTCTATGGTTTCATTTCTAAACAGGAACCTAGTCACAAAATACAGATCAGCATGCTGTTTCTCTCCCCAGCTCTGCTGGGTTTTAAATCATTGATTCTTTCCATAGATATTCTAGAAACTGATATTAACTCAGTTGTTAATAGCAATAAAACTTTTTGCTTTGAATTCTATAAGATTAGAAGCAAGTCCTTAAATATGGCCACAGTTGGTCCTCCTGGTTTTAATGGAGTTCATTAAAATGCATTGCACTCTGCTCTGCCACTCTCGCCTTCCAAGTTATTAACATAGGCTACCATCTGTTCATACGCAGTGTCCAGGGCTGTGATTGCAATCTTTCCCTGAGCCAATCTAGTATTAATCTCCTGAAGCAGCGTATTTTGTGTTACAAAGTTGATTCCTTTCTGCATCCAATCAAGAAGCAATGAACTAGTCCAACATTGTTTGCAAAAGGATTGCTCCTGTGATAAAAAAGATTAAATTAGCAAATCCAAGATACTGTTTCTGGTTTTACCCACCTAATGCAGCCACACCCATCAGTTTAATTTCAGAAAATAAGCATGTCATATCTCCATTCTCTAACAGAAGACCAATACTGGAGCATCCACTTTACGTTCCTTTTCCCTGAGTGTTCACAGCCCCTCCCTGTAGAGCTGGATGCCTCCTGTACCTTCTCAGGGGGTGTGTGGAGCTGCAGCTGCTGCTGGGCAGAGCTGCTGCTCTCCAGCAGTGCTGCCCCCTCCTCTGCAGTAGGACCCAGCAGCCCTGTGAGCCTGGCACCAGCAGCATCACACCCCGCTGCCTTCTCCTCTCCCCTGATCCTTGCCCAGCACAGTCCAGCTGGGAGGCTGCTGCTGGGACGTGCAGAATGCAGAGGGGACAGCAGCTTCCATAGCAGTGGCCTTTTGCTAGAGAAAAGCAGAGCAGCTGTGTGTCTCTGAATACCAAGGCAGAATATTGGCCTGTGACAGGGTAAGTGGCTGCTGTCACTCTTTTGGTGAGGGAGGAAAGGACATCCCAAAATACAGTTCAGGTCTTCACAGCTGCTGAGATCAGGGCTACGCTGTGCCCAGCTGACATGCCTTGGAAACAAAACTGTACTAAATTCTGATATCAAGCTCATAATTTCATTCCAGATTTTCTTCTAATTTAAGTTAATAAAAATGTTTAGCCTTGCATAATGTTTAAAGTTTTAGGTAAACTGTAACAAATAGAGTTCACATCAGTTCTAATTTTTTTTCTGATCTATGGAGTTTGGGATTATTCTCATGTATAGATTTTGCATGGAGAAGGTATCACAGGCTTCTCTTTGAGAACTGACTTCGTTAGATTTGGTCCCTTTGAGGTTTTTTAGTTCTTCACAGGTTATTCATGAAGCATCAGTGGTTTGCATGACAGATTATATGCTGTTGTTTGTCGTTCAGTTTACGCAAGCATATCTGATATTATAGGATGGTAATATTTTTGTACTGTCCAATCCCCCAATTATTCTGCATTTATGCTACAAACAAATGAGAACAGAGAGAGAATTTCACCAGCAGTGCAAGTGATTTGTTAGTGACTTCATATGGCAGGAAATCTTTTCCTTTACAAGTATGAAGACGTAAAGGATAAAAGATGATGAGAGAGTAATGAGCTGAAATTAGACACACAGTTGCAAAGTATCTTTTTTGTTCTTTGTCCTCAGAAATGTCATTTTCAGATCTTTCCAATCTCCCACTTTTGAATAGGTCAGATCAAGTGTCTGAAGCTATCCAGTCTGTTAGAAGGAGAACATCCTAATTGCTGTTATTATGATAATCTAATTCCGGTAGTAGCCAGAAGTCAAGAGCAGAATCCAGCCAGAAATTAATTAGCTGCTGTGTAAATACAGCAATAGACAGTCTCAGTCCTGCAAAGCTGAGATTCTGAAGGCCTTATAAAAATAAAAGAAGAAAAAGAAAGTCCATTTTAGCATTTAACACAGGTTTGCTTTGCAAGTTTGCTGTTGTCCCCAATGCATAAGCAGACACCATTTCCCTGTTTCTCTGATGGATATTTCTTTCATGACAAAAACTGATAAAGTGATTTGAAAGAGACAAGACGGGTCTGTGAGATGATGCTGAGCAGAGAGACAGCATAGAAAAAAACGAAAAAGGCTAATGCTGCCCAGAGAAAGGTTACGCCATTTGGTGGCAGATTTCATGTCTATTTTCACTCCAAATTTACAAAGTTCCCCTTTGTAAACAGCATTTAGCCTTGGCTTAGAGGGAGTTTGCAGAGTAGATTTGGGGAGATGAGACTGAGGTTTTGGAAAGGACAAGAAGGCAGCATCCACCAGAATGCAGGGGTGTCATGGCTATCGAAATACGGAACCTTTTTCATTTAGTCAGACTCATTTTTGCACTGGCTCACTTGAACAAGTGTATTCCATCCTCACTTTTTCAGAGACCTGAGGAACATGTAGTCTCACGGCGATTCAGAGTCTGTAAAGCCAAAGGCAAGGGGATTAAAATTGGAGTTAAACTTTCCTTTGGCAGATAATAAGATAGAATGTTGGCACAGTTGGAGGAAGAGGGGAGTTAGAAGTTTCTTTGGTCAGCCAGCAATGTTAATAACAGCAGCTACACACTGCACATCCTGGGGAGCTGAGCTTTGCCAGTCTGAGAAGCCACGCTCATCGTGTGCAACACAGAGATCTCTGGGCTTGCCTATAAAGCACTGTAACCATACCAAACGGCACTATTTTGTTAGAGTTAATTAGATCCAGTAATTAAGACAGATGAAGTGGATAGAACTGTTCCCAGGGGCTAAGTTAGTACTTCTTCATGGCACTGTGTTGTGCTGTAGCAATGTGTCATCTTACTTGGAACTGCTTCAGCAATCTCTAGGATGGCACAACCTTGCACTTGGGGAGGTACCCACTATATCTATCATTTCCTTATTCTCTAACCCATTTTCTTGGATTTTACATATTGAACCACAGTCAGAGCAGTAAATACTACTGAATTACAAGTCTACAGTAATCTTGTTAAAGCTTCTTTATGTCTGACTGTAGGTGTATTCATGGTGCCAGATGCTAGTGGAAAAAATGTAGGGCATCAGTGAATGCCTGACCTCAGTTCAGTCTTAAACTTGTCACTCAATACTAGCAATGCATACTGCCCCATATATTTAATAATGAAGGCTCTGCTCTTATTTATTCTTTTTTTTTAAGCAGTGAATATTGAACTTGTTCTTAAACACTATTATTAGCTCTTACCCAGGCAGTCACTTATTGTAAAACATCTGTTTATAAACTTTTCCTGAACATTGCCTAATTGTGAGCAAGACAATTTTTGGTTAGTTTTTATTACTTATACTAGTACTACCATGCTAGATAAGTTACAAGACTCTAAATGGTGCTTTAAATGAACCTTACATTGATTAATTATTATGGGTTATTTATAGCTCACCTGGCCCTGCCACTTCCACAAACCAATGAGCTGAAGGAAGAAATGTTCTGTTCAGATAAAGGGGCTGTAATATCCCCTACAGCAGCAAGGGCAGGCAAGACTTTCTCTGTAGTTTATTAGGTACCAGAAGAATATATTGCTGCTTCTTTCTTCTTGTCCTTGATTACTGTTCTTTACAAGCCATACCATTCATTGTATTTCACATTTTTACAAAAGTTAGAGTTTTATCTTTTGTCTGAAATAATTATGTGGCAAAAATATGACTTTGTGCCCACAGAAAGTCCCTTAAAGGACCTGCAGTTCTGCATCTCCTGTCTGGGGGAAACTTTCTTTTCTTTGTTTGAGGGGTTTCTTCCCCCTCTATCTGTCAGAGTAGAGATGCATAATGCTCACACAGTAGCAGTGGAACCTGGGTGCTGCACCTCTTATTGCACTCCACGAGCTAATCACCCAGTGAATCCACTTATATTTTGAATTTATTTCCTTTGAGAAACAATAACCAATATGAGCTTTCTTAAAACAATATATTTTTCTTTATCAACTAGAATAAAACATTCCAGTAAAAGAAAATTAAAAATAACAAGCGACGTGCACGCTATTTTTAATCTTGGCCATTTCTACTAAGACACTTCTTGAAAGCTTTCCTCACCCAGCAACTGTTTTTCTCCTAGTCTCTGTTTCATTAGTTGAAGACTTAGTCTTCTGCTTTCAGGACTGTTCCAGTTACGGAGATTCACTAGTGTTTTTCCTCCTATAGACGCTGAGGGAAATTTCCCCTTATAGGCAAGTGCATTAGTTCTAAACTAAACCTTTGATACTGTTCCAGCATCCCCAGGAGAATAGGATAAATCCACTAAAACTGCTTGTTTCCACATTATCTTTTAATAAGCTTTCCACACAATTTGCTGGGTAGGAATTAGAGAACACCTCTGTGGTTTTGGCTTTCCAGGCACAGGCAGATACAACCCAGGTAAGTATTAAAGCACAGCTTCACATTTATCTTGCTGTCTGATTCTTCCTGGTTTGTACTTCATTCTACTAATTGCTTACAAAATGCTACCATAGTAAGTTTGGTAAGTTTTTGTGCTCACTTTGCACACTTGTGATGAGGCAAAGAACAGAGAATCAGGTCTAAATGTTTCCTTCATGGAAAGATACATTTTTAAAAATGAAACAGTAAGTGGAAGAAACCTGTGATAAACATTATATTGAAGATGCAAAGCTGAGTATTCACTAGTTAAGTTGCAATGCTATTAAAGCTGTCTTTGTTGCCTTTATTCTGTTTTCCATCCCAGATTCAAGCATTATAATATCAAATCATAAATTCATGGAATGATTTGGGTTGGAAAGGACATTAAAGGCCACCTCATTCCAACCCCCATGCTGTGGGCAGAGATGTCACTCAATAGACCAGACTGCTCAGGGCCCAATCAAACCTGGCCTTGAACATTCCCAGGGATGGGGCATATATTCCCTATTTATTTTGCAATTTTCATACATATTAGAAGTTTATGAAAACCTGATCAATATAAATTGGATTCCTATACCTGCATCACTTCTCCTCTTTTATTACTTTCTGATTATGTGATTACTTTCAATAGATGTTAAAATTTCCATCCATATTCTTCACAACCAAGGCTTTATATCATCATCATAGATGTCATATCAGATAGGATGGACCATTTCTTCTGCTCCATTCATAGCTTCCATTTTCTTACACTTTCCATGGTCAATGAATGTACAAAGCAAAAATTCCATCAACAGTAAAAAAGCACAATTCAGATTATTTCAGTCATTGGGAGCAAGTCCTGATTTCCCTTTGTAATCAATAGTAACCGAATATATCCAGAGACGGAATTTTGTCTCTGCGTGTTTTTTCTTTGACTATTGTTATCTATTTAGTATCATGGTATGTAATTTTCACTCTGATGTGATATTGAAGGCTAAAATTTATACTGAGGTTGATCTTATTAACTTACTTGCAGTAAGTTTTTCTTTGTCTTAGCGGAAAGCCAGACTGAGCAAGTTAATGCTTAATCAAGCTGCACATTTTGCATCTGGAATTGCCCTTTTGGTGAGAACTCATCCAATTTCTGCAACTTTTCTGGAAGTATTTGGCTTTGGAAGTAGTTAATTAATTGATGAAACTAATAGGAGTAATATGGAGCAAAAATTAGGAGTAAAAAAAAGCAACTAAGTAATGTTAAGGAGAGACCAAAGTTAATTTTGCCTAAAGTAATTTGAAACATTTAGGCAATACAACAGAGTAGGTAAACAATGGCAAATGCAACGTTTTGAGTAGAAGATAGGGTTGTTTGCAGCAGATTCACACATCTCTCATGATATTACATGGTGCTTCTCCTAGGTAGTATATAACATGGGTATTTGATGCCCTTCAAGTTGCCATGAGACATTAACCTCTCCCAGGAAACCATGTACAGCTCTGCCTTTTCAGGCTCCAAGTAGATGACTCTGAACTCTTTTGTACTGGCTGTGAAACATGAAGCCAAGTAAAGCAGTCTGGAGCAAATGGCCTCTTGCTTTGAGAGCTCCTCCTTGAATATAAAGGGCAATATCAGCTTTTAAAGTGCACTGCATTAAGTCAAGGATTTGAGCCCACTTCCACTGCAGGCAAGAAGACAAAAAAGAATAAGACAGTTTGCCTTCCTTCCCTGGTGTCTGTCTCAGAATCACAGAATCATTAAGAAGGGACCTCTGGAGATCATCTAATTCAGCCCCTTTTCCAAGGCAGGGTCATCTGGAGCAACTGACACAGAAAAGTGTCTGGGTGGGTTTTGAATGTCTCCAGAGAGGAAGATTCCATGACTTACCTGGGCAGCCTGTTCCAGTTCTTTGGCACCCTCAGTTTAAAGTTCTTCCTCGTGTTGAGGTGGAACTTCTCGTGTTTTATTTTATGGCCATTGCTCCTCATCCTGTCATGGGGCACCACTGAACAGAGCCTGGCCCTGTGCTCTTGGCACCCACCTTTAAGATATTTATATGAATTAATGAGATCCCCTCTCAGTCCTTTCTTCTCTAGACTAAACAGGCTCAGCTCCCACAGTCTTCCCTCATAACAAGGATGCTTCAGGCCCCTCATAGTCTTTGTGGCCTCCAGTGGACCCTCTCCAGTAGCTCCTCTTTTCCAGGGAGGAAATATGGCTCCATGGTTAAGAAATCTTTGAACAAGATCTACACTGCCCTCCATAATTTATCCATGTTCTCTTTAAAAATTCCCTTGGTCTCCCTATACCCTGGTTTCCCATTTGGCAGCTTAATCACCATTTGAACTACTTCATCAGTTGTTCAAGGCGCACCTTTGTGAAGTGTTCAAAGATATTTTGATGAAAATTTCCAAGCAAGTGTAGAGAAAAGATTGAATATGTAGAAATCTGTTATGAAAGACACAATACATATTTTAAAAGGAGAACTAGAGTGGGTTTTAGTAGTAAATTAGAAGTAAGTGTAACACAAAAAGGAGGTAATGATAGAATTTTTTCAGCTTTTGGTTTATTATATTTATCTTGACATAAAGAGCCCTTTCAGAAAGGCCAGTAGTATTTCACATTATCAAAATCGATGTAAATTATACATAATTGTCAATTAGTTGTGTTCTACTCTGTATTTCAGTTAATAACCAGTGACTTCCACTGCCTTTAGCGAAGTAGAAGAATCCTGGGATGTCTTGTAGAATGTAACGTTTCCTTCTTCTAAATCAGTTAGGAACTTTGTCTGAGTTTACGTTTTTCTTCATTTGTGCCCTGATCCACTGTGTTACATTCAAACAGGGCCTTTAAGCTTATTTCAGTGATACAGGGATTAAAAGCACTACAAGCATAATACCCACATTTAATAAGGCAGTGGTACAGCAACTCCCCCAGTACTGTAGGGAAGATGCGTTAGGATCAGGTACACTAAACATTAACTTCTACTTTTATCCAAAACATACGTGCATCATACAGGTGTAACGTTTCCACAGGGATGCAGAGGGAGGGAAAACAATTCATAATCAATATCATTCCTTACAGGATCTTTTTTCCACTAGCCATACTCAGTTTGTGTCACACATATACTTCCCAATTATAGGACTGAAAGTTTGGAAATAGTGGGTTTTCTGAAACAGCAGTTCTGAAATAAATAGATAAAATATGTAGCTAGTGGTGTCTAGAACAATTGGTAAGTAATTATTGCAAATAATATGGAATTATGTTGCAATGGCTGAAAATAACAGCTGAGTTTTGATGTGAAAATTTGCAGTTAATCCAAACACAATTCCCAAATGCTTAGTTTCAATCATTTCTGTTTTAATAAACTGTAGGGCAATAGTATGTATGTCAGTCAAACCAACTGGTTGTAATATAATTAATTTGCTACACGTCAGTATTCTTTGTAGTAGTTATTAATCCCTGCAACATTATCTATGAAGTCTGAAAGCTGGAAAAGCTTTTTTGTTAGATATATATATTTATTTGTATCTACTCAATTTGTTCATTTTTTTTTACAGACTAATTTCCTTGCAGTTCTTGTTCATAAAGATTTAAAGTATACTTTAAAACCATCTCATTAGAATCCTTCAAGCAGTTTAACTGTACATTGTTACAGAAAACAGTGGCTAAGAAACTGCTGTAAAAGAAAATAAAATCTCAGAGTTTTTGCACCCAAATAAGGAAAAATCAGAGTTGAACAAAATATCAAATCGATTATCTGAATATTTAACATGTTCATCTTTTATGAAGGTTGTTGGATTACCCTGTTTTCCTTTTTTAGCAACTAATACATATCAAAAATTACACAGAAACTCAGAGTGATGTTATTACCTCAAGGTTAAAAAGAAAAAATAATTCTGTATGAACAAGATTGTATTCCAGTTTGTTAAATGACATTATGTCTTTAGTGTCATGTAGTTATTTCTGTTTAATAAGTCATCATTATGACTTTTATTTGTTACTTTAAGAAAATCTTCTCATCTTTCTTTAGCAATTGCTGGGAAAATAAGCAAGAAATCAAATGTGATTCCACAGTACTATTGCTTGGTCACAGGCCTGTGAGGAAAGTACCTTGGGTTACAGTCCTTCCTGTTACGTCTCTGTATAGATTTTTCTGTAAAAAACAGGTGCCTACAATTAGATTATTTGCAAGATACAGTGTCACCAGTTCTGTAGCTGATATCACACACCAAATACATTTGTATATATTAATTATATACATTTATTCTATGTAACAGCCTTTAAAAAAAACCCAAACCCCTTCTTTCTTGGTTATACAACCAGCACCTGAACAGATTAATTTTTTTTCCTCAACACTGTTGCTTACTAGAAGTCTTCTTAAAGGTGTCACTGTCCCTGTAATTCGTACCACTGAGATGGAACAACTCTCCACAGGTTTCCTCGTGGTTGCAGTTCCAATGCCTGTTGCTGCAAGCCCGAGGAAAGCACGTGTGCATTAGAGCATTACCCCTGAGGAGATATGGACCCCCCCCCAGTGCAATCAATGCTGTAAAAAAATTCCTAGAACTGCAATGCATAAAAGCAGCTAAAGTCCCCTTACACACAGACTAAAGTTTACAAGTGTTACAGTTTGCAGAAATCTTACCACTGTTTTTTTCATCGATGCATGATACAGTAATATAGGATATGCCAGTACCATTAATGGGAACTGAAAATGCCCTCCTTATGGAACTCAGTAGATTAATAGATGCTTATAAAAATGTGCTGCACTGCAAGGAATGTCTCATAAAAGGAGCAGCAGAAAATAAAGAAGATTAATAACATTAGGTTTGCTATACTGAAATTTCATTATCTAGAATCGATTATGAGAAAGTTCAGGTATTTCTATCATCATCTCTCCCAAGCACATCTGCACACAACTGGCAGCTTTAGTTCCAGACTGACTGACTCAGTGTTATAATAATTTTGCAAAGCAAGAGTGGACTTTTTTAAAAAGAATTGTATGGTGCAGCTACTAAATCTGTCTTCCAGAAAGTCCAAAACTCTCATATCTCTATAGGGAAACATGGCACCAGCTCTTCCTCCAGGAAAAGAGACACAGATCTCCAAAATCCGTACGTGTATCCTCTGGTGTCTCACATTTGCATTAACTTGTGCCAGTTTTTCAGAAATTAAGAAAGCAATCCATTGGTCCTAACCTAAATTCAGAACACCTACAGTGATGTTGCTGTTTTGTAACCAAAATCTGTGGTTATTGTGGATAAACCCATTCATTTTCCAGTTAGAATTGTCATGGGCTGACTCATATGGGAGCCTTTTCTCTGTTCTTTGATTCATATAAACTGAAGAGGAAATATGCATGGATACTAAGTGATTTTGTAGGTCATGTGAAGTGTTTGCTGATGTTCTCATTCATTAATATTGGGAATTGAGGATGCATTTTTCACAAGTAATATCCTAGGAGACTCTTTAAATATTCCGTACAAGGTATAACAGCCTGAAGAAAAAAGCTCAATTATTCATGAATGACTTTTGTGCTCATTTCTAATGTTTTATAAACTTTAACTTAAAAAAGAAAATATCAATGAATGTATATAAGTTTTACCCTCCTGGACAAGTTTTCCCATTAGTGGCAACAGCTCATTTTTAAAATTGAAATAAACATTTGCTTGGATTGCGATACCATAGCAAACACTCTTAAGTTACATTGTATAATCTAATAGCCCATTGATGCAATGCTGGAATGAAAAAAATGCTATTCATTTCAGAAATTCCACTTTTTTGGCATTCAATGTAAGTCAGATTTTTAATAATGACTTAAGTATTAGATTGCAGGGAATTTCACAGCAATAAGATAATTGTTCTCAGTTGAAAGGCTGGTCTACCTTGTAAGAACTATCACTTATTGAGCAAACATTTGGTCATTTAGCTTTCCACAATAATAAGTTGTGGGAAACTTTCTACCCAAAAACAAATGAGAAAAGATTCCTCGGGTCTGTTGAAAGTATGAACCATGAGAGCAGGCACATACCTTTCTCTTTCTCTTTGCGGTTCTGTTTAAGGCTACTAACTAATGATATTATACTGGACAGAATTTGTAGTACTCTCAAGTAGCAAGAAGATGCATAAATTCAGTATTTAGACAGAAACTGATTTTTCTTCAGTGTGATGAAAAGGCAATGAAGGCGAAAATGCTGCCACAAGACTAAAAAGGCATTAAGAGCCCGGAGAGACACTTCATAAGCTGATTTGCACAAAATTTAGTAATTCACTGCATAATAATATACTTCTGAAACACTTCTCGTATGCCATGGTGATATTACTGGACTGCTGATTTGGCATAATAATAACACTAAAAATTTCCTTTTAATGTACCTGGTCAGATCTGAAAAGCACAGAATGTGTAATTCAAAGTGCATTTGCACTGACAGAGAAGCAAATGGTATATTCAGTTGTATGACAGAGCATGGGATGCTCCTGCTGTTACAGAAAATTAGGTTCACATCCAAATATATATGAAAAATTTGTGTAATACCGTGCTGCAAAGCAAGCAGAAGTGAGGAGCAAAAATGAGGTTTGAAAGAGATAAGTTCTTAATACATAGTATTTACACAAGAACATCACTCCTGCTAAGCATCTGTATCAGGTCATTTTTTAAGGGAGCTGGGAAAAGAAATTAGTCTTTTGCTTAGGGAAGAATGTGCAAGTGACAGGACACCTCAAACAGAGGAGATCTGTGGAGATTTTAGGAAGCTGTGAGCAATAAGGTATAATGATTCTGCCCAAGATTTGTGGATCCATGGCTTCATGCACTGGGAGAAGGAAATGAAAGATTTGAGGAAGGATAAAGTGCCTGTTAGCTAATGGAGCAAAGGAATGGATAGTCCAGGTGTGAAGTGGCTGGGTGGAGGCTACAGAGCATAGTGTATAAGCTAAAATTAGGGTGATAATCCTAGAAAAAAGATGGACATTCATTCCAAACAAATTAAATCAGACTTTAAAAATGCAGCAAGTGGTTACAAGTCCATCTGAGAAACTTCAAAAACATTTTATTTAGCCAGCTTTTCCACCTGTGCCATAAATCAGATGGCTGTAGGACTGTGGAATTGTCTCCTTTTTTTTTTTTTTTCCTCAACTCTCATAAATGAAGTCCATTTGCCAATGCAGGTTTTGCAGATTCATATAGGACTGGCATTTAAAGCTCTTATTTCATATGGCCACTACACAGCCTGTGGTTGTCTTTTCTCCCTTGACACCTGACAGCTTCTTAACCATTTTGTAACAGCCAAAGAATCTAAAGAATGGGAAGTCAGCAAATTGGGGGGGGGGATGTTTCTCACTGCAGTGAAGAGAGGTGAAAAGCCTAATTTGTGGTCTGGTCTTTGGTTTGGTTTGTTTTTCCTGAACCTGAAAATTGAAACAGTAGTTACTACTCACTGTAAAAAAATCAAGCCAATTAAGCTCTAAAATGCAAGTCCTGTATTATTATGTCACCAGTGCACTGAGGCACAAGAATGTTATTTACTCTTAGAATGTTATTAAGTGCTTTTTTTCCACTCCTTCTCTTACAGAACATGAAAAGCAGCGGTTATGCAAAAGCACAGATTATATGAATTTGCACTTCAAAGTGAAATGGTTTTATAATGAATATGTGCGAGAACTCTCCACTTTCAAGGATGCAGTGCCAGAATACTCTCTGTAAGTGCTGGATCAGGAAGTCTTCCATGAGTTTGGCCTTGGTACAAGGTTTATTTTGGTCAAATATTTATGCTCAGGTTTGTGGAAGACCTCAAGCTGTGTAGCACTAACAACTCTACTTTTTGCACTTTCTCCTCTTTAATTCTTCATTCTATCAAGTGAAGTAGTCCAGCTGTTAAATGCGCAATCAGCTATTTCATAGACTTTATACAATTGTTGTAACTCTAGGTCTTCATAAATGACAAAATATTTTGGTCATAAAATGTCCGAGGAAGGTATGAGATGTGGGAACAGCAGCACTGTTATAGGCCCCTGCATTTGTTTCATACCCAAATCTGGATGAAGATACAACGCTAATGGGATGCACTACTGAAATGATTCTTACTGCAGTGGGTTAATATTCAGCTGCTGTTTTCATTTTCACCTCTATCGCTTCAACAAAGACATTCAGTCCTGTCATTTTATATCAGCTATCCCTAATCTCATTCCTTATTCTTCTGCAAGTGTGCTGATTTGCTGAGATGGTTTGAGGCCCCTTATTACATTAATTTTTTTTAATAAATTAAAGAAAAATAAAACACAGCTGATGTTTTACTAAAACAGAGTTTTATGCAAGTTATTTAATGTTAACAAAAAGCCAGTATTGACAAGACAGGTGCCTTCCATGTGTTAGGGAATTAGGTGCTGATTTTACATCACTAAGGCACACCAGTATTGGGAAACTGAAGCCCAAAAAACCTTTTGGTAGCCACAGCATCTTTGCTGACAAAAATTTTTCCAGGGTTGTTAGACTTTTTAGCAATAAGAATAGATATGAAGACCTGAGATGCCAAATGGCTGGGTAGTATGACATCTCTCCTCTCAGGATCTTTATGCAACATACCTACTTTACAAAATAACTTTTTATTTTCAGGTGGTTTGAACCATTTGTCATTCAGTGGCTGGATGAAAATGAAGATGTCTCAATGGAATTTCTTCATGGAGCACTAGAAAGAGACAAAAAAGATGGGGTGAGCCTTTATTTTTTAAATAAAAGAATAAATAAAGTATTAAGACAGTTATTTAGTATTGCAAAACCAGAAGTACATTTGGTCCCACAGTATTCTTGTTAGACCTCACAAGATCTCAGGTTTTGGGAGATAACCCTATAGACAAATTCCTCCTCTAATTCTATCTTTCTAAATCCCTATAGACTTTAATCTATGGTTTCACTGACCTATGATGTGATATTGAGGTCATGAAGGAGAATTTTGGTTTTATTTTTAGTAGATTTGAAAGTATCTGAAACATGAAAAGCCACACTTCTCAGTATTATCAGTGAGACTTTTTTAAATTTTTTTTTCTTTATTACTTTTTGCAACTCTAGGAAGAATTTCAAGTGAAAGAATCAGTTAATACGGTTTTCATCTCTGAACAAATATTAACTCATTTGAATGTTTCTTTCCAGTTTCAGCAAACATCAGATCACGCCCTCTTCTCTTGTTCTGTGGTTGATGTCTTCACTCAGCTCAATCAAAGCTTTGAGATTATTAGGAAACTGGAGTGCCCTAATCCAGAAGCACTATCTCATTTAATGAGAAGATTTGCAAAGGTAAATTAAAATCAATGCGTCTCAACTAAACTTCAGAGAGAATGACACTGTGTTGTCATGTACTTAGCTAAGTGATCCCAATGTGTTTTAGAATCAATGTTTTCTGTCTGAGTGGGATCCTCAGAAAGACAGGCTGTCGGTGGCTTAAGGCTGTTTTTCATCTACTTTGTCAAAATGACTTCCCAGTTTGAGAAGTTCTGTCCTCTCTGAGATTTCATATTTATATATTTTATACATATATGTACATGTACGTATATGTTATATAGTCAATTATTACCTTGTTAAGCACTGACTACAATTCCATTAATGGAGCAATTCAGTGAAATGCAATTAGCTAATTAGTGAGTGCAATTGAAGTAAAAATTCAAAGTGTGGCAATAAGCTATTTTTGGTTGAAGCCCTGAGGTGTGAGTTCTTTTTCACCTGCTGTTTGATAAACTCAGCACTTAGGGCAGCTTTCTATTTGTATTGTAACATTTCCTCAGAAGCTCTAGATGTCCATTACAGTCCTGCTGGCTTTAAAAAGTTCACATTTATATTTAATCGTGTTCTTTCAGTGCAACAAAAGTTCCTATTTACATGATTATTGTAAGGTAACTCATATTTCCAGGCTTTGAGCAGTGCTCCTTTTGTCTTATTTTTTTCCATTATATTTCTAATCTGTGTATTGTCACCCTAGAGGATTTTTTGAGCTTGCTACTGTTCCAACAAGTATGTAGAACATTGCAAGGAGTAAAAACAGTACAGCTAAAATTAAACTATCTCTGTTATTGAAGATTACATTGCATTAAGAACAACCCACCATCTGCTGTGCAGGCATTTGAAAATGTGCTCACAGGATTGTTTATATTATATCTAAACAATACTATATACTAAATGTAAGTACCTGTAGAAACTATCATTTAGATAAACCTCCTTTTTTATTATTTTTGTTTTACATTATGAAATATACCATTTAAAAGATTCTTCTCCTCTTCTAGACTATCAACAAAGTGCTTCTTCAGTATGCTGTAATTATTACAAGTTACTTCAGCTCATATTGTGATAAAGAAAATGTGGTAAGAAGCTGTGGGTTTTTTCTGCCTCAGAAATTACCTTTAAATGGCTTACTGTACTTTTTGAAAATGTAATAACTTCTTTATATGAGAAAAGGCATGAATGGAGGGAGATCAGCATATTCCCATAGCTGCTTGCATTGACAGGTACAAGCTGGAATAGGTGACATTAGTTAAAAATCCTAGTTACTAATTTCAGTATTAAAGTTTAAAAAAAGAAAAAGACGACCACAAACACACCCAAACACATCAGCCTGGTGCAGTGGTGAACTTTAGTGCTAATATTAAATAAAGCTGACTGGTTTTTGGAAGAAATGAGTTTTGATACAGTGCTGAATCATCAAGTCGAACTGTTTGTGTAGTCTTTTGGCCTGTCCAGTGGGATTTTTTTACTTGTTGGAGAGATAGATTTCTGAAGTCATCCCCATATGCCCATCTTTACTAATGATTTAGATGGAATTAATCTCCTTATATTATCACAGTATCATGGAGTGGTTTGGGTTGAAAGGACCTTAAAGATCCTGTACTTCCAACCCCCCTGCCATGAGCAGAGACACCTTCCACTAGACCAGCTATAAAGTATTGTATCAAATGTCCTTGAGGAACATAACTTTTTTTTTTAACAGAAGTTGCCCTATTGAAATACATTGCTTTTAGCTTACTAAAAGACCATTTGCTCTGTTAACTTCAACTACAATAAATGTCCATCTCCTGCATTAGAGTTGATAGAAGGCATTAAAACAAATACTTTTTATTGATAAAATTAGAATTTGGCATTCTTTTTCAAGCCAATACTTTTACTAATTTTATTAAACACTACAAAACGTGCACATAAACTGTTCAAACAAAAGCATATTGAAGATGCTCTCATAAAGCTATGTATCTTATCTTCCACCTCCTGTCAGCATTTACAAACAAACTCAGGCTTACGTATTGTAATTGCCACTCACTTTTATGTGTTGTTGCATCTGGCTGTCTGACTCCTGGAAATTGCTGCAAAGACTGTTCTGAAGGGCAAGATGATAATGAAATAGGAAGAGAATGTTTTTAAGTTATGTTCTTTACTGACAACAATAGCAAATTTTTCAGTGAGCCAAGTTAGGCTTAGGCTCTGAAAGAGCCAGCTGAGCCAGCCTCAAAGGAAACTTTGAAAACTGCTTCAGTAGGAAGTATTTTGCTTGTAGCTTCAGTATATTGCCAAAGGCATTTGCATTTGTTTGGAACCAAAGGACCAAGGTGTCATACTCAGCTACTTATGCCCCCATCAGAAATTATGATTATTGATTTGTGAAATTGCAGATATTTTCCAGAATAATTAATTTGTTCAAAGAGAGGAGATAGCACAGGAAAGGAGGACACAGCCTTGCATGATTGTGAATTAATAGAAGGTATATAGACAAATATAAGAAGAGACAGGCAGAAAAGTAACATTTCAACCACTATACAAAGCCAACTGTCTTCAGCAGGAGCACAAATAGCATGCTTTCCTGGGAAACAGTAACCTAAGTATTAACAAGTTAGATTTTTTTCTTCAGTTGAGAAAGACTCTGATACTAAATGTCTTTGAGAGTAATGTATTAATAATTAAAGCTAAATCATGTTATTGATTCCCACCATGTTTCAGCACTACATTAGAACATGTTATTAACTAGAAAGGTACAAATGATTGTCAATCACTCTAATCTCCCATCACCTTCTTGTTGTCTGAAAAAAGTATATGTGTTTTGTTTTATTTATTTATATGCACTACTTCAGTGCCTAAATTAACCGTCATGCACTAGAAGACACTGGCCTTGGCCAGGCAGAGCTCCTTTAGCAAGTATTGTCCTATTGCTTCTCCTGCACCATAAGAAACCAGCATAGAGTGTCATCTGAGTACACAAAATTATAGTCATAGATTCTTTCTTCCACGATTTTTTTAACAGGCTCCTTAATTTTATTAATGTTTTATTTTTGATCTTATATTTATACAGAAATAGCTCTCTTTTACTCATTGGCTCTGTGTTCTGCCTTAAGAAAATGTGCTTAAACAGCAACATTTCTAGACTAAAATAATATGATTACAGAATTCTTCTGCCTAATTCACTCAGCAACTTTTCAAGTAATGCAAAAAAGCAATGCAAAACTGCATATTTCTGAAATATTCTGTTCTTAGCAGAACTGCCTGTTGATTTAATCAAATATTTAAGCATCAGCCGTTATCTGGGTTACGGTGCTGTCAGTTTTCTGCAAAGGCTGGGTCTAGAAAGCAATCTGGCAATCCCTTTCATCCCTCTTATTGTCGCTCCAAAGCACTTTGATCATTGTTGCCTCTGCTCTCCAAGAGATGATGATGTGCTACTTGCATTAATCCACCAGATGTAACTGTAGTAAGTGTAAGTAGCAACTACCTAGGATATACAGCTCAGGATGTGAAATTCTGGGATCTGATTGTCAATTAAAGGGAGAAGGAAAGGCAGCACTGTTTGGGGATGTCCTGTAAAAAAAATAGTTGCATGAATAGAGATCTTTTCCGACCTTAATGATTCTATAATTCTACAAATGCAGGGCTGCTGAAATATTGGTCATGCACAACCTCACATTTGATGCTCTCTTTGTAGGCCTGTATCCTGATGAACAACATTCAACAATTAAGAGTCCAGCTAGAGAAAATGTTTGAGTCCATGGGAGGAAAGGAGGTGAGCCATATTTGTTTCTTGGTTCATTCAAAGTTCCTTAGAGATCATTAGCACCATGTTTGCAACCTAGTAACAGGTTTCACTTCTACTTGCAAAGAAAATCAAAATGTTAAGAAAAAAAGTCTCCAAGACCTATTTAACATCCTGACAATAGTAGAAAGATCTACCTCCATTTCACAGAAAAATGCTAATGATCTGTAATGTTCAATCAGCACTGGGTGTTCTGTGTTGCAATTTGTAGTGCCAGCTTTATTTTAATGTTTGTACTGGACTATACTTTGCTTTTTATGTATTGGTACGTTTTGTCTGTAATGTGTCATGTCTTTGTCCAATGCCTTTGACTTGCAATCCACTGAGCAGAAGAAAGAAGGAGAAAGATTCTCTTATGAGGTTTGTGATAGTAAGCATCTTTTATTATTCCTGACCATTATTTAAGCATCTTTTATTATTCCTGACCATTATTTTCTAAGGCTAAGAACAGTCACATTTTCTACTTATTTCCATTGATGCATTTGTGTAATTCCCTATGATCTAAAATCAAAAAGAGCTATGCTTGGGCATTTATTTGACACTCTAAATTGAAAAGTTTTACTAGGCAGATAGTGTAAAATCTTTCAAAGCTTTAAAAAAATCTATAAAACATTTTAAGTGCACTTTTCAGTATCTGAGGGCCTGCTTCTATTCAAGATACCAGTTCACCAAGGGCTGCTACTCAGCGGTCCAGAACACGCTTAGCTTTGTCTCCTTTTTTATTTCAGAAGGCTTAAAAGTGCCTGAAGTCCTGTCAACAGTAAAAGGACATAAACACAGCCTTCAATACTTTGCTGAATGTAATCATAATGAAGACATTAACATATTTTCCAGCTATAGCAAAAATTCTGTCATCTTGTTGAGGAGTAATGTTTAGACCATGAATATACTACCCTTATAACAGTAGCTGGCTTTAAAAAAGAAGTTACAGATACATCAGCTCTTTCTCGTTGAGAGTGTAGTTTGGTAAGTTCACAAAACTCTGATCTAATGTGAACACGTTACAAAGAGAACTGGAAAATACAGCATTTCATATTCCCACATCCACAGTGGGACACTCAGAGGTGAGAGTCCCCTGTGCCACACAATGAACTGCAGCCTGCCGATAAACCTGCAGATTAACTCCATGGTGAGGAGGTTCTGCTGAGCCAGTAGCAGATTCTTGAAGCTGCCATGGCTCCAGAGGACGTGAAATAAATGTCTGCAGCCTTGCTGTTATTGAAAACCTCTTACCAAACTTTCAGAATATATATTTATTATCCAGACATGGCTGGTTTTGTGGTTCCTCTTTGGCTCTTTAAATATTACAAATAAATTTGTCTTCCGTGCTCTTATGTTCTGTGCAAAGCACTTTTGTATTAGGTCTTGGATCCAATCCCACATTTGAATGTCATGATTCATAAAAACAGCTAATTGCTCATAAATCCTGATACAGACAAGGGCAGAGGAAAGCTGAGTAGCACTTTATTTCTATCAAATTAATTTCAAATCAGAATACTTTCTTGAGTCTCCAAAATGTTCCATTTTCCTCAAGAAAATATTACGTTTTTTGCTCCCAACACCTTATATAATAAAAAATAATAGTACAAAAAATAATTAGGACTTTTTCATTGCAGTTTTCTTTCAAAATCTCTCATCACTTCTCATTCCTTTTTGCTTTCCTTTTGGTGTTAATGAGGATGAATTATTAAGGTGGTTAGAGTATCAAAGCAACATTTCCTACAAATACAGTGCAACATACAACCCTCATAGAGAATTTGGATATATTTTTCTAATATCCCTTTGTTAGGTACCTAAAGTGCATCTCTGATTCACAGTCTAAGAAAAAAGATCTAAAAAATATATTCAGACTTTTTTTTGTTTCTCATTAGGGCAATTTCTTGAAGAAAAGTATATTCACATTCAATTTTTTGTCACCCACATCAAAGTGCCCCTAAGATGTTTGTCCTCAAATTAAAATATAAATTCCCCTAGCTATTCCAAAAGCACAACTGCTAATGGCCAATTTGTCTTATTGGGCTGGTACTTATAAGAAACAAAGCCAGCAACAAAGTCTGTAAGCAATTTCCTTGCAGGGAAAAAATAGTTTAATATTTTACTTGTGGAGGGCATAAAAGTCAGATGATTTTCAGCAGAACAATGAGACCTGTTTCAGTTGAAGCAAAACTAATTCTAAGAAAAATTAAATGCTGTTAATCTCCTCAGTGTCACACTGTGAGCAGTATATCTTTCAAACTGTGCAGTCAAAACAGCCACAATCAAGCAGCAGTCCCTATGTTCTGGGTAGGCTTATTGCATATTGCAGGGCAGAGAGCTCTATAAATAGAGAAAAAACTGGTTTCTCAGCAGCCCTGCCATTAAAATAAAATAGTCTGAACAATATGAGTTTCTTTATAACTAACCTTTTCTGCTACAGCAAAGCAGAAAGGGTACTTAAAAATTAAATCGATGAGAACAGTCTGCCATAATAAAGAGTAGTAAAGTGGGATTCAACCCACTGTTTGTTTTGGTTTTTTTAAATCAAGTCTAAAAACATGAGAACAGCTTCATCGTCATAATATTTTGGTTTAGCTCCTGTTTGTTTCATCCAAATGGAATGCATACATTTACTCTAAGTACTTTTTTCATGTCTGACATGCTGGAAGCTGATAAAAGAGAAAGAAAAAAAGTTAATGCTTGTGTTGCTTTTCATCAGATGGCAGGACATGGCAGAAATGAGTTACAGCAATTAGGATCAAAAAAAAAAGGTGTAAAGCTTTGTGTATGACAGTATTATGTGTGACTGTAGATAAATCATATTTCCACTTTGATAAGTTCAGTTCCAACTTTACATGTAAAGCTTAGGAATTCCTATAGGAATCCATATAGACTCTGATGGGATGAGAGAGGGCCAGACTTAAGCAGGATAGTTCTGAAGTGCCCATCGTCAAATCTGTAAAGTCAGAAGCCCAAGTGTTCCTAAGTGGAGTTAGAGCAGTAGCCAAACATCTCACTGTCCCTAGAGAGTCCGGTGGGGGGGGAGGAAGGATGATGTGTATCAGAGACAAAAGGAGCCACTAAAGTGATGGATCTGATAAATACCTCTATCTTTCCTAGATGCAATATGTAAAACTATTTTCTGAAGAGAAGTAACTGCATTAGGAAACTAGAAGCAGTTAGACCTGTGAAATTGCAGATAAATGGAATTCAGGTTAGAGGGGTTCCATTTAACTCATGCAAAAGTAATTTGTACCTCTGCGGTTTCCTACAGAAACACTACCAAATTTGCAGTTAACAAGATTATGTCCCTAATAGCACACACAAAATTACAGCAGGGAATACCTCAATCTAACACATTGTGTTGAAAGCAGCCAAATTCATCAGATTCTTAACTCTTTTCCAAGGTTTGTATATGTAAAAACAGTCATAGTTTTAGATAAGGCAGCATTTGGAAACAGTGATATTCAAATATTTCTTCTTTTTCAGCTGTTCAGCAAATGCATTCTCTGTTTTCATGTAGCATTCAGAAAAAGTCAAAGTTCTAATTGTCTGTTTAATAATCCATAATTAACAGATTTCATGAAGTGTGCAAACAAATTTATGAGTATATTCTGCTGTGGGTAAAAATTAACTCAATTATTTAAGAAGGTGGTAAAACGACAGAAATATGACTCTAAGAAAGCCAAGCAAATAAAGAACTGGTAGAAAAGTATGATTTACACATTCAGTTTGCTCCTTAAAAAATTCCAGTTTTGATACCTGAGCAACCTAGGGATGTTTTTAAGACTAGCCCACACATGCTCTGAACTGGAAATGAAACCCAAAGAACTAAGGGATAAACAGTCTTTTCTCTTTTGATGCTTAAATCAGATGTGGCACACTAATGACACTCATCTTTGCTTTTTTTTTTTTTTCCCAAAAATAATCTGCTCAGTTAAGGCTTTTTTCCTTTTATTTTCCTGAAAAATAACTCAGGCAAGTTTGTTGGGTTTTATTCCTTCTTCATCAAACTCAGTGGAGTTGATGAGACTTGAGGAGAAAAAGAAAAGTCCCCAATACTGTAGATACTTCATTTTCATATCTGTATATCCCTATATGACATCATCTCAGATGCTGATCAGCATTGCCTACTGTCTCACTTCCATCCTCCCACCTTAGCTATACCAGCTGAGAAAAAAAAAGGCAGGTCATGGTTCTGATACATTTGGATGATGCCTGAGCACAATCAATAGCACATAGAAGGCGCATGTTAAAATAAATGAAAAGTGCACATTTTAGTTCTTGTGAGACACTGAAATCACCATATTTTCCAGTTAAGCAAAAGGAACAGTAACATTTAAAACTCTCGCTAACATATTCTTAGCCATGAGAGCATCCCCAGGTGCCCAGCACCTGGTGGGCAGCCCGCATACCTCTTTATACTCCACTCCTCCCTCTGACACCGCATTAATAAGCATGAGCACGTATCTACACAAGGCTGGATGTCCTGCCAGATGCCTCCAGCTGTGCACACACAAACTTGTTCATGCAATTTGTGAGCACAAAGCCCTCTAAAACATTTAACACTTGCATGCACCCTTTTATAGTGTGTCATTATATCTGGCATTAGTATTTAATCCAATTTTGGCCAGACCAAGTCCAATTCTAGGTGAATTTAGCAGATGTATTGTGTTTTCTGATTATCACAACAACCTCTGATAGAAAGTAACTACACTGACCTCTGTAGACCCAGTAACAAGGTGATTCGCTAGCTTGTGCATGATCTGCTGAGAAATTTTGAGTCTTCTGCCTGCCTGGTAGTTTGTGCTTTCCTTGACATGTACTATGTTCAGTGTGAATGCTTGTGTGTTCAATATTTGTTAAATGTTGATATTCTAGTCTTAAATATTCTGGTTATGTTAATATTCTGGTCTTAAATTTGTGTTTTATATGTAACCCACCAAAGGAAGCAGTATAATTCCCTAGTGAAATGCATTTCCTGGAAAAATCTTTGCCTTTGTTAGTAAACTTTATTAACTAATGTTAGAGAATGTAGAGAAGCAACAGAACCCTCAATGCGAAGTAATTCAAAACTAAATCTGTAAGTAGCCACAGTAAGTACTTACAGTAGTAAAAAGTGAGCTTGTCAGATTAGAAGAGTGCTACACAGTACTGAGTATCTTCTAAAGGATGTGTGGTAAACCCCCTTAGTCACCAATTCCAGGTTTTTGTCAAAAATTGTAGTGAAAATCTTGGATTTTCTATGTTTTTAGACCACACGTAATCTCTAAGGAGAGAAAGGATGGTCTAAGACAGAACACAGCAGATCATTGGATCTATTTCAGAGTTTACTTTGCTCTAGAATTCCTGTGTAGTCTCATATAAATTATCCAATGTGCTGTGATAGCTTCCCCTTGTCTCTGAAGTGTGATTAAGAGAACTGACCTGCTGCACCACAGCACTCTGAAGCACCAGATGAAGGAGAAGCACTAAATGCTACTCACGCAGTTGAAAGATAGGAAAATGCAAATACAGACAGAGCTGATTATGTATTCAAAATGCACAGGTCCTTTGAAATTGTGAGATCTGTACCTGACCTTACTGCAGAACAGAGTCCAGAAATTGAGGGTTATCATTGCAAATCATTCCTTAACATTGGGATGTAGATAACTGAAAGGCCTGAACATGAGCTACTAATTCACATTCAGCTGATCCTGACGATAATCAGTCATATCCCACAATGGGCTGTCACTATTTTTCCTAAATAGTAATGATCAAGGAGATGAAAAAAATTATGTTTTTTTAATTTGAAAAAGAATACATAGCAAATAAACGAGCTGCTGATCAATATCAACATGGTACCTTTTTGATTAAATATCTATGCATGGATCCTCATCTCTGTAAATGAAAAAATATATTTCTCCTCTGTGTTTTCTTTTTTCCTATGTTTAGAAAACCTGTATCAGAGGTACAGGAGCTGTTCTCCCTGTGCATCAGAATGTGTTGCTCTGTGCTTGAATTATGTAAGCCTTAATGGCTTTTAGAAACAGCAGTACTGGAATTTGGTAGATTCCGTTCCTGCATACTATATCAGTAGAAGCAGCATGGATAGTCTTCAAGCCATCTTTTCCAGTGCTGGCTGTTCTACTTTTACACTGCATTAATGGAAATATGGAAACATCTTCAATGCAAATCACAAAAAAAAAAAAAAATTCCAACAGTGGTGACATGTACAAAAATAATAAAAATATAAAAACATCTGCAGTACTATTAATAGAAGCACTAACTTCTTATACATCCTTCCCTTGCTGTGCTTTGTGAATACTGCTTGCCTGACAATGGTACTTCTATCCTTATGATTGCCAACCGAATTTGCACAATCCCATAGGAAGCCATTTGTCAATGGCACAGTTTCAATTTCTAACAATATCATTCTTCACTGTGGTAATCAAATATTTTCCATATTTTTCTTTAAACAGTAATTGGATTTTTTAGGCTTACTAAAGCAATTCTGTGTTGCAACAGGTGTTTCCACATTTGGTTTTCCATAGTGCAGTGTATCATTGCACATAATTCCTAATTAATTAATTGTAATGGAAAACACAGAAACCTACTGTATAAGAAAAATATAACATTATTTATCTCTTTGCAGCTGGATCCTGAAGCTAGTGTTGTTCTAAAAGAACTTCAGGTGAAACTTAGCAATGTATTGGATGAACTCAGTGTAACATATGCTGCCAGGTAACAAACCCATTTTACTTCAAACCTTAGAGAAATATTCCTGCTCAAAAATCTACGTCGTTGATGAAGTCTGGGTGGTCGGTTGGATGTCCTAAGGCATGGCTTGCTTCTGCCCTGATGAAGTGGTGTGTGCGTTTGTGTCTGTGTATGTGTTTAGACTGAAACAAGTAACATTAACCTCGCTGTAAACAAAACTGAACAACATCTGTGGGCAGGAATGTGTTACAGGGGTGAGGCTGATGACTTTTGTTCTGCTTTTTGGAAAGCAAAACATCGCTGGTTGGTTCCTGCCTGATGCTACGTTAAACTTTTCTCCCTGACCATGTTTATGTTACTTCCTGAGACTGACAGCTTCTTCCAAGTGGCCTCCTTCAATCAGGGATGTCTGCCTGTGTTTAGCCTGCTTCAAATGGTTATCATGAATGGCCTTCTTGCGTCATTTGCTTGCCTGTGGCTCTGCAAAAATTGCCTACTGAGCCTTACTCTCAAAATCTTTCATTAGTCAGAGTGCAGTCTTGAATGAGTATGGTGCTGTGCCAGGAGTGCCTGTGGTATAAGAAGCAGTAAGTTACTTTTGCTTCAAATTAGAAAGAAATCTAAGAGAGAGGGATTAGTGCTGTAGTGGTGTTCATTAAGCAAAGTCTGTAGTTTTAATCCACTGATGAACTGTCTGGGTGGACAGTGTTTGTTTTTTTCTGTGTGCTTAGTTTGTTGTATTGTCTTGCTTTATCCTTGCTCCCGGGCCCTGGTTCTCGGATCATTGACAGTGCATGAATATTATTTCTTTTCAGGGCTTCTCTCTGAATGAGCTGACTAGGTTTCTGCAAAAGAGAACCCAGAATAGCTCAATCTAGGATATGCTCCATATAGCCAGAACATTCCTCATGGGTCAGTTTACTCCTTGGATTTGTGAGGTTAACAATGTTAGAAAGATGGCTAATGTCAAGAAAGGCAATGATTTATTTTGGCACTTGTTGGAGGGACCAGTCTCAAGGATGTACATGAGCAGCTTCGCTAGCAGCCTCATGTAATTTTATCTGGGGCTTTGATGTGTGTAGGTAAGTATAATTCCAAGAGTATTTGGAAAAGTTTCCAAGTTTTCCAGTTTTTTCACATGGAGGTTTGCAATTTCTTTTTAAGATTAGCCTGTCACTGGAAAAGCTTACTGCCTAATTATAATGTTTCTTTTCTCTCATAGTAAATTCTCTTTCACTTTTCTCAAGTTAATCTTTGCCATTTATCTTTTCACTTTAATAGACCTGATATATTTTTTGGCCTCTGTTTGGCATTTCTGTTCATAAACTAATCCTAAACCATTTCACTTCATCATAAATCAATCCATAAACCAAATTACCGTGTGTGCAGAGACTCATTGTGCCTCCTAACTAATGACTCTGATTTACTGCTGTTCTGCATTCTCTAATATATTGACCAAAGACTTTATCACATCCATAACACTATAGAACTGTCAGACACTTAACCAGAGCAGTTAGGAAACAGAATAGTTTTCAGAAAAGCTGAACAGATACAAACTTGAGGAGCAAGAATGTGTTCACAGTCACTTTGAAGTGGAAAAGTTTCCTCCCAGGAGGAAAAGTTTCAGTACTTCTAAGGAGGGTTTTTTGCAAAAAGGATATTTTAAACAGTCCAAATGCTTTAGCTCTGTCTAGTTGCAAAGAAGTAAGCAAAGCTTCTGATGGCACTGACTTTGTGTGAAACCCCTAAAAAGTCAAATTGAGCCAAACGGGGCAAAATCAGTAGAAGTTCTCTGTTTGTCCTCAAGAAGAATATCAAAGCTTGGTTCACAATAACTGTCAAGAGAAAAATTATTTATCGTCAACTGTTCCTATTGTTCTTTGACACCAAAAATAAAATCTTGAGAAATTGTCCCTAGCTGGAAGTCAACCATACTCTAACCTACAGATTCTGATACATATGGTGCTTTCAGAAAATAAATACTTGGCACCACTACAAGGGTATGAAAAGCATCACAGAATAGAAAAGGGGGAAAAGATCAGAACACTGCATGGATTAGACATATGAGCTATGATCCTCAGTAGAAGTTGTTTTCAGATACCACAGTATCTTCATTTGTGCACTGCGCACCACTGCAGAAAAGATTTAAATCTTGGTGAAGACCCTGATGCAAAATAATAAATGTTGAATTCTTTCATTCTTCTTTTTTATTTTCATTGTATAGTTTCCAATTCGTTATTGAAGATTGTGTAAGACAAATGAGCAACGAACTGAATCAAATGAGAGGCAATGGGAATGCAGCAGCCAACAAGAACAGTGCAGCCATTGATGCTGAGATTGTGCTTCGGCCTCTCATGGATTTCCTGGACAAAACGTAAGTGTGGCAGATTAGGAACTGCATGCTACAGTCAGGCATCCTTGGTTTTACCCTGAAGGATTGTTAATACCTAGAAACACTCTGTAGTGTTTTTAATACTTGTAGTACTCACATGTGTGCAGAATACCATGCTTAACCTGTTTACCTCTCAAAGCAATTTTTTCATGAACTACATACTTGCCTTTCTATGTCTTCTCATGTTTTGAGTCATTGCAAAGGAACTGGTGTGCAGTCTCTCCTTCACGTGCTGCGTTATGAAAAAAAATTGTACTGAACAAAAGAACAAAAGTAAATTCCCGTACTGAAATCGGCATTTGTTCTAGGCTGGCACCCAGTGTCCCACTGCTTATTAATATGTACTTCTGTGTCCCCAAAAACCTGGTCACCATCTAAAGACCAGCTTTTTTTTTTTTTTTTTTCACTTAGTAAAATCCTAAATTTTTAAAGGGACCTGTAAACTTACTCTGGCCTCTGAAAGTAAGTGACAGGTTCTGCAAGCCCATGTGCAGCACAGGCACGTCTGTAAGCACATGACTGTCCTCGGTCACGTTAGTGGTACTTGTGAAACACCAGTGGCCTTTTGTTGGAAGTGATTGAACAAGCAGCCTGGCACTGATCCTGCACTTCAGGTCCCTAGTCTCACAGATATGAATTACATACCCTTTTGGCTCCTCATGCGTATTTTCCCTAGCCAGACATTTTCAAAATTAAGATGGAAAAGGTGCTCCAAAAATTTAATTTTACTGTTAGTAAAAAACATGATTGCACAAACATGTCAGTAAACAGAAATAAACGCTTCCAAATAGTAGCTGTGAATATGCATTAGCTGTCAGCACCTAGTTCTACATCCCAGCAGAAATATAAAATAAGGGAGACATTTGTTTTTTATTTTTAAGACATAAATTATGTGCCAAAACTTTAATTTAGGGGCGTGGGAGTGCTAAATTCTATCATCCATCAAACTTTATAACTCATCATCATTTTGCATTTCTAATAAATATACATCAGTTATATACTAAGCATTAAATTAGATAGTGGAAATTTACATGAGTTTGTAATCTGCAAGTAATTTTTACCAAAAATATTTACAGATAATATTGCAAAATAGCTAAGCTACTGAGAAATTTTTATTGGCAGAGCAAAGCTAAGCCTTAATGGCCATTAATCTGAGTATATACTGATATAGCACCTCTGAGGTCTTAATACAAGTTTCAGTGACTGGTTTTGTTTTGTTTTATTCCAGTTTAAGCATCTCTGCAAAAATCTGCGAGAAGACAGTTCTGAAACGGATTTTGAAAGAGCTCTGGAAGTTGGTCTTAAACAAAATAGAGAAACAAATTGTGCTCCCACCACTGACAGACCAAACCGTGAGTGTTCCAGCAGTAGTTCTCATGTGTTCTAAAGGATTGTAATAAAGTGCTTGATCAGGTGTTTGTCAAGGGGTCTGACACTGTCCTGTTCTGTACCTTGACAAGAAGGAATAACACATGGATTGTATGTAGCTGGTGGGGAAGACCCTGCTCCTGTCACTTACTGCCTGCCCTGACTCAGAGACGTTTCTGTGAATGCACTCATTTAAAAGGAGCTGCATCACTGACTTAGTAGTGTGCTTTCATGTAAGGGCTTTTAAGTTTGATTGCTCTTTACTTCATTGTGCACAGTAACACAAAGAGTATTCTTTGCCCTTCCCTTTTGCAGCAGAAATTCAATCCCTTCCATTTTTGCAGGTTCCAGAAAGGCAGAAATGCCCCATTCCAGTCTCCAGGCCTGCCTGCTGTGCCATTCCTCATCTCGAGGCAGCACTTAATTAACATTAGGAAGCTTAAGCCAAATGTGGCTCTAAAGTTTTGGGGTATTTTAATAGCAGACTTGATGGGAGGTCCTTTTTGGGCAGAACTGCATTTACAGCCTGACAAGAACAGGGAAAAAAACTGTAAATACAGAAGGTAGGGCTGCTACACAGGAGACCCATGTGGGTCGTGGCCCGACATGAACTCTGAGTGGTGACTGAGCTGACCAGTAAAATCTGATTCTGTCTAAGGATCAACGAAAAAGAGCCTGGCTTGGAGGGCCTTTTTTAAATTGCAATTTTGTGTTTTTGAGGGACTAGGATAACATAACTGTTAATTCTTCCTGTTTTCAATCTTGTTTAAAGTAAATTAACCATCTTATGACAAGATAATCACAATGTTGTCACAGTGTGCCTTTGGGCAATTTTTACATGTACATACTGTGGTATCGGCTAAGCTGCTAAAAATCTACTAGTCGGTGTCCATAAATTAAAGGCATATCATAAAATCATATCATATATTAAAGACATATGAAAGAATATTGCTGGAGAGGCAGGAAAAAATCTAATAGAACATGTATAAATGGTGCTAAGGTGGTAGTAAAATAACCTGAGCTATTAAAAATTCTAGACTAGAGTTAATCTTAAAATCATTGCCAGGACTCCAATCACTGAATTTGTTTATATTTACCGTAATTATGTTGTTTACTATACATCATTAGAAACAGCCTCTCTTTCATTGAATGACTGGTTCAAATTTATGTTTCTGAGAGCTCTAATTTGCTTTTCCAACATTTGGGGGGATATTTTATCTGCAAATACGTGAGTAGAATTTACGTTGGGTGACATTTACCATCATGCTCTAGGAGCATGTATTAGCTTTATGCAGGATCAGTTGTTACACTTTCATTTTTAGAACAGCATGGATCAGAGGTGAGATTTACAGATGGTAGACTCTATATGAAGTGTCTCCATTGGCAGGAGAAAGATGTATTAACTAGTTACATTTATTTTGCTACTTCTGTTTACTATTAAACACACAGTTAAAGAAAATCAGTAAAAAGTAGGATACCGTGAGAGATGTTTTTCTTTTCCTGATTATTTCTTTCTGTCTGAGGGTGAGAGGCACAGGTATTCAGAAGCAGGGTTTATTTTTTAATTTTCATATTTATCTTACCATTCTTACTACTAATAAATTATGAAGATTTAAGCTGCAGTCCTATATTAAATCTTCTTCAATTGAAGGATATAGATGCAAAATTATTTCTGAAAACTGAAACCTTTTGGTACAGTACAGAAAGACTGATGAAAAATTAGTCCAATGTAAGTTGGATTAACCTTTTTTCTCTGAAATCCTGTTATTCAGAAATATGTCTTGCTAAACTGCCAAGTAACTGCACTAGTAATTATATTATTTGGAGTAACTGTGATAAAAGATGAGAGCATGGAATTACAGTAGGATTCTGTTTGTCTGAAACAAACGTGTAGGTATCGGCCTTTGGTGTCATGCCAGGAGTTGGCTATTGTAAAATATTGCTTTAACTTCATAACACTTTGTTTTCTTTTTTTTCTAACAGTCCATCGTTCCTCTGAGTGTTACTCAACTGAGATTTCTCTGTGGACAGTCATGCTTTTGCAGGTTCCTCAGGGCTGCTCACTTCCCAGGATGATTGTTTATTTTAGCATAATGCCTGAGTGCTGCGGTCATGGACAAATATCTCACTGACACACTGTGTGAGAGCAATCACAGCCTCAGCTTTAAATATTAAACAGAAAGGAGGACACGAAACCACTATCAGCAGAATGTGCAATATTTGTTTCAAGTGCAGGATCCCAGAGGGAATCATGCTGAGGCATTCAGCTACTTGGCCTTATCAACTGAGGGAAAATGTGTCTCATGTGTAATTGAAACTTTTATTTAGCTTTGCAAAACACTTTTTTTGCAAAACACTTTGTAAAACACTTTTGACTTTTGGCTGATGTCCTGGCAGACAATAAGATCGTGTTGACATAAAAAGCAAATGCACTGTAGTGAGTCTGTTTCCTTAATTTTCCATGTGATTACAGGGGCCTCAGATGATATTCAGTGCAGCCAAAGATCTTGGACAACTGTCAAAACTCAAGGTAATGGAGCCAGATGAAGCTGTGAATGGCTTGAACTAATGAAAAAAATAGATGGATAATTAGTGATTGTGAGGCCAAACCTCAGGCCTCATTCTTATTTAGTGTAATAAGACTGAATATGGCAGTAACTACTCAAAGGTGAATAATGGTTTTGCTGTTTCATCAAAACCCAATTATGAATAAATGACTGATTACTTATATGGTAAGTGATCACTAGATGGGTCAAGAAGAAATGCCCGAATTGCACAACTGGGCTTTAAAAGTATTAAACATCACCAAAAAAAAAAAAAAAATCTTTGTGTTACCTTCTGGAACCAGTTCTAAAAAGCTCTAAGGTGAGGAAGCTATTAATTTTCTTTCTGTGCAGTATTTATGGTATTTACCTCTGCAATAAACTTTTCAGCAGTACAGTGCTGGAGTCCACTTGATGGAGAGCTGAGGTGTTTGATACTGATGTCAGTTGTTTGCCAATCAATTTTGCCATTAGGACTTCAGATTTGCACAGATATGTGGTAACTCATGCTTCTATGAATAATTGTTTAGTTTGCTAGAGGAGTTAAAATGTTACATGAGTAAGTCACTGGTGCTTATATTAGACAAAGATTTCACAGGAGTGCATCACTTTATGACTCTGTTTAACATGTTCTGACAGGAACCCCTTTTAAAAATCATGGGGCATTAATAAACATTAGTTAAACTGCCAGGTTTATTAATAAGATTAATAATTTCTGTATCGTCTAATTATTTGAACTTAAATTTTAACCTTTCCCCCACCCCCAGAACAGAGAAATATCACATCCTAGGAAAATAAATAAAGCTATGCAGATTCTCAGTATTAAACAGGGGATCTTTTCCCCTTCAGTCCGTGTTTTCAAGAAACAACATGATTGCTCTAGGTTATAATTTGTTGTAAAAGAAGTCTGAAGTTGAATTAATCCCTGCTAATCATATGTCCTTGGAGGGCATTCGGCAGATTTTTTTGTACATTTGTTTTTCCAACAACAAGCCACAGCAGTTTCCTTTCAAAACCAATTGCAGTCTTCACTTGCTTTGCAGGACCATGTGATTCGAGAGGAAGCCAAAAGCCTGACCCTGAGGCAATGTGCAATAATGGAAGTAGCACTGGTTACTATAAAGGTACAACTTTATGTGTTTTTCTGCTCTGTGCTGGAATGACCAAGAACATGACTGACAGGTTTTTTGATTAAAAAAAAAAAATAATGGAGGCTTTCATGCAGTCTTTACAGATTGGGTTTCTGAAGTCAAAAGAAGCCATTAAGGAATATTATTTAATGTACTTATCAGTGTTTTTCACATTGGCCTGTATCATTACTTGGTGTAACTCAAAAGCAATCAGTTACTAGAGGAACAGCATGGGTTTGTGTCTGCTGTGAAGAGACAGCACATCAGGAAGGTAAGGAGACACCTACTAAGTATAAAGTTGAAGATATAAATACGAGGAAATACTTAGGATCAAGTCTTGTGCAACAAAATAGAGTCACAAAAGAGAAGAAAACAGCATCGGAGAGAGCTTTCCCATTGTATTTTTTTGATTTGCAGTAGAATTGGCATTTCTTTCAGAAATAAAAATAATCTTTGGGATTACTAATGTTGTGGAAACGTAAATGGAACAAAATGTTGAAGTACTGCATGCTCCCAAATTAAGCCTTTAGTTCAGTACATGAATCTATTTTCTATTGAAAGCATTTGTTCTAAACACACAAAAGTTGGGAAAAATCTAAACTCTAACCTTGCCTGAATTTCCAGCTCTTAAAGAGGCAGAGATAGGTATTGATCATTTTACTAAAGAAAAAGTCTAGAGATGGAGAGAAAGGTTAAATAGGGGAAATCCTTTATTAATTCAGTATTCTTATCTCTGTGTGCTACATTCATAAACTGAGCTAAGTAACGCTTTCTGAGAAACCTATTTTCAAACTGTAAGGCAATGACATGGCATTATAACTGCTTACTGTACTTGGAGCCTGATATGGCAAAATCTCTGCTTTCCAAAACCCCAAGCAAATAACCTTGACCGTGCAGAAACAAGGCTTACACTGGTAGAAAGTGAACAAAGACAAACTTTGTGAGTTACTTCAAGAAAAAAAGAGTGCTGTGTTGATTTAGGAATGCAGTTCATAAGTAAATATGGTTTGTTTAAAAGCAAAAAACAAGGCTGCCCAAATAGGAATAGAAGAATGGTAAAAATGGCATATGGTATGCGTTCAGAAATTAAGCACATTATTATGGAAAGGAAAGGTTTCGCAGGGAGGAGTAGCTCTGTACTTTTGGAGTCTTTTTTATTTTTCCTTTCATTTAATTCACTGAGAAACAATTATCATTTAATAGTTTATGGTGTAATTAAAGTTTCAAAGACTATAACATAAAGGAATAATTTTTCATCTTAAATATATATACCATATCATGAGGTTTTATATTATGTAAAAAGAGCTGTAGCAATATATATATATATAATCTTTTAGCTAAATTTGCAATTTACTATTAGGAGAAGTGGCTTTCTGGCCTCAGTTATCTCAAACGGAGTTCTGTATGCTGTCTCATTATCTCAGCCCAGAGAATATGTATATTGATAATGTTGTCCTAGTTTCCATTGTACACCCAGAGGCTCTGCAGAGTGACACCCACACCCAGTAGAGCTTGTGTGACATTTGTCAAGTTTTGGCTGAGGCTGTGGCGGCTCCAGCATTGATTTCCATGCACTTGACATCTACCCCTTTCATTTGTCGCTGGGCCCTTCAAACCTCCTGTGTCACCTGCAAACCTGAAACCCCTCAGCCAGGAGCACGAGGAGCAGCTGAACTATTTTGAGGTTTCCATCTCCAAGGAGCAGGATATCAGCCATCCAGCTGAATCTGTAAAACCCTGTTTACTCATTATTTTTCTGTATTTAGTTCCATACAGTAATGATATGTTCACATTACTGGTTTTGCTTGCAAAATTTACCGTTTATGGGCAAAAGCAAAGCAATGGAAAAAACTCAGGAAGATAAGGGTCAGGTGTCCTTGATTCTTTAATTATCTTTTATCTTTCATGGAGCTTTTAGCTATTTGCAGCTGCTACTGCAGATAACGTTTTATTGGGAGACACAACTTTAAAAAAATCACAGTAATTGTCACAATAGCAAGAAATATTAACAGATTCTAACACTTGCTTATAAATTGATTATAATCCTTAGTGAAATCATGACTACACTTTTAAGCAATTAAGACAAGCGAGATTTCTTTGGAATATATAGTATGAAATAATTTGTTTGTAAAGATATAAATTTTATGTAAGTACACAATGATGAGAAGAAAGAGCTGATTTAGTCAGAACCATTAAAGCTGACACTAACTGCCTCCATAGTGATAGAGCAATACAAAACTTTGCAGCCTGATGACTTCAATTCCTGTTTTGCTCCTACAAATATTTTTTCCCCTATAACAACCAGCAGCCTTCAACACAGAAATGTAAATAATAACTGTTATGGAACGTACATTTTTGTTTCGTCTCCTGCAAAATCTTGAGACTCAGAAGGTGGAATGTGTACACTAAATGCAAAGGGACTGTAGGTCTGCACTGTCCAGATAAGTTTAGGATACAACATTTAGTGGATATATATGTATGTAGAGTGTGTGTATTGTGTATATTCCTTTGGGAACACTCCAAAAAGGCAGCGAGAAGATTCTGCTTACAATGCTGAGCACTCCCTGTACAGAGTGGACCGTGTCATCAAGTAGTCTCAGTGTGTTCTTGAAAAACATTGTTTGTTTTCACTAATTAGCCATTAATGGGAGCTTTATTGATCTTGAGACCTAGAGCTGTAATGTAGATTGCAAAATGCTTTGCAAGGTGTTTGAACAAAATGAATGTATGTAGCACATTTGTCTTTTCATTCGAGCTTAAGTGCATTAATTCATCAATGACTGTCTTGCCTGAAATTTTGGGAAAAATTCTCCATTGAGGGAGAAAGAAAAGGAGAATCTGTCCTACGTTTTCTGAAGTCAGCTCTGGGACTGAAAAGGGAATATAATATGTTTTTATATTCAGTTTACATATATTTCATATATATATATATAGTTTACACAGTATGGCATCAAAGTGGTAAACATGTTTTGTTCCAAATCTAGATCAGTAGTCATCTTGTCTTTTAAGTATTTATGCTAATACATATATATATATATTTTTTTTTTTTTAATATAAGAGAGGGAGCACTCAAGTGATGAGTGGGACAGCAAAAGGAGCAGGGCTGTCCTGTCAGGCCTTGCAGTGATCTCTACACCAGTGCAGCTGCTTGCAGAGGGAAGAACTGCCCCATCTGAGGTTTGCAGGAAGCACCACTGGTGTGTTGGTTTACTGCTGCATCATTCCCAGGAGCTCACAAAGGGAGCTGCTCTGCCCCAAAGGAATCCTCTTCTGAAGGACAAAATTTACTTATTGCCTTCAAGGGCATTCAACCAATAAGCTCCTTTTTCTCTTCCAGCCTCTCCCTTTCACAGTCCAGGAAACCCTCATGTGGTCACTCAAGGATGACAGACATGTTTTCTGAATATCTATAGTGAAACAGGTCAAAATTTGAATCGGAAAAGATAATCAACCTGGAACTTTCCTTGGAATTTCTAATAATTTGCCTTAATCATAATTTCAGACAGAATTACAATGCAATGCCAATCCACAACTTCACACACTATGTACTCCTCTTTTAAAGATTTTTCAAAAATTCACCTTTCCCTCAAAAGCAATATATTCTTTACTTGTGCTTGTAAATATGCCTTGATTTGAAAGTTTGTTGTTTTTAAACTGATTCCACTCCCTGCAACCTAAAAGAATGCTGCAAATATTTGTCCAGTTTTGGCATAGAAATACTTCAGATCAGGAGGACCAAAATTAAAATCTTGTATATATATTTTTTTTTTTACCCTGAGAGAGAAGCTCTGTAGCAGAGATGATGACAGTTATCTCAAATGCCAACATCATAAATCCAGCTACACATGCCCACTGTTATTTCTAGAAGTTCATTTAAGAATTTCACTTCAAATTGTATGTCTGCACCTGAGGGCTTTCTCAGATAATTTTTCTCTATGAACAACCATATTTGTTTTCCATTTTAGCAATACTTCCATGCTGGAGGGAGTGGGCTGAAAAAGAATTTCCTGGAAAAGAGCCCAGACCTACAGTCCCTCAAATACGCTCTGAGCCTTTACACACAAACTACTGACGCCTTGATAAAGAAGTTTATAAACACTCAGACTTCTCAAAGTAAGTGATCTATAAGGGACATAAAAGTACATCAGATTATATTTTAAGTGTTTTAAATGATTGATTGCCAGTCATGTTCTCCACACATCATTGTATTTTAGAGTTTGTCACAAATGGTGATGTTATCCCACATAATGCTGTTGTCAATCGATGGAGCTTTTCTGAGGGCAGTTCCTTCAGTGACTTGTTACTTTACAGGGAGCACAGGTCCCAGAGCTCTGGATGAACACTGAACATGAGGTTATTTGTAGGAGCACTCCACACACAGCCAGGGTTGTGGAGGCCATCCCAGAGTGTGTGCTATAACTGTACAAACAGTAAATTGATCGAGTACATTGGCAGCTCTGGATACCTTCTGAGCTGGAGGATGTTAATTATTAATCACAAATAACTGCAGAAGGTTAAAACCCTTAGGAGGTTTCCTTTTGTGATTAAGAACAATAAATTATGAGCAACACGTCCTTAATGTAGCACGCTGATTCCATGTTACAGAACTCACATTTTTCCTTCTAGCAGGTCATCTGTGGATTAGAAGGTTTCTATAGGTTAAAATACACCATTATTGTCCCTGTCTAGATTTTTTTTCTCTGTGCATTTCAGAATTCAGATTCAAACCCACTCTGCTAAAAATGGCACATATTTTTTTTTATGCCTGTTAGTCAAAATTCAAAATTTTGATACTTTCCCAAAAGTAAACCAATGCAGGGAACATCCAAGAGTGTGGTATTAGACATACTTTGAATCTAGACATCAGTAACACTGAAGCCACTTTTTCCTGCTTGAGAATTTTGGTTTAGGGCACAGAAAAAAGTTGAAGTACAAAGTCCCCTTCATTTAAAATACACATGCCATTCATTAATGATTTATTTCAGGAGAGGACTTTCTGTGGTTTCAAAAATAGTACAAGAGTTCATGGTTATACTTTCAGGCAAAGAGTCCTTCTATTTTCAAAAATAGGTCTTATGGATCTAGGACAGTACATTCAGGAACTGCTTTTATGCAGCTGATGTGCACTGTATTCCAAGCTGAATGTTCTTTATTCTAGAAACTGCAAATTTTTGCACAATAGTTATCTTCACTAGATTTCTTTTGAAGGTAATGGGCATTTGTAAAAATGGCCTGTCTGCCACTTAGTATATTTGGGAAAGAATACAATTTGCTGATCTATAATAAATTAGGAATACAATTTGCTGATCTGTAATAAATTACCCTGCTAATAAGAATGAGAAGAGTTTTAATTTGACAGTTGAGCTGGAAATCAATTGCTTTTACTTCTGAAGTACAGGATGTTACAGTATAAAAGCCATGAAACATTAGTTTTGCAGCTTGCCCCAAGATTAATTCCAAGGAATGATTTCCTAAGCCATTTCCCTATTAAACTGAGGATATCTCTGTTAATAATTCATATATTACAACTGAGAAAATTGCTATAAAACTCTAATATGTAGGGAATAGATTCTTTTTTTCCCCTCTCAAAAAAAAGAGAATTAACAATATGGATTTAGGCAGAAAAATATTACTTACTACCATATTTTGCTTTTTTTAATACCTTTATACCTTTACATTTTTTTTTCCTTTATACCTTTGTCGTAACTTCAGGAGCAAAAAATGCAAGGTTGTAGCCATAAGTAGAGATCTTTATAAATCCTGAACAGCAAAATTGGATTTTCTGATTTTCACTGTGATTTCAGCCTGAGGTCTGTGTTCATTTCTGTGCACACATTAGCAGGCCTATATTTGCACACCAGTATTGTCAGAAATGTAGCCACTGGGAAGGAAGTTAAGGAAAAGTGACTCATAGCTTTTCATTATCCTTTAATGCCTAATTTAAAAGAATTAAATCCTCATCTATTATGACCTCCAGCCTCACAGCTGTAGCTGTATCATCAACACGTAGTTAAAATGACCCTCTTTGCAAAGCAGAAACTCTCTTTGGACTATAATTTGATTTAAATTTGCCCTCATATTTGTGCACATTTCTAATCCATAATCAATAGATATTTGGATGTAATTAAACTCAAAGCAATGAAAAAAATTAAATATAAAGAAAATAGCATATTGAATAGTAACTATGACTAGATAAAAGTGGATACTCAGTTTTCCTCTAATGACTACTGGAATCAGACAACAATCAGGCTTACTCTTAACCACAGGTGAAAATACTTTTTCACTTACCATGATTAAGCCGTCATTTTTCTAAGAAATTTGTTTAATTGGTGTGAGAAGGGGGAGTTAACATTACATGCACACAAAGCGTAAGGTTGGACTTGATGACCCTGGAGGTCTTCTCCAACCTTAATGATTCCGTGATAACAGCTCTGTAAAAGTGTATCTTATGGCCCTGGATACATTCTGTATTCATGTAGATGCAGGACCAAGTTCAGTAGGAATAACCACATTGTCCAAGAATATGATTTCTAAAGAAGGAGGACTGCTTGAACCAGCGTTTCCATTCCCAGCCTTTGTGCCTGCACATTCCTAAAGAACTTCTTGGCAACAAAGCCATTTGCATAGACAATATTAATAAAACCATTCCTAACTTTTAAAGTGATGACTTGGGGATTCATAGTTTTTCCTGTGGCAATTTAACTACACTAAATATTTGAAAGCTAAACTCTTACTGCCTTTTTCAAATACATCATGAGACTACATCATTATGGACATATGCTTTAAAAGCAGGTTATCACACAGACAGGAATGAGGAAATTAACTTCTGAAATCTTACTCTGATGACTTTTCCTCTTCAAAGCACCACCACAGACTGTTTTCATAGCAGACAAGTGTTTGAATAAGAAAATGACAATGCTGAGCACATAAGCCAGCAGTAACTTTTTCAGTAACTGAAAATATTGCTTATTTTTTGCTTTTCCTTTTTCTCCGTATAATGATTTGTCATGGCTGACAATCTTTTTCAATTGTAATGATTCTATGCTGCAGAAAGTTGTAAATTTAATGCTCACCCAGCACTGTGAAAACAAATCTGTAACCACACTATGAGAATTATTTATTAGACAACATTTTTCTTTTATCTTTCAAGTTCATACAGACAGTACAGGTACCAGATTAACACACTTAGCGACAGCTTAAGTTCTGTCATATGCTATCCTATTAAAAACCTGGATTTCTGCCTGGCACAAAAGGAGAGAGAGGTTTCTCCTCAGTTGCATTCCTGCTGCTATCCCAGATCTGCCGTACACTTTCAACTTGTTTATTTGGAAATTACATACAGCAGAAACTCTGATCTTTATGGATTTAAATATTGGTATCAATAGAGGGAATTTCATCCATAATTGTCCATTTGCATAAATATTTCCAGAAAAATAAGCAAAACCTGCTAGCACTTGTCCTATTTTAATACCAACCCACATACATAAAACACACAGAGCAGCATTGCATTCTCTTTTGTAAATAAATTATTGGTATTGTTTGGTAGCAAAACTTTTGTAATACTACATACAATGAATCATAAACTGCTAATGAATTTCATTCCACCTATCTGAAGTTCACATTTAACATTAACCAGGAGGTAGTCAGGTGATTCTGCAGGGCCTGTTATAAGCGCATTCTTCTGGATCAATGTTCTCTTCTTATTCAACCATACACCTACTGCTAGTGCTGCCAAGAACCGGTTCATGGAGCAGGTCACTTTTGGAGTCTTTAAAATGGACATTGATATACACCTCAAGGATTTTTAAAAACCTGAAGGCAATTCAGTGAAGAGAACTGCATTTCAAAGCCTGAGTGACCAGTATTTAACATGCTCCGTGGTCACTGATACCTCTCCAAAAAGCATATAAAACACAGCCAAGTGAGAACCTTGTGGCATCAGTACACCATTACCAAGCAGATCACCTGAGGTTCAGATCTCAAATTGATCTTATTTTCTCTGGAACTTCTGTCAGCTGTAAATTGTCACTATTAGATTGAGCACTAAAAATAAACATTAGCTCATACTGTAAAAGTGCGTGTTTTTTCCCTCTAAATTCAGCTGCAGGATAATATGCTTGCATAAATTCAGACTATAATATGGATTGTTTTCGAAATCTTTTGTAACCAAACAATTGTTTGTGCACACTGCACTTGTGCCAAGACTGAATCAGTTGTAAAATAGTAGCACACTGCCAAGCCTGACCTGTAAAACCCGGCTCCGTTGAGGGAACTTGGAGGATCAGTGCTGGATGGCCAGAACACACCATGGCTGGGTAACACGTGGAAATCAGGGGTATGAGAAAAAGCTCCAAGCCTTCTGCAAACAACCATATATATTTTGTATATAGATGTATTTATTGAAGTTATCAACCTACAACAGCTCTAGACAAAATGGTCAAATTTCAGTTCAGGCAGGACAAGCTAATTTTAAGTAAACTTGAGCTAAATTCAACAACATTCTCACAATGAAGGCAAAACTATAAAAACCAAAGGGCAAACTCTTACTTGTATTTCTGTATTTCAGAAGAGAGCACACGCACTCAATGCTGAAGTAAAACTATATCCATAGCTACTGGCCTATTGTATAAACTTCCCTACTCTATGGTAGTTGACTCACCATTACTCAAAGCTGAGATCAGAACTGGTGAAGCTTCTCTAAAATAATTCCTAAAAAACCAGAGAGGCAGCTGCCTTTCTATTGAATTAATAACTTCACCTCTTATACTACTTAAAGGATATCAAAATTCAAACGAAATTTATGCTTGTGGTGAAGGAAATGGCTTAAATCTTCAGTAATTTCATAAACTCTGTGTTGTGAATATTTACATTTGGTTAATATCAACTCCAGTAACACTTGAACAAATATTAGTTTAGCTTTAGCAATGTACATAAAAAGACAGCACCTCAGACACAGTGTCCTGAATTAGTTCTCATTTATTAGCGCTAATTTCTCCAAAGTAAATATCACTGTTGCATCAAAAATGATTACTTATTGGAAATAGAGAAATATTTTTTTTATAAATTTACAGCAGCTTAGCTTAGTTTTATAAACCTCATTAGAGAATGCTACTGTTATTGTAAGATAAATAACAGTAATAGGTAGTGGCAGGACTGCAATGTATTTTTTAGCTTGACTCTAAATAGTTTGTATTACTTAAGCAGAAAAATCAATATTCATCTCACAACACAGAGCTCATACTGCAATCCCTCCTTGTGTGTTTACAAGGCTGCAGAAAAGGCTTTGCTCTCACAAAAGCTGGTCTGTATCAGATTTCTTCATTCTTATTATGACAGACAACTGAAAGCCAAAAGGGAAAGAACATGCCTCTGAAAAAAAGGAAATATAATAAGCATATTTACCGAATGAGAATGAGTATCTCTACCAGGAGCTCCACACTCGTCTTGTGAAGTCACTGACATAGGGAAGGAAGGTACACAAGCAAAACTGAAGAGAAATTCTTTGCCTCTGCCAAGCCAAAATTCATTTCTGTGTTCCTTTGTGACCTGTAATGGTACAAGGCAACGCAGAACCTCAATATCTTTTTAAATATATGGAATCACATTAAAATAATAAACTGATAGTTAACTATCGTTTAGGCAAGCAGATAGATGACATCAGATTACAGAAAATAAAAAGTGGTTAGCAGCTCTTTTAAGTGCAAAAAGAAAGATTTTTTTTCTGCTTTTGCTTGTCAAAACTGTTGTATGATGAACTGTCATGTTTTGAAAGCTATACCTGTATTCTATCAGGAAATTTGTCCTGCAGTTCTCTCATAACCTATACTTGAGAGAATTTAACTCAAGAAATAATCCCTGCTTCATCCACTGTAGTTTCAAATTGAGGTCAGAATCATGTGTTACACAACCTTATTTTATGAAAGAAAAAAAACAGACCTGCATTACAAGCTGCAGAAATCAGTGCACAACTGGAAGCAATGTATAGGAACAAACAGCAGGACATATAACAACGAAGAAACTTGTGGAATTACAACTAGTAGAAATATTCTAGTGTATGCTGATAGCAAAATGAATGCATTCAGAATAGTGGTAGAAAACAAATATTTTTAAAGTTCACATATAGAAAATCAGATTGTAGGTAAAGCAGAAGATCTTTACAAAATATTCATCTAAGAGGCTGTTACATTAGGCACTTTCTGGTTGTTCCTTAAATGACACAGTAAAGCACCTAAATTAGAAACAAGTTATATATTGGTTTCCTCTAAGTGTTCAAGAAAATAAACACAAGCTACAGGTATCCATAAATTATATGTCATCAATTTTTTTAAAATAACTTATTAGTATCAGTGGAGCATTCAATACATATATAAACCTATTAAGAGGCCTGAATGTTGCCTGGTTAAAATGCTGGACAGAAGACACACACATATATATACATGGAGGGATGATGCCAGTTGGATACACCCCTCTCAGATCAAAGCTGGCTCATCTGTGTTCCTTACCACACGGACAGAGCAGCAGATCCAGATACGGGAAGCTCGTGATGGAGCTGTTCAATTCCAGCCCTGGCTGTGTAAAACATGGCAGAGATGAAGGGAAAGGCCTTGACTGAGTTTCCACTCTGACACTCAAACCAGTACTTTCTACTAACACAGTAATATTCTGCTTTTATATTATGCTCTCTGAATGCCTCGTATCACCCTGTCTGACACCACAGAAATTCCACTAGGAGAGACTGTATTTTGATAGTGTGGCTTTGTACAGTTGTACAGAGAGGCTTACAGATGCTGCTGAATCCCCTGTCAGCCTTAATTCCGTCACACCAAGTGATCCGTAAGAGAAATTACTTCCGTTTTCTAATCAAATACAAACCTTCTAAATCTTTTCAATCTTTTCATGGCAGCCTGATGAATAAATGGTTGCTGAACTCAGCCTTCAAGAAACTGGACTTGGTTCTCAGAATCCCCCAAAACAGTTACCAACCATTTGTACAGCAACCTTTTAAAGCAAAGCACATGATGCAGTTAGTGTGGTTATCATGATAAAATCAGGTTTCCCTGATGCTTTCCTTTTCTCTTAGCAATTCAGCTTTAACTTACTCTTTGTATTAAATGGAAATGTTAAAAATGCACTCAAGATTTTCCTCTAAATCACAGAGTCTCAGGATCCTGTGAAAAATAACTCGATGAGTCACTTTAATCTTTTATCTTCTAATAAACTAGTAGATGAATGCCAGACAAATATATGTATTTTATTGGCATCATCAATCAAAAGATGACAGATGCTTGTCTGAATTAAAGTGCTCATTTCATAGCTTGTGTAATTCCTGGAGCATTGGGCAATGTGAAAGCTTGAATATTTGTTCAGCTTTTTCATTCTTACATCCTATACGGAACATAAGGTCAAAGCATAGGTCCAGTGTTTAAATAAACAACTTTATGCTGAAGAAGCTAGTGAGCAAATGGGATAGGGTAGGGTTACCACAGGCAACATTGCCAGGTCAGCTGGTTTTATTGCCTGGCTCACAGTGCTCAGTGAGCTTTTGTAAGTCTTGGGTAATAAAATCATAGCATGCATAATGATTAGTTTGCAGGTAGTTGTTTTTCTTCAGAGCTAGATTTCTAATTCTCAGAGAGGTAAAGAAGGTCTTGAAATCCCGAATCCTAAAATCTGGACTAAAGAAAAAAAAAATAAAGAAAAAAGAAACAAATGTAAGCCTCCACAGGTTTAGAAACTTAATACAGTCATACAAACTGTTTCAGACTCTAGCCTATTGTCTTTGACAAAAATACTTGCAATAACTTTTTGAGTGCCTGGATGAGAAGTGGAGAAAGCCAAGAAACTACCAAAGTCTAGGAAGAAGACAGTCTGTAAAAGAACATCTAGCCCCAGAACTATAAAATACAAGAAACCCTAGACATTAGAAGGAGGTAGTGTAGATATACAGAGAGAGACTTGATCAACTAAGATTAAAGTGAAGGGAAAGGCTGAAAAAAATCAGTAAGAATGAATCACCTTCATTTAGTGTGGAAGTTGGGGAAATCAGAGAGTTCAAATAAATAGCGCAGAAAAGAACAATGTGAATAGCCTCACATCGATTATAGATCCACGCCAGCTGGAAGGAGAGAAATACCAAATACCAACATGGTAATCTGGGAATCAACAAATTATAAATTTCCAAGATCAGCAAAAGAAAAAAATCTCAGATTTTTTTAAAATCTCATCTTACATTATTATTATATAAGCACTGATTAGTTCAGTAAAAAACATGTTAGTATTTAAAGTCAGATGGGTGCTTGGTAAATGTTACATTCCTTTGCTCTTTAATGAAGCACTTCTTTTGCATAAAGTAAATTATTTAATTCATGTGTGTCTTCTCAACCTAGGGGTCACTTTAGCCCTTCAATAATTGTAAGGAACCATGAACATATGGAAAATGAGAAGAAAATTGTGTGAAGAAAAAAAATATAGTAAATTTAAGTAAAGGACTCCTGACAATGTATTTTTACGTATTCAATAAATTCGGACATTCAGTGCTTTTCTTTCAAAGAAAGTAACAGATTATTACACCGTAATAAATGCAGATAGAATAAAAACCTTTCAAATACTAATATATGAGCTCTGTTTCCAAGCACCTGAGACCAGACACTGGTCTCTTTTGGACACTGTGCCAACTGCCTAATAGATTCCAGCTTCCAGAAATGGAATCAATTCCTTCCTCAGACATACATAACTCCTCGTATTAGAGGAGGGAGACAGTACATTCCCGACTTCTCTGGAACCTGAGCTGAGAAAGACCATGAATCTGTCTGCATTGGGTTTTGGACACATCCTGCTGGTTTGGGTGACAAACCTCTATTTTTCTACTGAATTTCCACAAGCCTCCAGTTTTGACTGTGCCTCCTTGTCTCATACACCTACTCTCTCTCTTATACATACGCTCTGACAACTTAACCGTATACCTAAGGTTCAACAGATCTATAAACTCGACAGAAGGTAGAGGAAAAAACAATCTACCTTCATTAACTGATAAGATTTGTGGTTTTTTAATAAAACAGAACTTTTGAATAAAACACGATTTCCCAAACAAATCCTATAAGCTTTATGAATGCAATGCAAATTTGGGGAAAGGCTCAGAGAGACAATGATTATCTGCATGTTGCACTCATAAACATTCAGGAAAAAAAGGGCATTTTTTAAAATATGACTATTGTTAGAATTGTCTTTGCAAGCACCAATAAACAAGAATGAGCACTGCATAGGCCACAAGCACTTTACCAATTAACGCTTCTGGAGTACAGCATTAAAAAAAAAAAAAGAAAAAAGACAAGGAAAAGGAATTAAATCTGTGCTATTGAAAGCTGTAATTGTTTTTGGATGAAACAAAAATAATATGTCCCTAGGTGAATAATGACAAAAACGCTCCATTTTTCTTCTCTTTTGCTACTAGATGACTTTGCAGCAGAAAAAAGGATTCTTGTTTTTCAAGCATGTCCTTAACATCTCTCTCACTCTCCCAGACACACAATTTGCTCCTGTCTTTTATCATTTATGTTGTGAGAAACAGACCCTTAAATAAAGCCTCCTCCAGATTTAAGGATTTTATGTGAGACTACCAACAGGAAGATGAATATCAGAAGACCTTAAAGCTGTTTCAAATGAAGAAATTGTTATCATAAGATAGTACACAGGACAGATGATGTTCCACATCATGAAACAACTCATTAGTAATTATGTACAAGCTCTGCTGTCTTAACTATTCACAGCAGCATAACTGCGGTGTTTGGAGAGTCTGAGCTGAGACGTGTGAACAGCACGATCATTACCTCAGCTTCTCAGGTTCATTTTGTCACTCTCATTGAGGTCCATGCTGCATACCAATGCTCCTTGTAGCCTCCAAACCAAACTGCTCTTAATATTTGCCATTATTTTTTTAAGAACTCATGAAGGCATCCCAGTTTCCATGCCTCAACTTCCAGACCAGCTGAAAAGTACACTCCACCAGATGTACTGCTCCTGCAATTTCAAGGCCTGAAATTCTGTTCTTAAATTTTATGCTAGTTCATCCTCTGTGAATCTCATTTATTTTTGCTGGGGTCTTTTATCATGCAAACCTAGACATTAGTTTCCAAAGTACTCCTCATTTGAAAAGTTCTTGCTGAAGGACCAGAGAGGACAAAGGAACCCTTCCACACTAAAGTACTTTTGTGCACAATCACAGATTGATTCAGTAGGATTCTCTTGCATTTAGCAGGAATATCATCCTAGAAAATACAGGGAGCTTCTCTTTTATATTCACAAAATATACATGACCCTTCTTTCCCCTTGCGTTTTCTGCTGTTTTCTCTACCACAGTCCACAAGTTCACACTTCTCCAAAGGTACCTACAAAGGAATAGAAGGCAGGGGGATTTGTTTTTCTGTGCATATGCAGCCAATATGATTATTATGACTAAGAAACATTTGGCTTGGTCCTTGGTCCAAAATATCTATCTTCAGTCAAAATCATTAGGGCTATAACAGCCATCATTTTGATGACATTCCAGATGCTAAATAAGGAGGAATCAAAGCCTGACTTTTTGGACATTTTTTTTCCCTGAGGAGCAAGCATCTTTGGCTAGAGGAGATTTTTTTTCTTTACAGTTTGTTTGCTGCAAAAGAATGACTGCACTTTAAATGTAGCTGATGACTTTAAGAAGAATTTATGAAAGGATGCTGTATTTTGAATCACATGAATATCCTAAAAATATAATGTAAAGCAGAATTTAGAGTGCAAGCAGCAATAGTTAACCATCCATAAGGTTTTCAAAGGAGAATCATTTATAAATTTGTTAATCTTTGAATGAGTTATATTACAGAACTAAAGGAAGAAAAACGCAGTCATCCTCTGCAGTGCAGGGCTAGATATTTACTGTCAGTTAAATTGGTTTATTAGATGTGGTAGGATAAATGGACCTTTCTGTAGTACAATCAGAATGCCTAATTCCTGCTGTGACTTTACAAGAACTAGTAGCAAGAAAGAAAACAAAACCCAGCAGAAATAGGCAGATCAGAGACTTTAAAATGAGGTGCCACAGTTCTTGAACGTCAACAAGAGCTGCTCTAAGCAAATATTGAATGTCCTAAAATTGTATCCCTAGTTTGCTCAGCAGGTCAGAAAGAGAGACAAAGATGGATGGGGTGGTCACTGAAAGGAACCAAGTTTATATTCTAGACTCCACTAGAAATTGTCTGTGCTGGCTGAGACATTCTGCTGCAGGAGGTTTCCTCAGCAATACTGAATGTAGGATCATTTTAATGTCAGCTGCTTTCAGTATAAAACCATGGGATGTTTTGCAGAGATTTCTTTTATAACCATATCAAGCAGAACTGTGCGCACAGGGATAATCCCACCATATATTTGTGGTACTGCTTAGAGCAGTGTTGTGAATTATGGCCTACTAGGAAAAGGAATGGGAGGTCAGTTAAAAGACTTTACAAGAATATATTTTGCATAAGTTAATAAAAAAGTTGGAGAAACAGAACAAGTCTTATCTTACAGATTCATAGATTTTTGTTTTGGTAAAATCATACATGGCATTATTAGAGATTACACAGCACACTCCACTATTACCATCATCCACAGGCTGCTGCCTAATCTATCTAATAAAAATGTTAATTGTTTTCTTTTACAACATTCCTAATTTTTCCTGACCAGGGTTTGGTTTGGGGACTTTTTAAGCTAGAGGCTAAAACAAGTAATTTGCACTGGCTGATATTTTCAGTGATATTCAGGATCAGCCTAACTCACCTTCCACTGCATTCAGAAGTAAATTATTATTAATTGTGATTGGGAGAAAGTTCAAGAACTTCTCATTCTCTCAGCACATTCAGTTTATCCTACACATTCAGTGTCCTTAAGATTTAAGTGTTGCAAATTCCTAGTTCTTTTCTCCTGTCCAACTTGGCACTGAGAGCTTTTTAATCAGAACAAAAGATTAAAGACCGAAGAGTTACAGTACGTTCAACTCAAACTTCAGAGCTGAAGGAAGGCTATCCATGGAATAAAAAAAATTATTCATAAAAATGTTCACCACCACAAGAAGAACCCATTCAGATTGAATTCCATGCATTATGTAACAATTTGAAAAGGTGGGATTTTGCAACATGAAAGAACAAGACAGACTAATGCTCCAGGACCTCCAGTCTCTACTCTCTTTGATTTACTTTATGGCATCACAAAGCCAACAAGAATACCCTATATATAAATGTGTATTATGTATAGTATTGGAGTTCTACCCTGGATAAGCTGCCTTCTGAATTATAGGTGTTGTTTTCATTTAATCCATAAAAATATAAGGGTAGGGCTTTTTCACACAAGTCAGCACCGTGGGTTAAATGTAACTCCATTAAAAACATGCTACTCACAGATACATGGCCTAAGGACACTGTGTCTGCAAGAGAAAAGAAAATCAGTGTTAAATTTATGACCTTGACCAAAGAGACTTCCCTTTCTCTTCCCAAATAAAAGCAAATTTTACTGTAGTTGGGTAATACTTTGTTTTACCCTTCTAAATTAAGCCATTCTACTAATATTATTTAGCTTTTCTAGTCCATTTGATTACTAATGTTTTATACAAGTTCTTAAAAAAAAACTTATACATTATTTATTGTGAGCAAGGTGAAGAATGGTTCACCAGCTTAGAGATTCTATCTAGTGCAGCTTTAAGTAACTTTCCAAATGCATACTATCAATAAGATTTTTGGGGTGCACCTGGAAACAAAGTTAGACTTTTGCATTTCAAGATAAAAACACATCTGATGACAACAAAAATGGAAAGTTCCAAAAGAACAGGATATTTTCTTTTATTGAGGCACTTTACACAGACATTTGCAATTACCAGGTACTTTTGTGGCAAAATCATTTATCAATCTGTAACTGATTCACACTTAAATATGAAACACATGTCAGAAATGTCTGTTTCTGACAGAAAATACCACTCAACTTTCACTATTTCTCTTGAAGCCAAATGTGCTAACCTATTAATTATTGTTTCAGCTCAAACTGCTAATAATTCTGTGGGTGAGATATCTATACAGGTGGATGTCTCCACACATCCTGGAACTGGGGAGCATAAAGTCACTGTAAAAGGTAAGTTTTCAGCAGCTACCTTTAAAAAGAAAGCAACAACAAAGAGCAAACCCCCCAAGCACTACATCCTGAGTAAAACATACCAGTGATAAAATAACAAATGTTAAGTATTTCAGTACTCGTGAAGCTGTGAGTATGCTTCAGGTGATTAGGAATGTATTTTTTCCTTGCTCAACATCAACAGAAGTCCAGATTATGCACTTAAGTACTGCCTGCGCTCCTCTGTGTAGACAGTTAAAATTGAAGTTATAAAGTTGGAGCTATAAATTAAAATGTGTCAAAATATCCTCTATATTGCTTGTATATCATTTAACTTTCTAAAAGCTGCAGCAAAGCTGGGTGGTGAATGACTTCACTAAGTATTAAGAATTTGCCTTTTTAACAAAATGTCTTTGTTCTGCACAACCTGAATTTCAGAGAGAAACCCAATATCATTCAGATTAGTATAAGCTGATTTTTTTAATTACAGTGAAGGTAGCAGGCAAAAAAAAAAAAAAGGCTGTAAATGTAAAGGATTTGTAAAGCATATGTTTATGTTTGATACTGTTGAGCCCAAAAGTAGTCAGACGCCTTTACTTGGCAGAGAACAGGCAAAGCTCCTCCTGGGCTTGCCAGGTATTGGTATCCTATAGGAAAGCTCTCAGGTCACCTTTTGCTGGCTGTACGAAGTCATGCAGGGTAATTAAATGGAACTCTTCCAGTGGAATTTTATTTAACTTCGCTTCTTTTCTTTCTTTATAGTTGTGGCAATTAATAATCTAAACTGGCAAACAACAGCCATGTTCCGGCCGTTTGTGGAAGTTTGCATGTTAGGTCCTAAACTAAGTGACAAGAAAAGAAAACATGGAACCAAGACAAAGAGCAACACGTGGTCACCAAAATACAATGAAACTTTCCAATTGTAAGTCTCTTTTGTCTGTTAATTGCATATTTTGTGCAAATTTTTGCCGTTAAATCAGTAAGAACATAAAAAACTCATTCTAAGGCTGCTATACACATAAAAACCCATAGATATAGACACCACTTCAAAATTATTTACTAATTTGTATTTTAGTTTTATATGAAGATGAGTGGCAGCCATTAAGCTCTCAGTCTTGAAAAGGCTGGTTAAAATTCATTTCCCTACAGAGGAATAACTATTTTTATACTCAGTAATCCATTGGCTTCAGTAGTTATTTGGACTGAAGCATTGATTATTACTGCTACAAATCTGGGGCTTTATGACTGTAGAGATATCTGAATATATAAAGGCTTGCACATTGTTAACAGTATTGTTTATGTGATGCTGTTATAATTTAATCCTTAAAACTGTAAGAAACTTTCACCTAACCTGGAGTTTTAAATTTAGTACTTCTCACAGCACCTCTCAGTGTTTACTCCTCCTCCCCTTTTATAAGTGAGACCAATTTATTTTCATCCTCTTATCCTTCAGCCTTAACTGGGAACGGGTTCAGTTGCTGTGTCTGACCACAAAGCTCCTTTTGATGTTTGTTGCTAGTGATTTTCTTTTTTTTTTTTTTTTTGGCANNNTTTTTTTGGCAGTTGATTTAAAGTTGTGGCGCTGACAGTTGTAGAACTAGTTGAATATTTTATGTACTTTCTAGGGAAAGGTAACTGGCTATTTCAGATATTGAGCAAATTCTCTGTTCCTGTTCAGGATAGTGGGAACAGAGGCTACATCACCAGTAGCATCTGAAAAGTTAACTCTAGGAGGTTTAAAACTAAATGATATTTGTTGCAACAAAATGGAACTACGAAAGTTAAACTACCACTATCACTTTAATTTTTCCAAGATTTCTAGAGTGAATTCATTCCTTGGGGGAATTAAACTGAACTCCTTGTTCTAAACTTACATTTTTTTAATCCACACAGCACGCTGAGTAACGAAGATAAGCCAGGAGCCTACGAACTTCACCTCTCAGTGAAAGATTACTGCTTTGCTCGGGAAGACCGAATTATAGGAATGACAGTCATTCAGCTGCAGAACATCGCGGAGAAAGGGAGCTGTGCCTCTTGGTACCCCCTGCTGAGAAACATCTCTGTGGATGAGACTGGGCTAACCATTCTTAGAATACTTTCTCAGAGGAACAATGATGAAGTTGCTAAAGAGTTTGTAAGACTTAAAACAGAAACAAGATCTGCTGAAGAAACGGCCTAAAATCCCCAAGTAATTCAAGATTGTCACCGCCAGAACATATATACAATGCTGTTGTCTGAATAGTGCATGCATGTGCAATTCTGTGGGAATGTTTAACTAACTATGTTTTCAGTGTTTGCCAGTACTTATGTACTATATTTGCAAGGTATGTCAAGGAGCTGTATATCTTTTATACATATTTTGGTCTTTGGTAAAGTAATTGTTCCAATGAAGTGCCAAAACTAAGAGTAAATGTTTCATCATATCTTTTGAAATGTTGATTTCACCTCATCGCAATTCCTTTATTTTTTAACATTTATTAATAAATAATTAGCTTTTTTAATTTATAAGTTGTCTCCGTTAAATTACTGTGTTGCTTATTCTAAATTAAGTTACCTCCTTTACCATCATTTTAAAAATGAGGTACCTAGTTTTCTTCAAACTATCATTTTATGCAAGCCTCATTTTAGGTGTCTTACTGATAACTTTTTCTATCATTACTACAGATGCAGTTACTTATAGAAAGTGTTTGTAATTTTATAATTACCAATATAAAGTAATGATTTTTGCATAAAAACTGAAAAAGGATGGAAATATTTTATGCTAATCTCTTTTCCAACCTTTCATAAATATCACTGTGAAGAAATGCTGTTAAAGCAGGTCCTCAAGAAGCTGTGCTTACCAGAGTTTGTTACTGATGTTTGATATCTTGAGATAACTTTGTTCTTCAAAACTGCCATGGTAATACCATATTTGTATTAAAAGAGTAAGTATCTGTAGAACAGACTGCTGTACAGTACAGTATATGTGCTTTTAAAAAGTCATTTTTTAAATGATATGGTACTGTACAAGGGTTGGTAGTTTGGGATATGTAATGCCGGTTTGTGGTTTGTTTCTAGAAATTGTTTATGAAAAGAAAAGATGCTGTGAGCATTTTCACTCAGAGTTATAACGTTGCTTTACATACTTAGCTGTAACATCAGTTAAGTGCTTTATTTCTTTAATTTCTTTTTTTTTAGAAACGTTCAACAGTTTGTACTTATGCAACATTACTATGTATTGCACTAAAGCAAACTCTGTGTCCTGTAAATATATTTAGTGAGGAATTGTAAAATAAAGTATGCAGAAACTGCTTTCTAGTTTTGTCATTTGATATTATTTATGTAACTATTGGGTTTATGTGCATGTGAAGCCCATGCAGTGGGCTTACTATATAACTTTATAATATATTAAAATAAGATTTGCACTGTCTAGCATCTGGCTGTTTTATAAGTGTAAGATTTGACATTTCAGTGTCCTAAAATTTACAGTAAATTAGGTATATATATATAATACAATTTTGTGTAATAATACACATAATGTTCTGTAATGATACAGATTTGTCATTGGTTTTGAGCACAAGTGTTTCTATTTACACAATCTGGAGTTTTCAGCTTTGCTTAGGGAAGAAATAACTAAGAGGAAGGGAGGACACGTAGCTGGAATGTTGATGCCAGCCTTCTACAAATGTAGTGCATGACTCCACATAGGTAAACCAAATTCTCTCCAGGAGACCCTTTTGGGAGGTATTTAGATGAGATTTTAAGGATGTCTTTCAACACCCTCAATCCTCTTGCTTGAATAATAAAAAGTAGATTTGTCATAAGTATATTTAGGCACTTCGAGAAGATCTGCACAGCCTTTAGAGAGTTAACAACGCTCCACTAAGATCATATCAGGGTGGGCTGGACCCAAGTTATCTTATGAGCACATATCCTGCTGATAGGCACTGCAGAATATGTGATGGCAGAGGGACCTCTTCATGGGGATATTTTTTAACTCATCACTTTCCAAAGCCACTTTTCCATGTGAAAAGTTACGCTGATAACTTAACATTTTAAAATGTAATCATCAGTGTAGACATTAAGTGACTTCTTAAACAATTCAGACTTTGTAACTTTAATACTATCAGGTGTAGCACCAGTAAGTTCAAACAAATTAAAGAGGATTTAATCCGAGTATGATACTGCCTCCTCAGAAATTTCTGCTTCTATGTGTCAGTCACAGTGCTTCCTAACTATATTTCTGCAAGGTATAGCCAAAAGTGTCAACAGTAGATGACATTTAAAACACAGAATCTATTAAGAGCTAACAAAAATTAACGTAAGAAAACATCAGCGGACTCATTTTCAAACAAAAAAGAGAAATAATGAAGAGATGAAGTGGTTCCTGCTACATAACACTATTTTGGATAAAATGCGAAGAGAATTCCATAATTTTTCATTTGTAGCTCTGTGAATTCAGAAAGGTTGGAATAAACAGCTTCTGGGGTTTTTCCCCGGAGCACTCTCATCATATTTTTCTGTAGCTGTTTATTCTACTGTAAAATGGCACACATTTTAGTGCAGAATGTAATCACCACCCACTTAACTGTTTATCCCTGAAATTCACCTAGAAAGAAATAATAACTGAATTAGTGAAGGAGGTCAGTTACTGCTCTTAATGGTCTCCTCAGCTGCACACACCAGAAGTAATCAGGCAAGCTGATAAAGCCAACTCTTATAATCTACAGCTTTACACAGTGCACTTTAATGTCTCACTGCTTTTAACAGAGCAATATTTACTTTCTATATCAAAAATTTGTCAAGTGGAAGATAAGAGGAAAGTATGTTAACTCTACACCACAGGACTGTTTTCAACATTGCTATGAATCAAAATACAAGTATATGCAATTCTGTAGAACAAGCAGTTGGAACTCACACATTTCATGTAGTCAAAATGCTTGATAAGGAAGAGTCTTCAGTGCTGTTTTAAAAGCTGTTTTAATCTCTTCTAGGGAAGTAAATTTTTCATTAAAAAATATATTTTCAATTTATGCGAAAATTTTCTAATGTCAACTGAGCTAAACTTAAACAACTGACAGCTGGTTCTGCAGTTTCACTTCTCAGTAACAACTGATGTAATCAAAACTCTAATTGGAATTCCATTTGTACTGGTTTGATAAGATAGCAAATTTAAATACACACACTTAGGGAAATAAAGGAGAAAAGAAAGACAGCGAAGAGCAGCAAGATTAATTGGAGAACAAATTTTCCATTCTCCAAGGAACAGTTACTACATGGGAACCATTTGAAGTCACCAAAACAAATAGATTTAGAGAAGCTTGTGATATGACAGCACTTCAAGATAACAAGTATACTCAGGACTGACAGTTTTATGTAACACTTCAATAAGGTTTGAGAGAGAGATTTTTGCCTTTTTTATTGTTTTCTAGGATGGAAATGTAATAACCAAATATAGGAATTTTCCTCAAAGTGTTTCACAGCTAATAGCTGACAAAAAAGGGAATTAGTAATGTGTGAATTAAATACATAAATATAAGAAGCTAACACGAGCTGTCATTCTGAAACTTAAAGCAACTTATCAAAACTAAATTAATTTTTGTCCAATTTCATATTTAAACAACACCTACATTTAAGAACACAGCACTTGAACTGGCCTTTCCTTTGCACATGGACTCTGAACCCAGGTAACTACTAAAATACCAAAGGAAACACATAGGAGATGGAACTAGATGTGCACAGTTCTTCATACCCTTTTTCTCTTCTAGGGAGTTAAATTTACATCAAAATAAAAAATTCACGAGAATTGGGCCATCACCAAGAGGCTCAACCAGTCCCAGCAACAAAATATGAAAACATTTTTCAAATTATTTCCTCCCCATCTATAATCTTTTCGATACAAGTAAATCTCGACTTCAGTAAGATTCAAACTTCCTCATGTCACCTATGTTCCATCACTGAAAATCCCCCTAAGGCATATTTCACTGGATTATAAGTAACTGTAAAAAGTTTGTCTCTGTGCTAGAAGAACCAAAAGACTTCATAGAGAATTCAAGAAATGCATATGCAAGTGCTACCATTTGGCTTAGAGAGGCATCACTCTACTGAATTACTTGAGAAGCTTACAGAACAGAAATAACAAACCAAAACCAATAATTTTCATTATTTTTCTCTACTCTTTTTTTTACCGGTTTTCATTGATATTCTCATGCTAGTGACTGTAGAAATCAAATTTGTAGGCAAATACTGAAAACAGAATAATAATTTACCATTACCGTATTAGTCTGAATTAAATATACATTTCTTACAAATCCCTTGAAATCTAAAGAGCTGAACAAATATGTGGAGAATATTAAATTATTGTATTAAATTCAGCTAGCAGACATAAAATTAACATAAATGGATTCAGTGTTATTTGTAAAATACAGATGGGCAAGTGTTGGAAATCATTCAGTTGTTTACTGAACTTATTTTGTGCTTATTTTGATGGTATTTTCATACCATTGTGTTTGCATTTTGGCACCAGAAATATGTGATTGACTTGTAGTATCAAAAGTTCACGGAAATGAATTTTCAAGAAAGAAATTCTAAATTATTTTAGAAATTATAATCAAGACATGGCATACAAACACTCCTAATAAGCAGAATTGGCGTATTCCAAAAAGATGTCACTATAAGTATTTGTTGAGATACTTTAATTTTTCTGTATCTGGAGAGTATCTGCCTCTCCTGTGTGTTCTACACTGAGTGAATGCATGCACACACTGCCGAGTATAAATTAATTTCTAAATGGTGAATCTACAACATCTAATTTGAAGACAAACCCAATAGAGAAGAAAATGATTGAAAAAGACTTTTTTTCAAACAAATTCTGTATCTGAAAGTCAACTTCCCTAAAGAAACTGTTCCTAAATGACTCATAGCCTACAACTTTCATTATGAGAATTCAGCTTCAGATTTCAAAGACTGCACCAATTACAGCTGAAAGCCTTCCCTATGAATTTAGCTAAATTAATTAATCACTGCAGAATATGAAATAAGAAGTGGGTATACTGCAAACTTTGTAATGAAAGCCATTAAAATGTCATAGATTAATTTTCAACTAAATAAATACAAGATAATCAGAAACATTAATCCAAGGAAGAAAAGTCTGCTCTTTAATATTTTTCTATTATTTCCACATACCACAGTACTGACAGTTCCAGCAGTAGAGCAAATACAGTCACGGGGTCCAATCTGCATTGCCCTGGAGTCTCATGTAAGTAAACACCTATTTATCTAGTTTTTAGGAACAGTAGTAGGAGTTTCAGGCAAAAGGGACACACCAGAGAGCATCCCGGGCCACAGAACTAGCTCACTGAGCTGTTCCCAGCTCCGGTCTGTAAACTGGGCATATACTGTTGTTTGAATATATATATAAAGGAAAAAAATAAACCTACATTGGTAAGCACAAGTGACTTTACTGGAGCTGTAGGAGCCTCAGAAAAAATCAGAGATCTACATCTTCATTTGCCCTGGATAATAAAAGGGCTTGTTGACAATTAGAGAGGCAGCTCTAACTTTCATTCCTTTGAAGCCTAAGAGGGCCTATACGTTTTGTTCAATAATGTTTACCCATTTAAGCAGGAAGTTTTTAGTTGCTGAGTGATGGCAGCTGACTGCAATGAGAGCTAAGCCTCCAGGCCTGAGGTCATGACAGTGAGAAAACAAATGTCAATTACTGACTAGTGGAATCAAAAAAATGAAAAGGAATTGCTAAAATATGCACTGAACAGTAGAACACTAATGGGAAACTACAGCACAGTGAATACTCTCCCCTCCTCTAGATAACAGTCTCCCAGATTTGTTTAAGCAGAGACAATGCCTGCTAGCTTGATTTTAGTTCACCACACATGCCAGGGCTTTGTCCATAAAAACTACCCAGTGTTTATATGCATTACACAGCAGTCATACACATAAAAAGCACTACATACGAGTAAATTGGATACATAGAATAGCCATACTCTACGGGGAGATACTCGGAGCGGGTGGAAAAAAAGAAGGAAAAAAAGGAGGAATGGATGTGGAAGAGGGCTGACAGGCAGTGCAGGTTCAGATTGCATTCCTTAAGTCGTAGCAGAGTCAGAAGACACTCTACACAGATGTGACTGCGATATAACACACACAGAAAGGTAGATCTGTCTGTATTTTTGTCATGTTCTAGTGTAGTCCAAGAGTTTCTTCTGTCAATTGTGACTCCAGCAGAGGTACAAGACAGAACTCGATCCCTGAGAGGGTCTCCTCTCTCTCCACTCCTTTTGTACCAAGTGGAGTCTGGAAGGCGCTCTGCTTGTCACTACCCTGGATTACAAAAAGATAAACATATTCCCAGCCTGGAGGCCACTACAAACAATTTCAAACTACACAGTCTTCAGATATAATTTCCCTGAGCAATATATATCCAAGACACAACAGCATTAACTAGGTCGAACATTCTCTAGAGGATCTTGACAAACAACAGCCATTCGGATCTAACGATAATCAATGTATCAACATGTGAATTTGCACCTAGGAGACAATATTAAATCAATATGCCCTTAAAATGCTGTCCTCTTTTCCTATGCAATTGGCAAAGAAACTCTTGTGCCAGACTGAGCTTCCTCAATACAATGACCACTGGGAAATTAGGTCAAGCCCCTCATTCTCCCCAACTCAGCATTAGAGACAAAATATTGCAGTAGCTGCTGAAGTAGCTGGAGTTAATAGCAGCAATGAACTTAACTCCTACCAAACACACTTTGTGATGTTCAATAGTCCATATAATTGTGGCACATCTTCCCTCTCCTGTAGAAAATTTCATTTCTGATCAGGGAGAAATTCCTCAGCATAAAAAAATACTGTTTATATTTAACACTTGCTTACTACATTTTTATTAGATGGAAACAATGAAGAGTATAACTCTGAATATATACATCCTTCACTGTCACACAGGCAATAAGCAAATCTTATACACAAAATTTATTGCATGAATTGAATCTCTTTGGAGATAGAAAAGTGAATATTAACAGCTTGAAATTATGGCAAATGCTTTTATTTTGAGCACCTGGCTAAATAATCTGTGAGAAGGGGTTAAATCTTTGTTGAATTCTCCAGGTCAGCTATTGAGGCTAGTGCCAGCTAGGTGTTGCATTCAGCCAGACAGGACTCTCTTAGCTGGGACTTGGACCCAGAACTGGTTTAAAACCCAGCATGTCATACGTTGCTGATAGAAACACACACAGTTAAGTAGAACACTTAGAGAATAACACCTGCCTTTATGCAGAGAGCAAAGTGAGCACACAGAAAAACAAACAACTTGTCAAACAGAGGAGGAAAGATTGGAGCAGCATCATTATTTACAGTGGCAGCTTGCATCGATGACAAAATTTTTTTTCAGTGATAAAATATCACTGAAAAAAAGCTACCCAGAACCAACATTCATTGCAATAAAACAGAGAAGGAAGGACAGAATTGAAAGAAAAGGGCCTTTTTCAATAAAAGAATGTGCTATTCTAAATCAGACCTGCCACCTAGAGAGTCCTTTGAGACTTTTTACACTGTAAATTATTTACACAACTGACTAACAGAGGGTAATTAGCAGATGTCTGTATACTAAGGTGACTGTGACTATCCATAAGAAAGAAACAAAAAACCTCTTATGACAATCTTGTAAGGAAGTTATAGCAGGAGGAATAAAGTTCTAGGTTCGTTTTGAGATTCCATTATTGATATCAAGTATACTTCCAGTATTTCTTTGGTTAACACAGACTATTGAAGTGGACCAGTTCAAGCTGGGGGCTCACAGTCAGCTCCTAATAGGGAAATAAAATAAATCTGGGGAAATCACATGACTGAACAGGCAAATTAATTAGAAAAGCAAGATCTGATGCTCTTTGTGTCAATCCAGAACATCCTACAACTACTATTTTACTCAATATCCCCTTGCTAAGAGAAAGCTATGATGTCGTATCACCTATAAAATTTGCTTTGCTATCAACTGGCAAAGCTGCCTGAGGTTTGACTACAATACAAGGACTGAAAATAAGAAGCAATAGTGGGAATCATGTGTTTAAACCTGTGTAAATTAATTCTCCTTTTTACTGATTTTTCTGTTGACTCAGTTCATATATATGACCAATTCATCACTTTCCTTTAACTATTAATAAGTAATGTATTAACAGAACTTCTACTTGCAATTTCACCATTAAAAGCAGACATTCTTTAAGTTTTCTGAGGCACTAAATTTTTATTCCATATGAAAAATACATCACATCATCTGTAAGTATTTGAATTTTTCTCACACAACACGGAGAGAGCTTTTTTTGAAATACGCAATACAATTATTTTATGCCCTTTCTCAGCTAAAAATGCAAGGGCTACTGCTAGGAACTCAAAGATGTTGCATGCACCATAGCCATCAACAATTCTTGCAAGACAAAGAGCAATTTTTCTGCTAAACTGTGAATAACAAGATTACAAGTACTTAATTATTGCATCGCCTCACTAAGGCATTAAAAAATTCCCCTATTAAAAAAAAATATCCACGCGCACTTCACCTAAAAAAATCTAGAGTGACACAGCTCTACAACGATTCTCTGGCTGTTTTAAAGCTGAAACAGCATTATGCCAAAATGAAAACTCATGCCGCCATAGGAACCACATAGTTCCCCAGATCCAAAATAGTTCACAAATAAATTACAGAATAATTCAAAAATACCTATGAAGTTTTAAGTCATTTTCAGATATTGCTTAACTTGGCCAAATTCTAATACTTCTATATTTGCCATCGCTCGATATCAAGAAAGAAAAATTCAAATACCCCAAAAGGCTGAATACTCTCTAGATTTTAAGGAACTACTTAAATTCATTAAGCTACAAGGACAAATTGAGACCCAGATTTAAAATTAAAAGCTGCCAAGGTTTTAATTCAGACAGCATGCTGTCTGATCTATGATTATACCGAATTTTAAATGAAGCTTCAAACAACTATGTAAAATATTTTCCTCTTGAAAAAAAGCAGGGAAGAAAGAGTTATGTGATTACATTTGTGTTTTAGTATAGAACTTTATATAGGTTTTTTTAATATTGGTTTATTGGGGGGGATTATTTACTTATTTATTGTAGTGTTCAACATATGGAACAACATATAGCATATCTGGCACAGATGCACTTTGCATATGTGACTTATCTGTAAAAATGCAACCAGAAGTAGATATTTTTGCTGCAGAGGGATTCTCAAAATAGATAAGGCCCATTAGAAATAAAGGTAAACAGAAGCAGAGACAGGTGCCCAAGCTCATACAATAAATCCATGCCAGAACAGGGAACAGAGCCAGGCTTCTGAATGCCAATCCCCTCACCCATCTGCAGGTTCTACACTTCACCATTAGCTCTTCTGCAGCATTATTCTGATTGACTAACCTAAGAACACAAGAAATTGAGTTTTTTACTTCACTGGCATGTGACCACACTGTTTCCCAACTATAACTATGATGTTGCTAAAAATTATTCGGAAACACGAAAATGCAGAGAACTGAGGGTCATTTGGAAATATCACTGAATGTTTTTACAAGCCCCCCCACACAATCATGCAGCTATTTGAGAAATCTGTGTCAGTGTTCAAAGTGGAAAATTAGAGCCTTTAAGTCTTATTAGCCTAAACTCTTCCCAAATTAATTTTGAGAATGTAAGAGAACTGAACTTGAAACCACTGTCCCCTACAACTCTAAAAGCCCTTAAAGTTCAATCAAGGTAATTTTTATTATTACTCTAGAATTTGCCCAGTAATTAAAAAATAATGAAGTATTAAACATTATATGGCAAAGATGATCTGCCGTGATTGTTGGAGAGGGAGAGAGAGGCATGTCTGCTAGACATTGAGGATTCAAGGCAATTCTTCTAATTAAAAATATATATTTTTTAGTTATTACCCAGGAGCTGCTCTTATATTATGAATTAAACTTCACAGAACATTACTTAGATTAAAAATAAGATTTCTTCAATCATTGCTGAAGTAATGAATTCCCATTAGATGGTCCTAGGGTAGCAGATAAATATGTATGAAAAAGAAGCAAAGGCTACACTTTGTCAAGGTTATTCTGTCAAGCTGGCAAGAGTTACACAGCACAAAAAAAAAACTTTTTTAAAAAGAGGTGTATTTGAACTCTAACTTTTTTTAAACTATCAAAGAAGTAAACTAGACTTGAAAAAATGGCATAACTACTATTTAAGTAGTTGGTTTTTCTCACAAAATGTATTTGAAACCTGACTTGTAAGTCTTTACACAAAGTGGATCAAGTCCATTTGAAGAAGGCTGCATGTATAATATAGTGTCTGTGTACAGTTATTTTAGGTGAAAAACTTGGAGAAGAAATAAATACATTTTAAGGAACGGTCAATCCAAGGACTTGAGAAAGAGAAAAGACCAAGAAAGGCAGAAAGTTCAATTTGAAGCTTGTCAGCAAAATTACTACACAAAACCCATTCATTAAGATATCCTATTTCCAAAGATATTTAATTATTTAGTATAGTCTTGACTACACCTCATTATTTTTCTAAATAATAATTCAGAATAATTACTTAGGGATACTGTTTCAAAATATGCTCAAGAATACCCCTTAAGGAACTCTCCATCTCTCCAAAAAGGAGTGCTTCCTTTGCTAGCTGGAAATCTGAAATTCAGGAGAGCTCTGTTTTGAATGTGTACACGTTATACCTCTCCTTCACAAACTCCTTAATTATTAAGAGTCAGAAACACACTGAACGTGCTCCTACTAGGTTATGAGAAATTATCACACAAATCATAAATCTAACAAATCTCATTTGATGGGTACGGAGGTGACAAGTGCCAGGTTCTGCTGTTCCATAAAGCCCCTCGTGCATTCGCAGCTGCTCGCACAGTTTGGCAGAAAACCCAGGTGAGCCCCGACAGCTGAGCCCACAGTGCTGATATATATGAACCCAGAGAAACTAGGAGGATGGACGTGGACACATTCCTGAATACCTATTGGACTTGAAAAAAATCAAAATCACCATCATTTGCACGCAGAAAATTAAATTCTGAAAACCAGGCTCAGATAAAGAGAAATTCCTACAAATACTCTAGGAAACAAACAAAAAAAAAATAAACACCAAAATTGTCAGAAACACATGAAAAAGTAAAGAAAAAAATCCCAAACGCACTCATTGCCTTGATTGACATTTAGTAGTTCTGCTTATTTTATCATATATTACATATTTATATATAGATATTTGCTGTTTGTTGCTTGATTCTAACAATATTAATTCAAAGCGGGGCTGGGAATCTCTATCAGCCTATAATGTCCAAATGGGCAACTCTCGTCTTCAAATTAGATATACAGTGAAAGATGCTCTAAATACAGGGTGATTTTTTTTTTTGCTTCAGTAAATATTATGTTTAATTAATTTTACTATAGAAAACCATGTTTTCATTTCCCTGGCACTTTCAGCGTGCCACTTTCAGCAATGCAGACACTTCCTGATTGTTTAGATATCTAACCCACACATCAGCCACCATAGCCTGTAGCCATGAAGTCCTCCTTTTGCTGGTTTTTAGCTTACAACCAAGCTACCAGTTCATAATTTCTTCTTCTTAGCTAAGCTGCCATTAGGTCATGCATCAGCTTCCTTTAATCACAACAACACAGCACTCCCATGTTTTCACAAGGGTTTTCAATTCTGGTTCAGCTGCTCCAGAGCACTTTACATACACTTAAAAATTATAAATGAGTCGATACAGACTGTCAGTCTCATAAGTAATTACACATGCCATCCCTCTGCTAACAGTTGGGATCTACAGAGCTTAGCAGTGCTAACCAAGACCCTTCCACACCAGGAAACATGTTCATAATCATCTTGCTACTGCTGACACAATTTCCCCTCTGATGACTTTGATATCAATGGGTAGATTTTGCATTTCCATGTACAGAGCAGTCACACACGAAGTGCTATTACGCAGGAATGCTCTGAATTCACACTTCCCAGAACAGATTTCACTGAAAAATGTACATATAAAATGCAAACATATTCAGAAACAAGACGTTAATCTTGGAATTTTTGCACCTGTAGCAAGTAAATATGAAAGGATACAACATCTCTATATGAAGTTTACAGGTCACAATCAGTTTGGAAAAAACACCATCTGAGGAACTTGAACATTTGTACACCATTGAGAGGTTGTTCTGAACCTGCATGGCAAATCTCTGAGGAGCACAGAGAAGCTCTTGTGCTCAGATACTGAATGTTCATAACAATTGCTTAGTGGAGGTTGACTGCGTGTTACCATGTCCATCTGGTAAGGGGAAAGACCATAAAGACAGAATTTTTTTGGTACAGGCCCTTACCTATTGCTAGTAATATTTAATTGAACCTTTTTCCAGAAGATTTTTGGGTTTGTATTTCATTTGTCTGCCTTTAAACTCTCCACCCTGAGAAAAACATTTACCTAAATAAACGTTTCCAAAGGAAAGAAACTAAATATTTATGAAATTGAGACAGTTTTTTAAAAATCAAAGATATATGATTCATTCATCAAGTGGAAGACGGAAAGATGATACAGGCAAGATATAAAATACAAAGGCTGTCACTCTTCTTTTCTTCTATTTGCTGCTTGAGGGTGCAATAAATGGTGTTCAATTAAAATCACACAGTAAAGAATGACTTCACAGTACTTCTCCTTAAAGCTTTTAGCACTTCCATGAAGGCAATCTCTTCACAGTAGAACCTTTAGAGAAAAGAACAGCTATTTATAGACAAAAATTGACCCAAAAAGGTGGATCAGCATCTGGCACTGAGTTTTAAAGAAATTCAGCTATTTCATTCAGACTCTCTAAAATAAAATTATAATCCCTGTCACCACGAACTTCCTTCCTGACTCATGGACCACTAACAGATTGTCAGACTTTCTAGACATCCAATACCTGATTCTTCCCCATTCTGAATGCTAAGAGGAGTACAAAGAAGGTAAAAGAGAATCATACTTTAACAAATTTCTGCACCTTTTCTGTACTCTTCTGTGCTGGTATGAATGACTTTAGCTGTAAAGCAACAGAGAATTATATACACTTCACATTGATGTCAAAAGACAAAGGTGATTTTCCAACTTTGACTTCAGCAGCCAGCTGTCAGAAAATCTGTCGAAGACATGTCCTGTTTATTGCATTTTGAACAAGTACTTTCTTACCCTGCAGTGTGCAAATGGAGCTTTTATACTTTGTCTTTGCACAGACTCAAGAGATGTTGCTTCCTTGTTGAATCTGCCACTGATATGGTTTCGCTCCTCAAGACCCTGGAAGGCAAGCGCATTTATCGAGGAACAACTACACAGGCAAAGCCAAAACCAGGGTGTTCACAGCACTGTTAATCATCATGCAAACTGGGTGCATCCTTCCGAGAGAAACATGGGGCAATCTAATCACTGCCAAGGGCGCATTCTGCCTACAACAATGTAGTTTGAAAGACAATAGAAACCTGGGTTCAGGTAATTAAACCGCATGAAGATGAAAGAATCTCCTACAGGTTTGAAAACAGTGATCTTTGTTTGATTGAACTACTTCCAAGGCATTTTTCAGTTCGCTGTCCTTGAATGTCTCCCTGTGTGTCGCGGAAGTTTCCCATTAGGAAACACAATGAATTTCAGTCCCAAAATTAAAACACATTCTGAGACTGCAGTTTCACATTACAAATTCTTCACTGCGAATGCTGTTGTGGAGTTCCCAGCTGGGAAAGGAAGGGAATATTCCCCTGTGTGAATGAGGAGAGAAAGCGTGGGCGTCTTGCTTTCAGTAAGTCGCTCAGATCCATCGTGAGCCCATACAATCCAGTCTGGTCTTTCCATGATCAGTCCCTACCATATCACTTCAGAGTGGCCAGGAGATGCTGCACAATGCTTCATGATTCAATCAAGCACCTGAAATTGAACGTGCACTCATTACTTCAGCTCTCTATCCTTAACCAGCCACTATTTCAAGAAAATTAGGACACACTTCTCTGCAGCACAGTAGAAATACTGCGTACTTAGAAACAAGGTAATAATGCAGAGATGATGGAGTTGGCCATCACTGAGGGCATTAGCTGCAGTGTTACTGACAAAAGCAATATGCAGAAAATATTGCTGTGTTGCAACACAAAATCCCTTCAAAACTTAAGCTATATTCTGGCCTATGAGTGAAAAAGCACTCACAAGCAGTGCTTAGTTTGTGTTTTTATGATGCTGAACAACAACACAATCTGCTCTCATTACATTCATTGCTGTATAATTGCCTAATTTTCACAGAAAAGCTTGGGATGAATGGAAGACCTACTCATATAAATCACCTGACTCAGTTTCCCCTCATTTTCTCATACAGTAGGTACTTTATGCCCTAAGAAAACGGCTCCGATCATTTATTGTACAACAATTTGTCAATTATTGCTGCGAAAATAAAAAATCCTTATCCTCCACAAACCAAATATGCTGTGATAATAGAGCATTTGTTTTCAGAAGCAGGATTTCTGAACTGCATCAATCTGAAAATCTCCCAAGAAAAGACACCTGCAAGTCTTCAAAGACTTGTGATTCTCCTTGATTAAACAGTGGCTCAGGAACACAGCAAGATGAGCCATCCTATGCCTTTTGGGAGTTCTCATTACAATATTTTAGACGTCAAGGACAATGGAAACTTAAGAAGTTTTATTGTGTATTTTCCAACTCAACATTAGGGAACACACACAAAAATCAAACCCAAGAAACCCAGAACTGAATTTTGGTAGAAGCAGTCTCAAGGCATGCACCTCTGAGTCAAGACAAATAAAAGCTGGATCCATCTAGATGTAGGAACCTATTATCAAAGTTGTCATCAACAAATCTGCTTTATAATTAGATCCCATCGGGAAGTCAAAGATCAGGAGTTTAGGACTGTCCTTCTGCTTGTACTTTATATAATTCAATTTATGATCTAAATAATCCTGGTAAATATTTGCCATTAAAGATTATATTAGCTGTTCAGAAATCACAGTTAGAGGAGCAATTCTTAATTAGGCCTCACTACAATTTAACAATTTCACCATCATTTGATATTCTTAAAGTCTGTCCACAAAGACCAAGACTTTAAGCACCAGGTAAACCCACCTGCTTGGAAGACCCGGAATACACAGCACTGTTTTTTTTCTTTTCTCCTTTCTTTCAATCTAATTTTGCATGATTAATCCGATGCATTGTGCCTAGCTTTCTACAGACTGCAAAGCAAAGCCATTGCTGTCATAAAAAGCTACTTTTGCATAATCAGATAAGATTTAACATGCCATTCATCTTCATTATACAACTGATAAGCAACTCCCAAGTTGCATGGTTTAGTTCTCCCACATGCTGATTGGCTATTATAAAAATAAACACAGTTTGGAGCATCCAAATATGTTGATATAAATAAACAAGAGTTGAAATATAAAGAGGGTGGTATATAACTCTATTTCCGAACAGTATATACCCTGAAAGCATATATATGCCAGAAGGAGCAGAGGTTTTCTTTTCTGTTTTTTATCAAAATACACCTTCATTTGAACTTCACCTATACATGGAGATGAAATCTGTTCATCTGACCAGTGTGCATTTTAAAAGATGAAACATGCAGATAAATACTTCCTGGAAAGATGTGAAAAATAAATTTCCAAATTCACTATAAATATTTACATAAAGAGAAAAGGTAATCTTAATATTCTGAAACATATTGACCTCAATTCCTCTTCAAAGCCTTTTTCAGGGGTGCAAAGGGAAGAATAAAATTCCATATTTGCGATAAATTGAACCTTACATGTTCATGATGATGCAATCTATTCAATTTAAGGCTACTAAAATCTGCTCTAGATACAGCCAACATAAAGCTGAGTATTGAAAACTCAAGAAAAATCCTTGTAATGTTCAGTGTAACTCAGCAGAGGCAGAGTTAATTACTGCTGTACATGTAACTTTGTGCAAACTAGCACATCCAAATTATTTCTTTGTTCATATATACAATAGGATAATTTACACTTAAATTAACAATATGAATAGCACTTCCAAGACTATAATTAAAAAAAAAAAAAAGAATCAAAGTATCACTAAGAAGCAATTACGTCTACCAGCTTTAGTAAAACCTCGTTCATCAGAATATGAAGTATTTACTACTGATGCCTGGCTGTTCTGGGGCTCCCTAGAATCCATCACCAAAAAGACTGCATGGGTGAAAGGAACATTGCTTTAAAAAAAAAAATACAGCATCTTAATATCGATGAATTAATATTTTTCTCTCACTTCACACAATTATGAATTACAAGATGCTCCTGCTCAAAATTTTCTCTCAGAGCACCTGTGAACCTTCACTTCATCTCCCCAGAGACCTGTTACCACCTTTCCAAGCTTTCCTTCCTGAGCTTTGCTCTTCTGCAAACTTTGGAATTGAGACTGAAGGGCCAGGCAAACTTGGATGTTCTCACTCTTTCCTCAGTGGCTTTCTGCCTGTAAGTATGTGCTCCAGATAGAGGTTATTTTTAACCTCAATTAGTTTGTTGCGTTAGCACAAACAAGGAGACGACAGAAGATTGAATAAACAGACAAGTGCAAATGAGGAAATTAAATTTGCTTGCCAGAACACACATATATTCAGTTGCTGGATTTTATTTTGCATTCTTCCTTAATAGAAGTAGAGCCCATCAAATTTGTCTAAGAGATAATTTGAATGAAATAACACATGTAATGCTATCGTGAAATATTTTTTCCTTGTTTCCCTTTCCTCCCACAGCAGTATTTATTCCGATGCTGCTGTTCCGAATGATGGCAGACTTCTGGGGCCTTGCAAGTCAGCTTCCTAATGGAAGATAAACCAGTGACATCAAGTCTGGGTATCATTTAAGTGTAACTTGTTCTGTTTATGTAGGATCTCAGTTCAAGACTTGAAACAGAAATTACCAAATTGCCCCCGGGCGATGCCTTCCTTCAATAACAAGCCCAACGGCAGTGGGCAGCTCTCAAAGAGCAGCTCTGCCTCAAGAATTGCATTTAATCAGAACCCTGGATAGAGAGCAAATTCTCCTGCTGCTCTCGTACTCCCTCTCCAAAAGACTTGTCACTATAAGCCAGACTTGCATAACCAAAGCTCACAGCAGCACAGCACGTCTCCCCAAGCCCAAACATATGCTCGTAGGCTGAGGAAAAAAACCTACTTGAAGACTGCAAGTAACGGGACCATCTGTTGACACCCACCTACCACTCACAGAGGCAGCACCTACAGGTCGACTCGGAGGCTTTGTTGTGCGAGACTTGCTGCAAACATAAATATGACAGGCAAGCTCTGGAAACATTCACACACAACACAGAAGCACCAGCAGTTACTCACCAATGACTAGCAGAGTAAGGGCACTTTTACATGGTTTGCATGGAGCAGCTCTTCAGATGTACTTTTTCAAAGAGGGATTTTTTGTTTCTTAATAGCTAATGTACAACATTCATGTTAAAATCTCAGATTTGTATGAAATAAAAATTTCCCTCATTTATTATGAGCTTGTCTAAAGAGGGGGGTATATTTATAGCCAAGATTACCAGGCAGTAGCTGAGCTGAAACCTTGGCAGGCATCCATTGAAGATGTCAGTGATCCACTGAGCTACATTAACAAGGACAGGGCGCAGGGAAAAGTGACCACAGAGGCAGAAAAACAGTTGAGGAACAAAGCTACTGGACTTTGCTAATCTGATTATATCAAACAGCATGTTACAATTTTCTCTATTAAAAGCTTTAAAAAGCATAAAACTACTTCTTCATGACATGCCAATTCTAGTCAAATAATTCTAGATCAAGTCCAGAATGGAAAATCCAAGATAATTCCATCTTCCTGTAACTTTATGAATTGGATTTCAGATTTCAAACGCAATTATGTTTAGTACCCTCAAATAACCTGTAGACTAAATGTGGTCTGTGAAAACTGATCAGTGAATATATTTATGTTTTTGTCTGCTGCATTTCCACATGCATTAAGCAACATTTAACATCCTGTAGGATTATGGGACTAGTAGAGAAAGAGGACTGCACTAAAAGGTGCAGCAGCATGCTAATCTGTACAGGTTTAAAGCCATTGCAAAGAGAGATGTGAGAAAAATTATCTTCCCAGTCATTCCACTGATAATCAGAATTATGCAGTAAAAACAGTAATGACACACATAGAGTCAAGAAAACCTCGAATCTGATTTTCTAATTTTGTTCATGTTCACTTCCATAAACTTTTGGTATTAACTTGAAGGTTATATCAGCCTCCAGAGTTATCAGTCATCCCATTCTTCAGTGGAGATAAACTAGAATCATGTTCAGAATTCCTCATGAATAAGGGACCCCAAGGTTTGCAGTTTTTTCTAGACACATCTGTATTAAAGTTCCCTTCATGGATAAAAATCCAATGCCTACAGACAAACCAGGTTAAACTACAACATAATGATTAAATCCCAAAGTTATTTTCTCTTACTTTTGCTAAAGAGTACATTGTCCCCACCATTGTTAAAATTATTAACTGGCATTCCCAGCTGTTTTAGATTCAAAACACTCAGGCATAGAAATAAAGCATGATCCAGTATCTTTTTATAGATTTTTAAACAAAAAATGTCTAAGAGCCCTGAAGAAAAACAAAAAACAACCAAATTCAATTTATATTCAGGATTTGACTCACAACTATTAAAAACTAAAAGACTAGTGCTAAAATTAGGAATACAGTTTATTAAAATGATAGCAATATGCTTAAACTGTAGGTTTTACTGAAGCAACTATATGATAGAAATAAGGGACAGATGGAGAACGAGACTGTGGCAACTGCACTCACAGATGGAGGAGACTGTAAATTATATACTCAAGATATTTTACACCTCCCTGTATTTTGAGTAAACAGTGAAATAAGATACCAAAAGGCCATCACTGTTGGTGGTAGAAGTGGCAGTTCCTATTTGCAAAACTGTGCTAGAACCTATACTTGAACCACTCTATCTTAAACAGTTTCAATTTCTGAAATGCCCTCATTCCTGATTCCCAAGAGATCAGCTTCAGTACCTACTCGGTACAGTGGCTTAACCTAAACCAATGCCATATGAATTAGGGAGAGGTTCTCTAATTTGATTGCTCTCAAATGTGGGAATATCAGCAGTACTGGCCAAATAATTGGACATTCTCAAGAAGTAACAAAAAAAAAATTACTTCTTTAAATTAAGAAGTCATGTGATCCCAAATGAGATGAATCAAAGTGGTAAATGAGTCACAGTTACAAAAAAAACCTAAATACTTGAGTTGCAGTAGTTATAAATTTTAATGGAATCACTGGGAAAGGGTATGAAGAAGTTCTCTCATAAGTTATCGTGGAGAAAAAAAAAATAACAAAAGTGAATGCAGCTCAAATTAGGTTAAGCAATGATTCTTTACAGACAACGTTTGTAATATTAACTTATTTTTCATAAAAGAGAATATAGTATTTATATAAATATGAATGCTTAATACTCGGCTACAACAAAGCATTAGCTTCAAGAAGCTAATTAACATACATCCTAGGCACCTCAGCAGTCTTCAGATTATACTCTATCTTTGTTTTAAGGAAAAAAATATCTATTTGCCTTTACTAACTAAAAATGTAAAATGCTGTAGCCTTGAACTAAGATTCAACAGGTTTAATTAAGCAAACAGTTGTAATCTATACAGATTTAATATAATAGATTTAAAATTAAAGTAATGCTACTCGGGTTAATGAAATAAATATATTATACAAATCAATATTAAAACATTCGTGGTCCTCTTAATTTCTTCTCCTTTAAAAGAACAGAGTCTTACCACCTGCTCTTACTTTTATTACAGAATAGTACCAGCTGCAATAATACCAGCTTTCATGCCTTACCTTCCTCTAGAAGGGCATCGTTATTTGCTGCAGTGTCTCTTGGCCAGGTTTTACCTTTACCAGGCTGCATTATTTAGTATTTAGTTTAAACATTTCCCTCCTGGCCTTGATTGCATTGTCCTTTACCCATCAGGGATGAATGCCAAAGTTTAAATATTTACAGATTTTTATACCAAGGGTCAAATTCCTACTAAAAGAGGAGAGAAAAGTGAATCCCATCAACTCTGAACCACTTGGGATTACAGCTGAGATCTCACCTCTTGGGCAAAACTCCACTGACTACAAGGCAAGAAGCAGCAAATAACAGCATCCTCAGGTGGCTTCCAATGGTTCTGCTGAGAGCCATAAATGCTACATATGTGCTACATGAAAAGCATAAAGGAGCCTAAAGGTACTTTGTTCTACCTCATAAAATTTCCCAAGACAGTGTTATGCCCTTCTCCTTCATAAAAATCTGACAACACTGGCCTTTGAACAGCCAGTGAGTATCAACTCCCACTCCTGTGAAACACGCCATGGTACCTTCAGAGGATTCTTCATTAATACAAGTTTTTCTGTAGGAAAGTGTCTCTGGAAAGTAGTAATGCTCGTGGACATCATGATTACAGTTTGATACCAGAACTGATGAAACCATAGCCCCAATCTTGGCTGTGTCTACGTGACCAAGAAGCGAGGAACTAATAGCAGATTTGGAGAGCAAACCCAAAAGCATTGAGGGTCCCAAGATCCACAAAATACACACTTCAGAGAATTTTACTTTGTAGCTGTGCTGGTTTGGGCTGGGGCAGAGTTAATTTTCTTCACAGCAGCTGGTATAGGACTGTGGTTTGGATTTGTGCTGAACACAGCAGTGATAATACAGGGATGGGTTTTTTGTTGCTGAGCAGTGTTTACAAAGCCAAGGCCTTTCCTGCTCTCTGCAGTGCCCTGCAGGCAAGGAGAGTGCGGTTGTATGGGCAGCTGGGAGGAGACACAGCTGGGACAGGTGACCCACACTGACCCAAGGGATACTCCAGACCGTATGACAGCATGCTCACTGTATAAAGTGGAGTGAAGAAGGAGAAAGGGGGTGGGACATTCAGAGTGATGACATTTGTTTTCCCAAATAACTGTTACTTGTGATGGAGCCCTGCTTTCCTGGGGATGGCTGAACACCTACCCACCCATAGGAAGCAGTGAATTAATTCCTTGTTTCGCTTTGCTTGTGTGCACAGCTTTTTCATTCCCTACTAGACTGTCTTTATCTCAACCCATGAATTTTCCAACTTTTACTCCTCCAATTCCCTCCCCCAATCCCACTGGGGTGTAGTTGCTGGCTGGGGTTAAGCCACAACAGTTGTTTAGTCCCTTGGACTATCATCCAAAATTGTGAAAGTTTCATTTTTCACTTCATGATGTAGAGCAAAGAATTGTAGTTTGGAGTGATCAGGAGATTCATTTCAAAAACATAACCAGTCCAAACTAAAACTTTATCATAGGCATAACTCTTTTATTCATATTCATAAAAATCTAGGCTTCACAGTCTGTGCACTCTTAACATTTGCCTCCTGAAGAATTTGCATAAATTAATAAAATTTCAAATTGCCTTTCTTCTTCTCAAAACTACTTTATCTAGACATAGGTCCTCAAAATCTGCAATAATTTATTTCAATGACTTCACACGTGTTTTTTAAATCACATTTGCTTTGATTTAGGGAATGAAATATAAATATCATGTCAATAGACACTCTGCATCTTTTAGTGTAATTGAGTAATGGCAGTTAATTCTTGGTTCTTGTGTTGAGGTGCAGAGTAAAGTTCTCCAAAACTGACAGTTGTTCTTGAGATAAAATGGCAATCTGATGCCATGTAATTTTAATTTATTTATGCTGCAGTTATATAGAATCACGCTCAGTCAAGAGTAGACATAAAATAAATATTAAACAAATAACTACAGTGACACTACCACTCTAACAACTGTTATAGTATATCAAGTTTTTTTGCTAAATGAGATTGATAACTATCACTGATATTAGTACAGTAGATCCATCTTATAGAAAACATCCATCTTGCAAACTGAAAGTACCAACGTGAGGGGGAGGTGAAGGAAAAGGCACAGAACACAGAAGACACTTGTTACTTCTCATTACATACTGAGCAACCTATAAACATAAATATGAACCGCTGGATAAGTATGCTACTGCCTTAGATTCTTGCCTCAAGTAAAGTTGACTCATTTCTAAGCCTCCTTTCAGTATCATTTGTTTCACAGTTGTCTCCTCTCATAGGCATTCTCTCTGCAATAATCTTTTTTTGATCATCTAGTGCAACAGGTTTTGCCTACAATTGTGAATTATGTCACTATAATGCAATTAATTTTTATTATTTCTTGTTGAAAAGATATAATCACAGGAGACAGACAATCACTGCTTTAATCACCAATATAAACGGTAAGAATTAAGCTTTCAATTCATCCCTCATAAAAATACTTGTCTTAAAAGTCTTTAAAAATCAACTGTTATTTTTAAATAAAAGCAGATTTATTTACATTATGAAAGCAGTAACTAATTTTTGGTAACAATAAACAGACTTATGCCATGTACAATTTGAACCCAATGGATTGTTAAAAGTAGCTAATAATAATTCAAAAATATTCATGAAGCAAGTCAGAAACCGAAATATTGATCAACTATTCTGCTGAAACCTACACAGTTATTCTCACAGCTGAACAGGCTATTTTTCTGTTGATCTCCACATGCTTTATAGAGGCTCTGTGGGTTTAAAGCATTCTGTAATCACATTTTCTGCAACAGAATTTGACTGCTTTGTCCTAGACATCATAATTAGTCACAAGCTATTATTTTTGCAAATGGGAAATTATATGTCTTTTGTGAAAGCCTCACATCAGAGAGGAAACCAGCTTCTGAAAAAGATAAATCTAATAAACGTAATATTAAAATTTATTAGCAATTAGCAAGTGAAAGCAATAGACCATTCAAGATTAGAGGTGCTCTGGATTCTCCGGCTAAAGTCCTGGAGCTTAAATACAGGTAATAAACACTAGAAGCAAAAACATGCCAATTGACTTTTCACCTTATACTCTTGTTTGTATTACTGTGAAATAACCAAATACTAGTCTCTGAGCAGCCATGCAATCACAGAATCAGCCGGGTTGGAAAGGACCTCTGAGATCATCAAGTCCAACCCTCATGTTTCCATGTGACAAGTAAAGAGCTTATTCCCATCCTCAGCTTATTCATCCTGTATCAACAGCAGCTGTCTCCCAAGACTGAACTCAATGCAGAAGCATTTGCAAGCACTTGGAAGTTAAAACTAACAACATCACATATACCTAATGGTTTAAGGGAACCAAATGTATTTCCCATGTTGCTCCATGTCAAATGGATCGACTACCTCACTTAATGTACCTCGTCACGCTGAAAACTTATCTTGCATCTTTCCAGGTCACACATCCATTTATTTGTGCCGTATAAACTTAGTACTCTGAATGAGTTATCAGTAACGGGAGGGAAGATACACTGTGTTTTGTCAGACTGAAATAGGAGTTCAGAAAGCAGCAGCTCAAGCATTTTCCCATCTCTTTTACTGACCCGCAGTAAGTGAACTTCATCGAGACTTTAATGTAGAACATCCAAATTAAATCAATTATTCTGATTTCTACACACTTTGGGTTTCTAAACAGAAAAGTCAAGACAAAATGGCCATCTTCTAAAAATTAGCTTTGTAGGTCACATATCGTTGGCAGAAAAGCTATTTAATGTGGTACCATTCTCCCCTAGTGTGTGGTGGTTAACTGCAGATCAAATATGTTAACTATGCATCAGGAGTTAGCTACAGTATTCATCTTATAATGCCACTCTATTGATAGAACAACTTCTCCTGTTACACTAAAAATTCCAATACTGCAATTAATGAACCTAGGTACAATGTTTACAGTAAATAAGCCCTTTTAGTGTAATAGAAGGGGAAGCATTTACATGTGGAGGAGGTACATTAAAGCAACCTGTTCACACGTTTTTGGGCAATTCCTCTGTGCAATTACTTCAGCCTCAGAAGTACAGTGTAAAACCTCCAAATTAAACACAATTAGTTCAGTGGATTAACTTCACACCAACGACACTGGAATAATCCCAGAGGACTACAATACCCTCTCTTACCAGTGGTCACATAGCCTAGTGCCAGGAATAAATAGGCATAGCACAGGACAGGAAGACAGAGTCATCTAGTTCAAAGGATTTATGAAATTATCTCTCCATCTTCTGCTTGAATTCTGGGATTTATTTGAGTAGCACTGTGGTTCTAAACCAGTTGCTCTTGGGTGCATGTAGGGAAGGAAAATGAATAGATCAGTTCAGGGCCAGACACTCTATAGGTTTATGTGGCTCAGCTGTTTCTCAGATAATTCTTCCACAAACAGACGAGAAGTCCAAGGGTTAACCTTAAATTTTCAAGTCCCCTAAGTCATACAGTGCATAATCTCCTTACCGGTGTAGGTGCTACAATGACTGATATTATAAAACCACTACCATATGCTTCTGATTCAGGCTGTAAAACACTCCAGGGCACGTCTGGAAGCAGATAGACCTCGGCACAGATCACCTAAATCTATGGCACCCTGGGGACACTCCAAGGATGGCACTACACCACAAGACACTATCTCCTTGAATGGGGCAAAAGAACAAGAGACATGAAAAAGTGCCCTCCATGGCAGATCAGGCTCAATTTAAACAACATTCATCATACAAATAGGAAAGTGTTCACTCTATATATATTATAAGCTCTCAGGTCAAAGTTCCTTCACTTAGATTTCAGATCTGGGCTTATGATATGATGAAGTCACTGGCTTACTGTGGTAGTAAAAAAAAAAAAAGAAACTAAATTTTAAGCAGTATTAAGAAAGACACAAAGACCAAAACACCATTATGCAGTTCATAGTGGACTCAAAGCTTAAACACCATCAACTTTTGGCCTCCTTGCTCTCAAAAAGAGTAAAATAGAACAACAGAAATTACAAAGCAGCCTGACAAGGATAAGCAAAGCTATTAAATAGTTTTGTATTAGACTCAAAGGCTCCTCAGTCAAGATTAAGGGAGAATTTTGATAGAAGTTATAAAAATCAAGAGTGGCATGGAAAATAAAGCATATCAAATGACATGGGCAGATGGCAGGTTACAAACAAACAAAATATGCAGTCCTTCATAATACTCAGGAATTACACTAAGGATTTTAAAAATATGTGTATATGCTTTCTTTATTTACAGGAATTCCTTTTTGTTCAACATCTTGAGTAAATCTCAGAGAAAACCAAATCAAGTAAAGCATGAGTGAGTTCAACAGGGAATCATAAATCAGTAAAATGAGGATTCCTTTAAAAATAGGTCAGGATACATTGCAATATTAATCCTTCTCTAAGTACAGGTCGCTTTATCTATATTCCATTTTCTTATATTGCAAATGCTTTTAAGCACCATATTAGTATCCAAGCAGTTCAAACAGCACAGAACTCTTGTTCAGCAATGGAAGGTTTTCTCATCTTTTCCTAAACAATGAGGAAGGAGATATATATACACACACTACATAGGGAGCTAGCGATGAAGCAGAATAAATAGGTCACACAGTGTTTTTAGAAGTCTATTACTGTGAAAATACATGCCCACTAATGGGATGTAAAACCAGGTTCTCAGTAAGTAGGTCATGCAGCATTTTTATAGACTATTAGAACATACACATGCATACTAATGGCATACAAAACTGGATTCTGTGAAAGTAAGAAGATTAGAGAGACCAAAAAAACTCTGTGACATGGATGGGTCCGAGGAGGTTGCACTATTAGACAGCTGTATATATTTGTCAGGGATAATCTGTTTCCTGAAATATTTCTGTCCTTTCTTACGAAGTTGTTTGGAAGAGCCTCTAGGGGAACTGTGCTTTTCTGTTAGCTCAGAGCAATAAAAATATAGCTCACGTCTAAAACTGGATGTTAGAAAGTAATTCTGCCTCTCAAGAGCACTTATTTAAGTAGTCCAAAGTTTGAGAAAAGGAAGATAGAAGATGACAGAAACAAAACTAAGCATAAAGTTACATTTAAAGCTATCATTCATTCTGCTATAATTTTGTTGACACACTAAGCTTACTTATAAAATAAAAAACACATTGAATTGCTATAATGTACATCTACAATAAAACCACAGCAGTATAATATAAAGGATGTGAAACAATGTGACGAAAATATAAACACCTATCTTCTGTACTTTCAAGAATAGAAAATATTTATACTTAATGCTCATTTTTTATATTCAAATACATTTGAAACCTACTAGACAAGATAATAATTTCTACTCTTAGGAGTCATTTTTCACAACAAAAATCAAGAGATGTTGAAGCAAAAGATCTCTGATCAGTGAAAATACAGCTTCACTTTAAGCAGCACATTATACATCTCAAAAGTGAAAATGTATTGATCTGACAAGCTGCAACTTCACATACCAGATAATGGCTGCAGTGTGCTCTAACTACCCAAGAACCCAAATATATTCACAGTTTAAATGCAGATGCAGTGTTTGAGTATTTTGGCCTTGCACAAGTTATTTTTTTGGTTTTTTGAAAGTAGTCTACCATGAAAGAACTAGTACATCACATTCTTCATCCTTCATCACAGGAGGTTTGCTGAGACTCCCCACCTCTCCCTAACTTGAGAAGCACAAACTCCTTTCAGAATGACATCATATTACAACCTGCCGTTCATATGATGTTAATGCCTGTGAGATAACACATCTGTATTTTGCCAGGCACTTGGCAGCCTCTCCACTGATTTGCATTGGATGTATTTGTAAATACATTCTGCATAGACTTGAGGATGTCTGTCTGATCTGAGACAGCTAAAGCACAACTTTTAATACAGTCAGAGCTGAATGCAAATGGATTTCGAGTTTACACTTACAGAATCAAAAAAGCAACCAAATCAGAGCAGCTAAATTTCCCCATCATTGTTGCTTTGGGGGTTGGTTGGCTTTTTTCAGATTATTTCTCAGATTATTCTTTCAACCTGACATTCTTTCATTGTCAGCAAAAAAATTAACTTAAATCAGCTAAAAGGTACAGTGTGATAATTCTAATCATAAACATAGAGGGCTGATACCCTACCAACAGACCATAACAACCTTCATTCATTCAGTATCTTTTCACTTCTTCCCTTGGCTGATGGAAACTGGAGTTAGGATACAGCACAAAGCAGGCATGAACCTAAAGAAACCCAGTTAAGACCCTCACTTAAAGAATTCAGATGAAACAGACTGAGAAGGTAGAAGCTAAATTTTATTTCAGGGAGAGAAAGTTGGAAAGTGGTGATATTCCAGATTTATTTTATTAGTTCTGACTGTTTACTGATGAACAGAGCCATTAGAGTGAAAACTGGCAACTTTCGTTTCCAATCAAAGCTAATAAATTAGCACACTACCTGAAAATTAGGCTGGCACTTACATTTTTCTACCCTTGGCTGTTTCAGCTTACAAAATTACATCTCATCTTGTTTAGGTTAGAATGCCACATTTTAAAATATTTCTAAGAAATTTCAAGATAACGGATTCAATGAACAGGGCCAAAACAAACGGCTACATTTGACAACAGAATAGTATTTTGTAAGTGCTTGTCCCAGACTAAGTGCAATGGTTAGGCATTATAATGAACTGAAGATCTATTACTGTCTTTGCCAAATTTATTTCTAGATCAAAACTTCAACTAAAAAAGTTACTCTGATAAGTCTGGTGAGATTTCTGTTCCTGCTCCCTGAGTTTACAAGGACTTATGGTATTTTGTGTCATAAGCTCGGATATGGGCTGGAAAACGTAGCTCTCTAAATAAATAATTCCATCAGTAAACTACTGAGTCTGAAAAAAATTCCCTCAACAGGTTTAATTTGTACAGAAACACAAAACTTTTGGTAGGTCTGGGATTATTTTGTTTCATGCCCCCCTCTCTCACTGAGCACAAGGGGCTCACTCCCACCAGGTTAACCCAGTGGAGGATGACTTCAACCACAGTTCCTTTATCTCCTTGAATTCTTCCCCTCCAGCATGGAAATTAGAAGTGAGGAAATTTTTTCTGGCTTACCAGAGTACAGATACAGGCTGAACAGCTGCCTCTTCCCCTCTGCTGCCATGTCCCTCAGCTGCTTACCATCCTCCTACAGGCAGTTCTTTCTCTACACTGTTTTCCCCTTTCTCTCAGGGCACATCCCAGTTCTGCTGGACACATCCCTGTTTTATGGGACACCCCAAGCCAGCCTGAGTTTGGTGCTGGGCCTGCTGGCACATCTCTACACCAGGCTCCTAATAAGACAGGAAAGGTTTCACATTTTAAGTAGAGAAGTCTCAGAAGGGCTGGGGACAGCACTCAGAAGTTTTATGGACAGCCAGCCCAGGAACTGACCATCAGCCCTGAAGATCCAGCTGCCACCACAATCACTCTCCACCAGCACCTGCTGGATCCGTAAATCTAGAACCTTCTCTGGCAGGTGCTGCCCCACTCAGGATGGTCCCCTCAGCCCTCCACCACTCTCACTTGCCACCCCTCAGCAGGGCACCTCTTGTCCCACTGCCCTTCCTCAGGGCTCCCCTCACCCCAACACCCCCAGCAGGGCCACCCCTCAACCTCTGGATGATGGCACAGGGCTCCCCCCGGTGCCCTCCCCAGCCCTGCTGGCACACGTGTTTCCCATTTTTGCCTCATTTTATCCCAGCTGTGAACAGCAATTAGACCATCCACCACTCTCCCTGCTGCAGACCTATCACAGCAATGTCCACAGCTGAAAGAAGAGAATACAGATATGCCTAGTTTGGGGTGGGAAATCAGGAATTTGGAGGTTTATTTTATTTTACGCTCAGAATTTTAGCAAGCGTGATAATACTCTTCATGGCTTTGCTGTGATGCAATTATGCCCTATGAACACCACAGGCAATAATCACTTGTTTCCTAACCTAAAAGAATAGATCTTGTTTCCAATATAAACTATGTCTCCTTGTTCTTATTCATACCTTCTCCGTCGTTGCATGAAAACCAACTTTTCTAATTAGCAACATCAACTGGGGAGGTTGATTTTTTTTTTAAGTCTGAAAACCAGACCAGAGAAAGATAACACAATGTAATTGTAAAAGTTCAGTATATGAAGACAAGCAGAGAAAAATGAAAACTCTCAATAACACAGAAAGATTTATATAAAGAATATATATGTATATTATCAAATAAAACTGATTTTGTTATGTGACTTGAAAGATTATAGTCTACGTATGGTATTCTAGAATTAAAATGCATAGCTTTTAAAAGCAAAAATTTTTTGGCACATAGGAAATTTAAAGTAAATTTTGAAAATCTGATGGACCATTCAGGTACCTAATGATCATTACCATAAGTAAATAACTGCCTGTCATTTAATTTTTTTTCCACCAGCAAATAACCCTTTAATCAAAGGCCCAGCACTGTTCAGGGAGCAATAGAGTAAGAAAATTCATAGACTACATCCAAAATGCAACTTGCATTGCCAGAATTTACAGACTTGCACCCAGGTCCAACTTGATTTTCAGCTGTTTTCACCACCCATGGGGAAGAACCATAACATGCCACTTGTCAAAATAAGACAAATGCATTCTGTTCTGCACTTGGATGTTTAGGAGTTGGTTTCACTTAGTTCTTGTCAGCTTACGACCCTCACAATTTTCCCTTCAGGTTTGATTTCAATAGAAATCCCAAAGTAAACCACTTCATAAGGGTTCTTGATTTCAACAACTATAAAAAAAAAAAAAAAAAACAACCTCCTAGTGCTGGCAGAAACAGAATATTTTCATTTAAAATGACCTTCTCATTTCTGATGCCTTCAGCCTGAGCAGCTCGCCTTAGGAATCAAAGGATACAAATGTCCACTCAAATCTCTCTTTTTATTTTATACTTTGGGTTTGGTCTGACACCAAGTTTTTGACACACCACGAAACACAAATTCACATATTATTTCTAGCTCTAAAGAATCCAAAAATAACAAGAAATAAAAAAGATTCAATATGCACAGTAAGCCATCTTCATGGGATACTTGTACACAACAACTAAGGCAATATGTGCACAGCATGTCAAGTAATGTTAAAATTGCAGCTGTTGATCACAAATAAAATTAAGGTGGTCTGAAACCGCCACCAAACATTTTGCAGGGTATTCTCTTGTAACTTGTGGTTTTCCATTCACTCTGCAGAATTACCTTTCAGTGTGAATGGTGGAATGAAAGAAGAGTAAGTGTTCCAGAGTCTGGATGTACAAATTCTTTTTCGCACTGAAGGATGAGAGCAAATTTTTCTGAGAAATTATTTATATTGAAACCCCACTAGGTGACCTTTAGGGATTCATCTTACCCATACCCTATGAGTTTTCCTGCACATCTGGGCAATTTAGAGCAGATCATTATAAAGGGCTTTGTTTTTCTTTCTGAATTGTAGGGTTTCTTTCCAGCCTTACACATGCAGTGCCTGAAGGTGACCCTGGGGCTCACTGGTAACAGATGAGCAGCCCTTAATTCTCATGGGGGCATTTTAGAAACACAGCAGAAACACAGCATGGGTGGAAAACCTCTGTCAGACCCATTAAGCAATTACAGTGATTTCTCCGAGGAATAAAACTACTCTTCTTGTAATAGCACCCTTAAAAAACAAGTACTGTTCTTGCAGATGCACTGCATTACTCTGCACTTCCCCATTTCATGGGCCACCTCAATGGAAAAGAGTTAAATTTCTACTGTTTTAACTTCTGATCAGGGTCTCTCAGTATCAAGTGGCATTTCTAAGACCTCACTGGGAATTACACTCTGTTTCATTAGACACTTTCAGTTTAGTTTTATTTTGACTTGGTTTTTGTCTGTCCTGGAAAAAAAAAAATTCATCTGTTTTGGGGCAAATACCATTATTTAGCATATAGAATGCTAAAAACCTTGCTAAGAGTAAGATACAAAAGTAAACACAAAACAAAATTTAGGTCTGAAAGAGCAAAAAATCACATTATACAGTTGCAAAGAGAAAAAGCAACCATTCGCATCTCATACATTTTTTCCAAATTTGAATTCATTGGATAAATACCAACCAAGCTTACAAGTAGTAGCATACTTTTGGGTGATGTCAGAATAGGGAAGTGTGGGAGAGTGGAAAACAAACTGGATTTTGTTTTGAAGAAAGCAGTTGAGGTATTTGTTTAATTTTTATTGAATACCACATGAGGAACACAAAGTCAATTTTCAGGAAATACTCAGTTGGTCTGCTAATCTAAAACAATGATCTTGAGTTTTTGCAAAAGCTGAATTCCAGAAAGAACTCACTGTATCAGCACAATTACTCATTTCAACAATAAATCTCTGAAGTTCTTAGCCAAGAACAATTACATTGCTCTTAAATTCAGAACAAGTGGTAATAACAATGTGAAATTATGCAAAGGCCACAGGTACTCTTATTAGAAAAATCTCACTGACCTCACTAATTCAATTAACAAGGAATGGTCTCCCATTCATGTAATTTTAAACAAAGAAGTATTCTACTCTGGTGCCCACCCATCTGGTTCCTCAGTAGGAAAACACTTGCCAAAGAGCCCAGTTCACAACAGCCACTCTGTCATGGGAAGATTCCACATATATTTTGTGAAATGGGAAGATAACAAGTTCAGAATGTGACAACTCAAACGCACTAAGTGTGAATTCAGGGCACAACAACATCTTGCAAACAAAGCAGATTTCATGCTACATGCAGCATTCAAAGAACATTTGCATTTTCCACACAACACTGAGAAATGAATGAAAAAGATACAGACTGACTGCAAAGGAAATCAATCACGATGGGAGTCCTAATGCAGAGCTGCACCACTTTTACTCAAATGAAGAATTGAAGTATTTTCATGCTGACTCACCTATAATGAAAAAGAATTATATGGAGAAAATTAAGAGGAATAATTGCTCTACTCTTCCCATTCCTTCTAGTTGAAGTGTTTATCAGTGTATGTGATTAATGGCAATCTGTCACCATCACTGCCTCTCAAAAGGAAAGGCTAAAGTGTAGCACTTCTGCCAGCATATATTATATCGCCAGGAGAAAACAGGTAATCTAAAGCTGGCCTTCACACCTTACAGAGTCAGAAGCTGCCAAATACTAGAGCAACTCTCAGAGAGGTCCCAAAAGAAAAGCTGGCTGGCCAAGTGGAATATATTAGCCCAAAGTAAAACCCTTTCAGCAAAACATGTCTAAACAAGCACTAATTTCATTTGGTTTCTTATCAACAATGGTGAGGGCTGCGGAGCAGGAAGGCAGAAGGAAAACTTTTCTCTGAAATGGGCAGAAAAGACATACAAGTCTCGGTGTTAACCAGATTGTACTTACAGGTGTTTCTGTGGATATGTCAAAATCACTTATTTTAATAGAATAATTAAAATGTAGATCTCAAAAATTTGAAAAACAATTCCAGCAGCCCTTCTTACCATGTTTCTCTCTCCAGTGTGCACATGGGCAACATCAGGATGCGGTCTTTTTTCCTGCTTTATTCACAAATGTCCCAGATTATCTGTTTTTCACTAAAGTGCAAATTTAAGCTGCGCTCTGAAAGCACAAGCTCCATTTTAATATGGTTACCACGAACAATAGTTTAAGATCAATAATCATGCAACATGCAGGGTTTTAAAGCAATGATTATAATACTGTGAAATATTCAGAGAAGTGACATAGCATCTTCACATTCAATCACCTATACTTTAAACTTCAGTAAGGTTATATCATAAACAGTGAGGCCTTATAAGGTGCAGTATAACAGCCCAACTCTGTAAACTCAATTCAGACAGAAGTAGCACATTTCTGGAGACTCAGCATTATATTACACAGCCCTTAGTCATTATTTTTCAATCAAAATTGAATTAAGCATGAGGGCATATAAGGTTTCTGAGCCTTTGGCAGTTTGAATTCCAGGTCTGAAGCAGAATATGAACACAATAGGGAACTTAGTGGATATCCTTAAATCTAAATAAAGAACACAGATTTCAGAAACACCATGAAATGAAACGGAAAAGAAAAAAAAATTTTCAGTATTCCCTCGTCTTGTTGAGATTTCATTAGTAATATTTAAAACCCAAACCATTTAAATATTGAATGTTAAGGAAGTGGGATGTGCCAAGTGGAGCTTTCACTGTTATGCTTTAAGATCTGTTAAAAAATTAATTTGCTGTTCCTGAATAGATTTAACAGATGGGACTCTCCACAGATTTTCCTGTGGTAGCACAAGGAAAACACTGAAACATTTTATAGTGCTTCATATGATCTCCAACTACTCATGCATAGGCTGGTTCTGCTTCTCATTTCTTTCAATGAAAGTCTTCAAGAATATGTATCCAGGACTTGTTTGTCAGCCTTTTTTTGTTTTCACCAATCATCAGTAAAAAAAGCTGTACCTATTGTAAGGTTTGTTTTGTAAAGTTTATTACTCCCTGGAAATGCCTTTCCATAGCTTTGAAATTTTTTTCGCCATGTAGCCTGTTACTGTGCTACAGAGGTTGGTAAAGGCACACTTAGACACGTGTGGTCTGTGAGTAATTGTACAGTGGCGTGCAGAGCTCTCCACCTTGGTTCTAACAACCTGGTTCTGGCAACGGAAGTATATCAGTATTTTCCAGACCATTTGCACCCTCCTCCACCTGGACATCTGATATGACTTTACTTCCTGAGAAGCATTTGAATCTTAGCAACAAAACGATAAAATAAAAACTACTGTGTGTACATGTTTCAGTCCAGGGAGAAAGTTTATATGTTAGCTAAGTAGTAAGATTGTACTGTAAAGAAGTGGACAGTGATGCATTCCTCCTTTCCCTTAGCCTTGTCTTTTAAAAAAAAAAAAAAAAAAAAAAAAAAACCAACCACCAATCAATCAGAAGAACAACTTCAAGTGAGTTATTAAATGTCTTTAAAGTAATTTAAAGAGAGTTAACCCTCAGTACAATGGGAAAAAAATCAATGCTTTGGTCCAAGCGTCTCCACAGCTCAGTGCACTTAATATATGCCAGTTAACATTTAGGAGAAAGAGAAATAATAGACACACACAAAGCATCAATGACATAAAAGCTTGCTAAAGAATTGCAGAGAACAGCTCACTCTAGATCGGGTTCTCCCTAAGCTGCAAGGTACAGTCTTCTTTTAACCCTTTTTAGCTCATCTCCTTCCCTCAAGTTTTACTTAACACAGTCCTTCAGCTGTGTTGACATCATGATGAGGTTCTGCTGCGATGCAGTTGGAAACTCAGGGGTACATCCAAGTAACAAGCATCAGCAGGGAGTGAGTACACAATTAGCTGTACTACCTGCTGCTTTTCTGTCAGACCCTATCCTTGGATATTGGATCCTCCTCCTTTGCTTCTAATCTCATAATAGATTATATACCTCCACTTTCTGTCTCACTCTTTAGCTTTACATTTTATTTCCAGTTTGTCTCCACCTTTCTTGTGAAAAGGACGCTTTCATTTCATAAGATTCTGCTCTAGTTGGTATTTTGATTTATTGTTTTAGGAGCCAGTGAATTAACCCATCCTCAGGAATGCTCAAAGATTTCTGCATCTTGTTATAAATTTGGATACCACATTTTACTTCTCTCCCACTTCATTTTAAGGTAAAAATCTTAACACACTTGCAATGCTGTTCATTGCTAGAAGAAATATTTCCACTTCTAAAAAAAAATTTGTGGAGGAAATATTTCTACTGCTTAATAAGCAACAATAAAAACCCAAACAAAATACCTACACAAAAACTAGAGTGAAAGATAAAGACAAAAGGCTATCTAATAGCCATACTTTCAAAAAATTCAAGCATATTTCCAGAAGGCAACCAGGCAGCACAGCAAACATCATTAGGTAGAAAGCAGACAAGTGCAGTCTGTTATTTACTGCAAATTAACCACTGTCCCTCATAAGCAGATTTAGGATTTAATCAAAACTTCCTAAACTACCTTTAATCTAGGAGGAGGCCCAAAGGAAGACTGGAATGGTGTATTTGAAAACCTTACATATGAAAGACGCCTAAATCAGTCCTTCCCTCTGAGCAAGGGCAGGTGATGGTTCCCTGGTGTGAAAAGGCCGGATCAACCAACTCAGTTGTACTGCCCCTCCTGCAGAGCAGCTGACTGCACTCATTCAAAAAGATAAGCCTAAAGGAGTTCACGTGTCTCCAGTACTTTGCAAAGTACTGAATTTAATCAGATCCTGCCAACTTGAACATTTAGCCCTGAAGTATCCCAAAACATTTGCTTTAGGCAAATTGATCTAAACTTCTATTTCCTTGTTAGCATAAAACTCTGTAAATACTGAGACACCAAGAATTTCTGCAGGTGAAGTTATTGGACACTTCAGTTTTCCCTGAATCATAGAATTTATGGTTTTACTGTTTAATGGGGGAAATATACTTCCTTTATTTCCTCCTAGTTCTACCCCTGTTGCCTGTTATCTTGTGTATCCCTTCTTAACAGAAATTCCTGATCAATTTTAGCCCTACAGATTTCTTCTATTGCTTTGCATTGGACCTTACCTGTACACTTTTTCCTTCATTTTCTGTGATTTCTATTTGATCTTCAAGTAAGTGAAGAACTCCTGATACAGCCATTATGGCCTGTTTCTACCATTTCTACTTCACCTCCACACTGTATAACATGTACAAAAGCAAAATATATCTCCCTCAGGAGCTGCAGCCTTTTATCCCTTAGCTTATCATCCCAAGAAATCCTACATATCAATTCCCTGAATTTGTGGAAATCTGTTTCTCTGAAATGTGTTATTCCGTTCCTCCAATATATTATTTTCCTTAAAAAAGGAGAGTTCTACCTTATGATTTTTTTAATCTTGTGCATTTAACTCAGCTTCTTAGTTCCCCGCATTAATCAGAAGCCAGTCTAAAACAGCTGCTCCAATAATATTTCACAGTTTCTGAACCAAAGTTCCCCGCCCATTTGAGGACTCTTTTTTTACTGTTAGTACTTGCACAATCTTACCAGAAACTGGTAACACTATTAATACCACAGTTCTAATAACACTATCATTTCGGTTTCTGCAGATATTGTATTATAAATAATAATACATAATTGTAAATGATAATTATTAAACAAAATATAATTATGTGTAGTCTAATATACAATGTGTATAATTTTGTTTTGTAATCAGTAATATACATAACATACAACTATTAACATATTTTTGTAAAGTGAATTCATACAAGTGATTATTAAAGACACTCAGAAAACATTATTTAGTGTCCTGCTTGAATAATCCCAAACACAGTGATATCTCCTCTAGTGCAGAAACTACTGTGACTCAATGGCCTCAGAAACAGAATATCCAGAATATCAGAACATAATATACACAGCCAAATTTCTACAACCTCAAACTTTCCTCAGAAAAAGAATGAGTATATGCTTCAATTAGAACATTCTATCAAGACTCTGTGATAAAATAATTCTTTACTGAAAATGGAGAGGAATAGTTAAAGTAAGAATTCATGCTTCACGACAAAATCTTTGCAATTCTGGAAACGTTTCAAATACTGTTCTAGATAATCTTTTTATTATTGTGATTTAAAACATCTGTGTTCCTCTGCAATCTTTTTCTATAGCACTTACTTGCAGACTATAATCAAAACATGCTGTAATAAATAATAAAGTTTATATTTTGCTTGCTTCCAGCCAAGGAATTCTAGGAGATGAATTATTAATGCATTGTTTTAGATTCAGAACAACTCTACAGCTTCTCCTTATGCAGCTTCTATTACACCACTAGAGATTAACAGAAATGAGATGGATCCATTCAACTTGGTATGAGCTCTAATTCCGCTAATCAGGACGTGAAAAATAAGATGTCTTTTTTACTTGCTACAGATGCAATTACTCTAAAAACAAGCGCACATACGCTGGCTTGATGTCATTAAAATAAAACCCCCACCACATTAAGCCATCAAACTCTTTACCTGTGAACGTTTCAGGAAGAGTTTTTAGGTGGTTTATGAGAAGCAGTGGCCAACAAAGAGTCAGTTGCCCACTGCAGGAGAAAGGAAAGGAGAGCAGCAGAGGTCAGCAGTGTGTGGAGCAAGGGCAGCCAGTCGGGCAGACAGCAGATGCCCAGCTCTGGATCTGCCACAGCAAATATTCTGTCCCTTGGCCAGACGTGCAGATGACATGGGAGGGAGCTGAAAGCAAACCAGAGGATACCAGGAACATGACAAGCAGCTGCATAAAGCCTTGGGGTGATTAGAAGGTACTCTAATTATTGTATGGAAAAGTCATACATTGCAGTGATAATGCAGTAGAAGCTTTCCATAATGTTTGCGGTAAAGACATCAACATAATATAAAGATAATTCTAAAATATTGCATTAGTTCTCCTGCTCAAGGAAACCCTTAAAAGTTCGCTGATTTTGCATAAATATGCATCAATTGCTCTTGTCACTCCTAGAAGTAATGAGAACGTCATCCCAAATAATCCAGCTATTTCTGCCAGCAATAACCATTTTCCTAGAAGAAAAAAAATTCCTTTCTCTTTAATACATGTAACACGTAGACCAACAGAAAAGTACTCTTTGACATCAGCATTAGCAATACTGCTGAAGACTAACGCTAATTTGCAGCTTACAGCTATTTAACTATTACCCAAAATCTGTCTGCTCTGCAGGTAGGAGATTGGTTTCCTCAAAACTACTTTATTTTTCATGACTTTAAACACTGGAGGGAGGGCAGGTTGGGAAATCAAGATACAAAAATCCAGAGTTTTTTCAAATACAGCAAAAATTTACATTACCTATCAACCTGACATCTAGAGAGCATTCATTCCCTTATATTAAAATTTTCCTCTTGAACACAACATTAGCCAGAAGTTTCTCTGCTTTCAGAACACTGAATTAGGCTGGCAGTACACAATATCTTTCTAGAAAAACTTCCTCTCTTCTTCTATTTCCATTATTCTAAAATGAAACAATAAAACCTGTAATTTATCTATCTTTTCACTAATTAATGGTACTATGAATTATTTCCTAGTAACTAATTGCAGTTTATGAACCATTTGAGAACAGATCAGTATTTGTGCTTGTGATTTGCTGCTTCGTCATATAAATGGCAATTTGTATTCTCCAATTGAGTAACGTTAGCTTAAAGATAGGAAAAGAATTCTAGATAAAAATGTATAGGAAATATTTTTTGAACATTTAAAAATCATTTCCTACCTCCTCATACGCCTAGCTTTGCGTGTTGATCTAATATATAAGTACTATTATTTATACTAATAAAGACAAAAAGGCATTACTGTCCTTAAAGGAATTACAACACAAATATATAGCAAAATACACAGGGTGGAACAGGAAAGGAATGAGTTTTTTCAGTGTGGAAAGGTGTGCTCCAAGTGTCATAAAACCCTAAACCTTCTGAGTTTTTCTGGAGAAAACTTGTAGCAAGCTGATGTTACAGTTGTTGAATTTGCTGTGTCTTACTGAAAATTAAAGGATTTTCTCTTCTGCCAATGAGGAAAGCAGAGGACAGTAGACTCCAGACTCCACATAGAGCAGAGCCCTCTGGACACTCAGAACCTCAAAACAATAAATTTGCGTTCAGATTCAAACCTTCACTCTGCAGAACACACCGAAACCCCTCAGGAGAGCTGTAAAACATTTTTGCAGCAGTTTCTATTATCTGAGAAAACATCCCTCAAATCTTCCTACCGAAATACATCAGTGAGACAAGTCAAGAATTTATTTTACCCATCTTATTAATATTCTGAGCTGCAAAAAAAAATTCTACCCAGCCTCAAAGGAGGTCTTTAGGAAGTTCCTTCCAACCCCTCTAAGGCCAGGCTGGCTGCTCCCACTTTGGGCCATCTCACTTGCTACCAGAGCAATCTTCATAACCTCCTCTCCAGGCAGGCTCAATTCTTTATCAGAAAATTAGAGAAACTTATTGCCATGGCAAGCAGAAAAAATAATAAAATATAAAATAAAATAATCAAATTATATCCATAAAAAACAGCAACAGAAAAAGGATAAGATCAAATGGAGAAAACTCTAAAAAGTGTATATATTCTCACTTTGCGAGTTTTTATTTATTTTCACAAATTCAGAATAAACTGCTTTGTCTTCAGAATCTTGCATAATTCAGGCACATATTCCCACACTGAAATTCTTAGTTAGTAGACAGCATAAAAAATTGATGCTTTTCAAAGAGAAGGTGCACTTCTTAATTTCTAGAGGAGTTCTACAGAATTGTTTTGTTTTGAAGGCTAGTAGTGGTATTTTAAAGAAAAGGCACTTCAAATATTATCTTCTAGAGAAAATGTCTCTTTATTATTTATATCTCCTCCCTTCTAAAAGGATCAATTAAATATTAGTAAATACTAGATCATCTAAATACTAGTAGATAATGATAGAGAAAAATCACTGAACTAGCTCACATGACATCTCAGAAAAAAAAAAGAACTATCTAGTAACAATAATGAAAAAAAATCAGTTTTCCTTTTGACTCTTCTTTCAACTCCTTTCTGAAAGGAAGAGATGATAAAGGGAAAAAAAAAGCTAAGAGAAAACTAAAATGATTTTTGCACCATCCTACAAGTAAAATAAATGAGTACGTACACTGAAATAAATGTAAATGTGCAAAGCTGCAGAATTTTGCTCACTACAGTTTGTGATTTTTTGCTCACACTAGACTTTCCTACAGCTTTACAAAATAATCATCATGTCCAGCAAGATACTGAAAACCTTTTGGATCAAACCACAAGTGTAAAGCAAGTCACCAGGAAGTTCTCATCTGCAGTATTGTGTCCTGACTCAGACTCACATCAGTTGTCACACTCACCACGAGACGTGCCACTGTCCAAGAACTGTAAAATCTCTCTTGACACAAGTTATAACAGTTTGAGAGTTGGCTATTTAAATCTGGCATCTAATGTCTTCTGTCAAAATAATTACAGTCTTTTGGGAAGGGTTTTCCTGCATTGTCTGGATTTTTTTTGCACAGGGTTGTCCCCTTGTCATTTGGAACTACATCCATAACATTTTAATGGCAAATGCTGGACCTTCAACTCTGCTGCTGAGCTTTCTCAAATAACTTTGACATTTTTTTTATTCTCAAGACTAAGCCTGATGAACAGTTTGAGCTGACAAACCATATCGACCAGACATATTTGTAATTACCAAGAGCAGCTCAATCTTAACTATTAACTCACTAAAATGTTTCAAATTCAGAAGCTTATTACACGGGTTTCAGGGCTCCTACTATATCTCTGAACAAAAATGTTACAAGGTGGGGTTTTTAAAAAAAAAAAAAAATAAACACACAAAAAAACCCCCACACCATAAGCATAAGCAGGTATCCTCTTTGGCAGGGATTTTGTAAGTACTTTCCAGTTCTCTTCCATACTATACATTGTTCTCTTCCTGCTACATCTTTGGCTAATTGACTTTTAGACTAAAAATGGGGTAAAATAGTCTAATGCATTATGAGAATCAACATCACTCTTTACTTGCATTTTCAGATCATCTAAATACTAGTAAATAAGAACAGAGAAAATCACTGAAGTAGCTCACCTGATGACAACTTAACCAATTAAAACAAAACCTATCTGGTAAGGAATATATACAATGAAAAATTTGGGTTTCCTTTTGACTTTCTTTTAACCATATTTCAGACAAATATTGTAACTGTATTCCAGTTGAATTTCAGAATTCTAGGACCTGAATCTTCCCTGTGGTCAGTAAACCTGACTTCAAAGGCCAGATAGATTTTTTCATTAAAAACCCATTAATTCCGATTTGGCATCAGATTCTCTCTTAACTTTCAACGAACAAGAAATTCTGACAAATTTTTTCCCTAAAAACAGTATTCCTTAAACAAAAGGTTCATGGCAAATCAACTTGACAACTTGTCTCTAGGACCAGGGGAGCACAGCAGACCCTGGGAGCTGGCTCAGCTCCTCGGGCAGAACAGCCGAGCCTGACGCGGGCTGAGCCCCAGGACCCCAAGGAGCAGGAACCTCGCAGCCCCAACCTCATCACAGCTTCACTCTGAAGTAAAGCTGGACTCAGAGTCCCCTTGGTCACTTCATTCCTTGAGGACACATTCAGGGCCCATGTACCTGGAGCAAACTTCTTATGGGAAATCCTTATGAGCTGTGACCCAGAGTTTCTATTGTCCACAAACGCGATTGCCCCAGTCCTCCCATCCAGCAGAGGAAATGGCTAACTTTCCATATCTGCTGGGTATTTTATTTTATCAGAAAATTGTCTACCAGCGATTGTTGCCAATTACCTCCCAAGTAATAGGCAAATTCAAAGGATAAGGGCTCCGTGACTGCGAGCAGCTGCAGCACTTCAGTTAATGCACAGCCTGTCCGAGCGCAGGTCCCGGTCATTAGCTCTGTCTGGGCACTGGCACAGCTGAACACCATCCCTGGCCTGCCCCAGGCACAACACTGGGTTATTTTCCTGAGCACAGGATGTCTGTAATTAGCTTTTTGTCAGAAACCAGTGGCGTGTCATGCCACAGAAATCAATAACAGTTTTCTCTGCTGCCCAAGTCTCCACAATGTTTCTATTTTAAATTAAATAGGGCTTTATCTGAACTGCTGCCCATGACTATGTTTTGGTATACCATATTATTTGGGAATCTGGCTTTTGCATTTCTGTGGGGTGACACATATATTCCTACATCTAAGATATTTTAGTTATACAAACAGGGAAAAGAAAAAAAAAAGAAACCTGTTTGTACATTAAAGTTCATGGGAATCAAATCATTATTTGAATTTCTTGTTTTCTGTAATTACCAGAAAACAAGTTGAAATTCATTACCCCTTTCCAAAGGGAGTCTTCAAGTATTTTTAATTAATTACCAAGATCTTCTGCTTAGCCTTCCACTTCCTGGGGTCTGAATACACAACAGAGGATGTCAACTGGAATGTCACCTGGGCCCAGTTCTCTTGGCCATTACACTGAGCTGCCAGAATATAATTCTTCTCTTCCTATCCTCTCACTGCAGTAGGGATCAATTTACATTTTGCACAGAAATCTACGAAACACAGATTGTACCAGAGATTACTTAAAAATGAAAGCTTCTAAAGCACTTTTAAACCTAAAAGTACATCAAAAATATGTATTTATCTCAAGCTGAAAGATACGTAATCTGTTAATCGCCCCTATGAAAAGACTGGATTTGGTTTTTTTATGATTTCTCTGGTCTGTGAAGGTTTCTAACTAGCACATTTCAGTTAAAATGGAAAAGGAGGTTTTCCTCAGATTATTTTCTTAGAAATTACTTAAGTTGTCTTACACGGGTGAAGTTTCAAAGGCCTGAACATTGGCCCAAGAGACAGTGAGCAATACAGTGATTATTCTGGAGGACACACAGCTTCAGATGATGTCTTTTTTGGTCAAACATTTTCAAAATAATCAAGAGTCAACCACTAGCAAGAAATTATTTCAAACAATCAACTGTAACTACAGATGTAACAGGTCCTTTGTATACAATAATCAGAATACTCCCCTGAAATGCACATCCTATTGTGTCAGAGCACCATCGTGTTCATACACTAAACAAACTGAAAAAAGAAACTAACAGTAAGTCCCCCCGTACATTCCATTCACTTCTTTGCATGCACACTTAAACATGATATCTAGTGTAATATCTGCAGCAAACAACCCATTTAATGGGTTGGGGTCTTACCTACCACATTAACACCCATCAGCACAAGTCTGACATTTGCATCATAACGATGTTGTGAATTGTCAACCTTTCATACATACAGCAAAAATAATGACAGCAATTTGCAGCATCTGACACATGAAAACACATATTCATTTTATTCTACTTTTTTTTTTTTGCAATGTATGTTCTGATCTAATGCTTTCAACATCTAAATAGACTACCAGTGATGGCCATGGAAAGTTGGAATAAAGCAATAAATATTCTATAGACTTTCAGCAAAAAGATATGGATCATCAACACTTATGACACAGATACACAGTAAGGTAGAGGACTGAAAGTTGATATACCCTGAGGAAATTAAACTGTGATATATGCAGTAGGGTTTAGATAAGAAAATATTCAAGTGAAACAACGACAAGTGTTTTTTGAGTTTTTTTTGTATAGTTAAGCCTCTTGGGCAATGAGATTGTATCACCATCATTCCTATTTGAACACTGACACAGTGAATACTTTGCACTGCAATGCATTAAAAGTGTCTGATTAGGAACATTTTTTTTTTGCCAGAGGGAGAAGAGGTGAGACAATTTTCCAGCTTGAATCTGTATTCTAAAATGATGGGTGAATTCTTAGTTTAATGTTGAAGACTAGAAGTGCACTAAATTCCACTTGCATTATATATACATGTAAAGTATTTAGGTGGCTCATTTGAGAAAATACTGCTCTTGTTGTGTGAAATACTGAGCTCTGCAGGTACCATACCCAGGCAGGATTACAGATGATTTAACCACCAGACATGTGTCCAGTGCTTTTTAAAGTTTAAATATAATTTCTCAATTTGGGGCTTCAATATAGATGTCATATACACTTGCATAATTTTATCAAGAATTTTCTGAATGCAGCTGGATACGTGTGTACCTACTCAGACGGGTTGACAAGTCAGAGACAAGGAGACAACAGTTCTACTCAAAAAGGTGTTGGAAGACTGTCATTCTACAATGCTGTGCTACAATATGTTATGCCCCTGCATAACATATATTCCAGAATAAAAGATAAATATCTCTACTAGAAAAACAATATATCACAGAGGCTACTTCTCAATAGTAGTTCCCAAAACCCCTTTCAGTTTCAATAAATGCTTTTAATCCCAGATTTCTTTCTAAATTGGTTGAGTCATTACATTTCTTAAGTAGTGGAACTCATAAGGGTCTGAAGGTAGTTATCAGATGTGAGGTTGTATTTCTTCCTTTACACATATTACTTCTTTCATATTAGGGAACTTCATTGAAAGATATCATAGTGTAGCATAATTAGGAATATATCTATTCCCCATTTGATCCATGAAGAGAGATCTAAACTTTTCACAGGCATAATATTAATGAGGGCTTCATGTCCTTCAATTTATATTGTGTCACGTAATTACAGTGTATTTTCTGATATATGAAGTGGATCTAAACTAATCTTGTAGTCTCTCCCATGACACTCATTTCAGAGCTACAAATACACTCCCCTTTCATCTACAGAACTTGAAAAAAAGCACAGAATTTCTGTATCTACAGAAAATGTGTATTTCAACATCTCATGCTCAAAATTACATCTGAGAAACCACTAAATGTTTCAAGTAAGCCTCAGAAAACTCTGAAAATGGTTTCCAAAAGAAGAAACATTAAGTTAGATTTGATTAAATCTCAGCGTACTAAGTAAGATTATATTAATTCTCAGTGTTCTATATATTGCAAAACAGATTGTAAAATTATTAGACTGCAGTTGGCATATTCTTAAATGCATGATTTCCAGGAGAAAAGTATTTATTGTTATGTTTTTCAGTCACTGACACAGTAAAACATATTTGATTCTTTGCATTTTTTTTTCCACACAGAATAATGAGGTTAAGATTCATGAAGATAAATATATTACTCCTTATGCTGAATGATTTTTTTGGAAGGAAATATAAAAACTTTAGAGAAAAAAAAACAACAGAGCTATCTACAATCAAAGCAACATGTTATCATGATCAATGGCTATGGTATTAATCCATGTGAAAATTACTTTTTTATTACTTTTGTAACATTGAAGGAATACTTAGGGTAGAAAATGAGCTCCCAAATTCACCTTTTTACCTGAACATTTACACTTTAACAGAAAATCTTCTCTATGCCTAAAGCAGATCAGAAACTTTCAATCTAAATAAGGGTTTGATTTATTCTCTCCTTCCACCTGCAGATTTCCAACCACCACTCTAATGAAAGGAGCACTTGTGGTGCTCATAGCCTGAGAGAGAGTCTGACCACGAATCCAGAATAGAAGTTTCTGAGGCTGGACAGCGACATCCCAAAATTCTTCAGGGAACTATTAATTTATAGAAGCCTCCTCACTTAAGGAAATCAGTACAGGCTCTGTAATTACTACAGAACCACAGCTTTAGGCAGAGAATCATCAGTTTCCTCCATGAACTCGCAATGATTTTCTTTTAATGAAGAACCCAGGTCACATATTTATGCCGGCCATGATCCTCAGTGTATTGAGCACCCAGCCTAGTGGAAGGCACTGAGCATCCCACAGGTGCAAGGGAAAATACACTGAGCTTGAGGGACATACATGACAAAAAACTACAGCCAAACACTCCTACTCTGGTTACTGCTCCAGACTGTAAGAGATATAGAGCCACTAGCTGGAATATTAAAGAATCAATAGAGGAAAATGAGATTTTTGAGGAGAATAATGAGAGGGGAGAAAAAAGGCTCTGCTGTGTCATAAAACATACCTAAGACAATATATGACCACAAATGCTATTTTACAGCTTGGAGGACCTCTGTGTGTTACATGTACTTCAGAAGGTAGTGGATACCAATGACATTATGCACTAAAAACTTGCATTACATTGTCCATACGAAAAATGAGTGGGAAAAATCATTACAAAAGCAAAGTATGTTGAATAACTGATGCAAAAAAATCTCCTTCTACAAGCTAGAAGTCTTTTATTTATTTTCACTTTATTGTGGAGTGCAAATAAAAGCTTTCCAACTTTTATTTATCAAGGCCACAATTTTTGCAAAAATACAATGATTCAAGTAACTAATTAAATGAAACCAAAATTACAACATACCCATCAGCTTTTGCAATTCTAGGTTGAGAAATTTTGTATTATAGAAATAAAAAATAATAATAAAAATCCATGTTACTACACCTGAAACTAGAAAATTAACATTGGATGTATCAGGTTTTAAAGACGTGGATCTGTGTTGTAAATCCAAGATAGTGTGTCTAATCTAGAGCTACTTCTTATGCAGGAAAAAGCTACTCTGTACAAGACAGACTAAAAGTATCTAGGGATGTCACAAACACTCCTCAACATGAAAAAGAACATCAAAACACACACCTTACTTTTCTGTTTCAAATACTAGCTCGTTCAAGCAAACACAAAATCAGTAATATCGTACTTAAAGGCCATGATTAAATTTTCAGGTCACAATCACTAAAGAAATGCTAAAACTATAATTAAATACATCCAGTGTGATCAATGTAGCTACTATGAAAATATTAACGAGTCAGATTTTGAACATGTCCCACCTTACATGTCCCATCACATTAGGTTTTAAAGCTGAGTGGCTTCAACACTATCAGTTTCCATTGTAATTAATATAAATCCTTCATATTATAAGGGCGTGTTTACTTTGGAGTCAAGTAAGTAATTAATAAACTTGTTCAACAAATTATGATACTCTACGCATACAGATAGCAAATTATTGATTACATTTTAGCTTCAAATATTAAATAGTTTTCAAGGAATTGAACTAAAATATGCTGAATATGATCTGTTGTTCCTAGATGAAAAGTCATCAAGGGGCTTCATTACACAAACATTTAAACATAGCCATTGATGACATTCACATTTTTAAAAAATTAAACTGTCCAGATACCTATTTAATCATCAAATAGTTTAGTTATTTCTTTCTGGTGACATTTGCTGTTGTGCTACCATGTTGAAGCATACAGACATCTGCAAAGTGAACACAAAAGAAGCAGTAGCAAAGTTTAAGGAAAATCACATCAAAATTACAGTATGTACAGATTCTTTCAGACAAGGTGCTCTTACCTCCTTCCCCTGGGTCTAGTTGTGGAGAGGAGTGTACATATTTACCTCTGTGCATCATAAAACAACCGTCCCAAAGACCAACGAAGTCCCTACTAAACCAATTTACAGCAGCTCTCGGGGCCTGTGCTGAGAAGTCCCCACTTGTTGTGCTTTAAGCATTGATTAAAACCAATTGTTTTCAGCTGAGCTTCAATGTGCTCTGCACCCTGGAGGACAGACACAGGTGAGACCTGTTGAAAGAGCGAAATCCTGGCTGAGCAAAAGAATCGGAATCACGGGTAGAACGCAGGGCAGGAACACACACCTCCAGCTTTGTTGCACCGGGATTTAATTGCCACATTGTAACTTAATCTGAAAATGCTAATATAAGGGAGTAAAGCAAACACCAGAAAGTGCAATGTGGAATTATCCCGTGAAAAATACTGATAATAACTTCACTGAATTTTGCATGAGCATAGTATTAAAATCGCATTCTATTCCTGTACACATCAGGAATTTTGCAATTATCCCCTCTGAGCAAATACGCTTAATTGGGGTCTGTCAATATAATTTCATACCAACTGCCACTGTATGTTGTTCACCAATGTAAATGCAATTACTTGGATCAGCTTCTGCTCATGAAAAAAGAAGTGTCGTTGGTTTAGGATACCTTTCCAAAAGTTCAAACTTTCTTCCCACATGCTGGCTTCAATGTTCTTTTTATAAATGAGATATAGAAAGAATTAGCCTTTGGGAATGGTGTCAATTCTGTCATCTTTAGTACCAGTATTGCTATCATCCTGAATATGACTCTGTGACTAACGTTTTGTACAAAACTAGAATATATCTTAATGTAAAAAACCACACATGTCAGATTAAAGTTATATAGACAATAACAATTGATCCAAGTTAAATGCTGCTGTGTGAAAGAAAAATCTACCTATTGCAAGATACCCAAACAAAGATTTCTGGAAGCAGCCATATTATGAATGACACTCTAATCACAAAAATACTATTTCCCATTGCAGGTTTCCTGACATGGGATATAGTTTGGGAGGACATTTTAAATGTGGTAAGCTTCACCTTTGGCATAAATATGCAAATAACAGACCCAGCATTTTGTCACTGTCTGCAGCTTCAGAGTCCTTCCAGCTCAGACAGGTGAACTGCCCTGAAATACAATCTCCCTCTGCCACACTGATGGATTTTCATCAGATTTCATCTCCAAGAGCGTCTTTGTCATTTCCAGTTAAGTTTCAATTTCATTCCTCATCCTGACAGACTGTGGAAACAACATTTCGGGGGGAAGGGGTGGGGGGCTTGGTATCACAAAGACAGAACTAACAGCTGGTGATTCCTCTGCTTTGTTTGTTGATCTAAATAAATATACAGCTCTTCTCAAATATCGATTTCAAACACAAGTTAAACCTCCTCAAAATATTTATACTATTGCTATTCATACAGACAGTGAAGCCATTTTGTAATAGGAGAGTCACAAAGACTTAGAATTCACTGAATCACATCTTGCTTATTAGAAAGCATCAATGGTGCATTCAGAGGAATTGAAAAGACACACAAATACATACAAAGTAAAGAAGCTTCAAAGGAAACAGTGTGAATGTACACCCAAAAGAGATCTAGGCAACAAAAGCAAAAACCAAAATACTCAAAACCCAGGGGTACCTGGAGTTTATCCCTGGCTAACTTTTCAGCGTGGAAATTCTGACCATGACACAGTCCTGCAGATTGTTTCCAGGCTGTGCAGAGTGGTGCACACCTTTGCATGAATCAATCTCAGCCATTCTCTGGAGCGATGGAATTGTGTCTCTCTTACTGTGCCAACCCACAAGCAAACCAAGGAGGCTGGTTATTTCAGGACTGATAACTAGAAAATGTGGTCAGAAAAGTGATGGGCTGCTAGCATTGTTAGGACCCTTCTCTCTTAAAAAATAAAAAATAATTCACCCCTGACCTGCTGGGTGCGGAATTGCTTCCTGACCTTATGGATCAGCCAGTCTTCCTTACAATCTGAAACGTTCCTAAATCCCCTCTCCTCTTACTGCCATTATGACACACACAAGGTTGCTGACAGGTTGTTTTCCCTTCTATTGAGCTACAAATAATCTCTCTTCTACTTTGAAACCTGAACCTTGTAACCCACCGGAGCCAGTGGTGCTGTAGTCAGCTTCATGAGCATACAGGGGTTGCATTAAATAGCAATGACGCTTAATACTGACTTCAAAAAACACTGTTTTTTTAGCTGATCCTGTCTGTGCCAAGGGGTTTAAGGTAATTCTTCTCTATAATCAGTGTAGTCTCTGAAATTATAGGTTATACATTTTAAACTACTCAGAAAACATATTTTGCAATTATTAAGCTTAATCCTCTGAAAACAAATGTGTTAGTGTACCTGGTAAATAACTAAGATGAACAAGCACACATTAAAGACATTGTAATGGGCCAAATAAACAAAGGGTTAGTTATTCTTCTGTTCTTCAACATGCCTGGAAAACACTTTCTATATCCCACAGAGCAAATTACAAGATATTTGACTTTGGAGACTCATAGAGAGGTAGGAAATGTATAAAATGTGCAATGTTATCCATCAGTGACAATTATAAAGCCTCATGAATATGTAAGCCGTTGAGTGTTCAGACTAGTGAAGTTCATAGTTCATTTTGCTTTTTCACAGCCTGCAAAGTTCCTAGCTGAGGAATGGAATGTTGGTATGTAAACTAAAACAAAATATTAAATAATTGTCATTTTCGTTCAAAAAACTAGTTTCCAAAATAAAAGCTAAACAAAATAAGATCTAAGAGGTTTCAATTATTACTGATTAATTGAGTCTGACTCTCTAAGGTCTCAGTGGAGTACTTGAATTATTTGCATAATTAACTTTTTATATCCATATTGTTTAAAGATTTTCTATGTAACCTGAACCTTATTAGAACATAAAACTTTATTTTATTAGGAGCGTGGATAAAATAAAATAAAAACTTGCAAAATGAAAGAAGATAATCCTAGGAAATTGCATCAGTTGAGGAGTTACCAGTCTTGCACAAAGCAAAGTTAATTATAATCTCTAATTTGTGGATACAGAAGCTGAACTAGAAGGCAAGGAAACCTCTCTTCTCCAATTCCAAAGCTCAGGAAACTTGAATCTTGTGCAATTATGTAAAAACCTGCTATATAAATCTGCTCAGTTTCACTGGCATCAAATTAAGATACCATCATCTCAGTTTAGACACCAAAAAAAGCAAAGTTAGGCATCAGTGACACCTTGAAACACAGCTGCAAACGTGCTAATGAGGTTTGGTTACTGAGTCAATGGCAGAGCTGTATGAGAGCTCTTAAATCCCATGGGAAGGCAGCTACCGTGGATTCTGGGGTAGGTAGGTCTTATACTATCTGTTCTTTACGGTTCATGACTTAGACAAGAAGCAAACTGAGCAGCTGTACATGAAGTCAGCCTTTATTCATAGAAATGTAATTGTCATTTTCCTCTGCTCCTTCCCAGAATGTGTTTTACCTGCAGCTCTTCCTTTCAGACACAAACACACACAACAGCCTTACACACAAAACAGTCTCTTAACAAGAACAATTCAAGCAGCACTTGTAGTCCTCAGACTTTAGGCAAGGGCTTCCATGAGTACAGTTAATTCATGGCAAACGTTGCTTTTAAACTGACAGCAACTGTATATGGTGCATAAAATGAGCCATGGAATTGCATATTCACAAGACCAAGCAGCAGATGGTAAAACCAGACTGTCCTTTTCTTTCACCTTTCCATAGCATCTAATATAGTAAGGCTTTGACTCTAAGCAAGCTATTTAGGAGTGAATGGAATACAAATTAAGAAACTGATTAAACAACCACAAGGTAAATGCCAAGCATCATAAAAGACTTTACAGAACACTGTATAAAGATTTAAAAATTCATATAAAATATTAAGTTCTGCGTATTTTTCCATTGTTTTTCATTTTAATAAAAGCCGGTAAACATCTTGAGCGAAACAAAATAACAGCACAAGTAAAACCTCTCCTAGTTGCACATATAGATATTGCTAGAGAAAAATATTTTACAGCATCATAAGTAGATATACCCCTTATGTAACATTAGCACAACAGGCTTTAAAACCTGCTACTGAAATCCCAAGAGTTTGTATCCAAATAGGTGATTTATGCCCCTTGCTTTCACACATGCTTAAACATTGATCTGTTCAGCACAAGCCTTGTGGTGAAAAAAAAAATCAATTCTAGTTTTCAGTGAATGGAGCAGTTTAGTAAAGATTCATGAGCTTTATATATATATAATGACCTAAAAATCAAAGTTTTAGGGATGAGGATCCACTTCCTTGACTGTCCTTCATACATTAAATGATGCCATATGATACTTATTTAGTGGTTTTAGTAGAAAAGAGTAGTCACTTCAAAAGAACGCACTTGCGGGAATAGTGCCGTATAAATCAGCACAGCCAACTGCATGGTTATCTGGGGAAGGACTGCACCAAGTTCAAGGGTTGGATTTAAGATCCCAATGCCTTTATGCACCTTCAGAGTGAAGAATGCATGTGTAAGTTACTTGATCTTCCTTCCTTCCACCACCAGGTCTTTTTTTGGCTTTAGTAATATGCATAACACACAGTTTCCAACAGCAGTGAGTGTGAGGCCAATGAGAATAACCACATTTTTAAGTACTCTGCAGCTCCAGGGCTGAACTAACCCAGAAGCTGTCATGAGCAGGGAAACCTCTGCATGACAGTGCTTTGCAGGCACGCAAGACACTGCACTGCTCTGAAGGACCTTCTTATGTAAACCATTCCCATTTGGAAATGTGATTTTTTTTTTTTTGTCTCAATAGCAGCATTTTTATGGAAAAAAAAATAGGTAAAAGAAAAATTTGGAATCCAAGACTATAAATTGAGTATAACTGCTTTTAGATACTCCATGATTTCCTCACCACTGCTGAAGATAGGAGTGGCCCAGAGAATGTAATTAGTTTTTGTTTTTTCTGGCTCACAGACCTAGTGCCACACAGAGAGAAAGCCCATTTCTGCCCTGCTTACCATGTACAATTAGTACCCAGGTCCGGTCTCCAGTACCTTTCAGTTACAGTTACAGGCAAAATCTCAAAGCAACGAGGTTGCACAGACGAAGTGCAAACTTTGCTTCAAGCCAGTGGAGTCAAGGGCCATAACTTGGACTTAATCATCATTCAGAGTGATTTAATCCAGGAAGTAAAACAGAATTTTAACCATCTGACTGATTTGTCTATTTGTAAAACTATTACCTTTGCCTAAAAGACATTAAAATATACTGAGAGGGACTCCAGATCTATATAAATTATTCATACAATAACAGATACACCACAGTCAGCACACTATTTATAAAGAAAAATCTTCGAGTTTTTTCCAGACCTGAATGTTCTAGGCAAACAACTTCAATTAATTTTGTCTGCAAAACAGAAACAAGATTTATCTTCCTCCTGCCAATGAATCTCTCTGTAAAGAGGCTTCAGACTACCTTTCCTCTGACATCTAAATATTTATATGCAATGTATCTTTCAAGTAAATATTTAGAGATTCATTTCAAGCAGAAATGACAAAAAACATCTAAAAAATGTCTTTTGTGACTAAGATTTGTGATGAGAAAGATGTGTAAAGGAAAAAGAAGAAAAGACAACTCTAAAGCATCAAAATAGCCTGCAAGTATTCACTCTTATAGGTTCTTCATTCCCCTAGAGAACCTGTTTCACCTGAGATAATTGACTACTGCAATTGCTTGCTAAAGCCTTCCTGAAATTCAGGCTTTCATTCCCCCATTTTTAGTACCATTAGACAAGCTTGACTGGCAGTCTAAGCAGAAGGTCATGTTCAATAGGTTCTGTCATTTGTACTATTTCCTATTTGTACTTGCATTGCAACTGATGTCATTTCAGCACCTTACTTGGTAACAAAGTTTTCTGCATAAGGATGCTCCTACTCTGTACCTGGGTTTATTTGGTTTTGTTTTCTACTTATAAAATGCAAAGCTCCGTGTACATTTCACTGCCTAAATTTCCTGCCTAAACTCAGAATTACCTTTCTACACACCGATAATCACAGATGGAATAAACCAAAGGCTGACACATCATAACTTCTTTTCTACATTTGAACTTTGAACTACAGTGCTAAAATAAAAAAAAAAAAGAAAAGAAAAAAATTAAAGACCTTTTTTTGATCATGGAAGCCAGAACTAATCTTTAAAAAATGGTGGTGGTATTGTTTTAATCATTCCCATCTCAATGAGGCGAGAACAGCTCAATATGCAAATCAGAGCATGGTCTTCCTGTGCTACTCTTTTGTAGCTCTTCCTATATTACAAAAATGCTGTGTGAATATGTCATTATACTTTGCCTAGAAATGCACTTGCAGAACAATCATGCTGCTCTCATTGCTTTTTGGAGGCCCGCAGATTATTAAAAAAGAGAATTGTATTCATGAATGAAGCTGTTTCGCAGCATTTCTAACTGCCTATAAAATGCAATATTAAAAAATCTGTGTGTTTTTTCTAACTGATACTGCCATAATGACCTTGGGCCACTTATAGTGTCTCTCTTTTCACATTACATTGTCCCTGAAATAACTCTGAAATTGCAGAAATGTAAAAAATGAGTAATTGTTGTAATATCAGTAGATTTGCTGCTGCTGCTCTGGTTATGCACCTAATTAAGCTTTAAGATGGAAATAGATGGTCCTAGATTTTGATCCAAATAAGTATCTAAAATTCAACATCATTTTCACCAGAATATGAATTATAACATTCTATTCAATCATGGCCAAATGGGGTTTTGGAGATTTTTTTAAATCTGATGTTAACTAAAATACAGATTTCTTTCCACAAGTATATTTTCCTTATTGAGAGGCCAAAGGCACAACCACTTAATTGTGTCCCTCTGCTAGAGGGGTTTTCACATCTCTAATTATCATGTCTCTAATTATTTGGTTTGTATAAGCAATTATAGTCACACTTGGGTCCAGCTCCACCACCCTGCTGGAGCTCATTTACCCCAACACGCATAAGTAGGATCAAGCATATAATCTTTCCATTTGTATCCCAGTTGCAGCACATCTGTTCTCAACAGTGCTGGGTTCGTGAAATTTAATCGGAAATTAATAACCAATCCCACTGGAAATGGCTAAGCAGGGCATTTTGCAAGGAAGAACTTTCACAGTCACCTACAAATGTATGCCTGGGTAGGGATTATCTGGGATAAACCCAAGGAATCAATATACTAAACATGAATGTATTTGATAATGTACATAAGAAGATAAATGTGTGTAAAACTGCCCTTGATGATGCTTTGTTGTTGCTGATTTTCCAGGCAATAATACAATGAGTCAAACAGGTAATAAAAAGAAGACAGCTACTTTTACTGCTCATTTCAAACAGAATAAGTCAGTTTTTCAGAACCTTAGAAATAAAATCAAGTGTTTTTTAGGTTTGTCTTACCCTTTCTGGTTCTAATCCTATCTTAGAAGTGGAAATTTTTTTCCATGCAACTTCCTAGCATAGCTTGTAAAGTTCAGAAATTTGAAATTCAGGCTATTTCAGCTGCCAGAAATGCAAACCTGTCAATCAGAAACTCTTAATGACAGGAAACTCCGTATGAATTATTGGGACACTTTGAGCAGATACATTACCAAGAATGTAATACTTCTGAAAGATCTGATAGATCAATCAAAGGTGTGAAAACTTAATCTTTCATAAGTGGAGTTTCATATAAATTAACTCCATGTAAAAGCTGGCAAAGAGAGGGTCACTGCTACCTGCGGCACAGTTGGACTGAAGAAAATGTGTTGGAAGGTGTCCAGTATTGCACAACAATCTGCCTCAGTCTGCAGTTTCCAGCAAATGATTGTGAGCTGCTCTGGTGCACGGACAAGGTGCCTTTCAGATATATCATTGAAATCCCCACAAAGTTTCAACTGCTTGGCAAAGAGAAAGTTTTTTTCAAAAACAGGCCTGCACAGGCTGGTCAGCTAAACGTTACCTTTTATGCAGGTTCGGTGCTTTATCAAAGCTCAGGAAGAAAACTGTGTAAAGTTCAATGCTTATTTGATGTTCAAATTATTTAAATTTCAACATAAAAAAGATAACTAAAATGAGAACTCCCTGCATTTAACAGAGAATTAAAGATTGGTGCGTAGCTCCTAGAAAACCTGAGGCCTGAATGATGAATCTCACACAGAGTTAATTAGACACTGAAAAGGTAAATATAGACCCAGGACTCTACTATTCAATAGCAGCATTCCAATTAAAAGAGTTCAATGTGTTTAACAGCCAGCCCAGCAAGTTCACAATGAGACCTTTTTTCTATATACAGGAGATGCTATGTGACCAACATCATGACCATTTTTTAGGGGATGAAGATGGGCCTAGAAAACCTCCCCACAGAGAGCCCCAATTATATGTGATTGAGTAGAGACCACTCTGTTAAAACAAACTCCTTGCCTTCTGCACACAGGCTGATGGATGGGCATAAAAGGATGGAGAAGTACAGCACGAGCAGATGTTCATTAATGGATCCTTTAGTGGACAGCACAGATCCCCTGAGGATGTGCTGACAAGTTTTACACCGTCGCCGGTGGCACGTAACTGCCATGGAGATTGAGTTTCTGCACAGGACCCAATATCTGGGAGATTTAGAGTCAGGTCCAACAAGGGGCAAGAGAAATTCAGCCTTTTACTTGACAGAGCTGCAAGAGAAAAGCTCCTTGGGGGAAAGGGAATTACCATGAACTTCTACTCTCTGCATTTTTAGAGTGCAATCTGAGAATAGCGCTAATGACTTCCTTCCACCTTACTGCTAAGCTGACAAGCCTTCTCAACATCCAGCTGGGAAGGCCGTTGTACAGGTGGGACGCTGAAGTGCAGGAAATTAAAAGTCATATTTCAAAAATGTCTCAAATTCCATTACTTGGTTTTCAGAGAGGTTCTTTTTTAATTCAAATCCAGAATGTTCTTTAAGTAGTAATTAGTAGAAAAAGCAGGTGTTCAGTTCTCTTGACTCCACAAAAAGCAAATGGCTAATATTAGATAGCTGTCAAGTGTGAATGACCTAAAAATGAAGGTCACACTTGAAAACAGGAACTTCACTCAGTCGCCCAGAGTCCAGTGTTAAATTAATGAGTGAGAACAGTTTGGTTTGCTTCCCATATTTTCTGTATGTACAGCTGAAATGACCTATCAGTACTGCAAATGGCAGAGAAGGATTCAGTAACACACTTTCCTGGGCACAAATGCATCATCCAGGCAGGACGAGCAGAAGTAGTCGGTACATTCTCTTTGCCTAAAGTTTGTCTTTTTCTGAGGGAAGCAGGTGCACATTCACCAGGCTAAGTTAAAAGCTACCAGCCTTGCTATAATCATTTTCTAATCATTTCCAAACCATCTAGGTGTTCCTTGTTCACATTGGAGCAGGAAAGCTTTCCCAGGGCTGGAAATTATCAGTATGGTTATCAGGCTCTACAGGTGACTTGACACAAAGTCATCTTTGTACAGCTTGTGGTGTACGTATTGCTCTCACAGCCAATATTTTGATATCTCCAGAGAAGAATACAAGGTTCTTTAAGTGCCAAGAGAAAGCCCAGCTATCTCAGGAACAGAACATTGAAAATCTATAGGAGGTTTTACATTTGCAGCTGTAGACACACATTTCCACCACGAGCGAGGCTGGAATGGTAACTCAGCACCAGCTTTGCATTGCCTACAGTCCTGCATCAAATGAGGAGTTTATCTAAACTGGTGACTGGGGTCCATTAATGAAATAGAAGCATTTTGTTCCTCTCAAAATGGAGAGTTTTCTTGCTCCAATAAATCCTTGGGTTTGCCATCCTATTTAAAGTGATAGCAATGATATTCATTACACTGCTAAATGCTAGTAGGTTGTTTTCTTTAATACTGTAATAATTTCCAGGGCATATTTGCATAGTCCAGATGGCATTCCTTATGCTTTTATTTCTCAGAGATAATATCTATTCCAAACAAACAGTCCAAGCTCTCCTTATTTCAGATATCCCATATTATCTTTATAAAAAAAAACCTCTTGTCCTAAGCCTATTGCAAACATGCCGTTCTATTACTGAATTTCATGAAGCTACTGAAAAATATTACATTTGGAAAGTTTCTATCAAATGCGAATACTTTCCTTTGAGTCTTTCTAACAGTATTTTGAAATGGCAATGCTCAGCAATGAAACACAGAAACTGCTGTTTGCATTAGCAGAATGATCATTGTTTCTGTCACACTGCAAACCTTTATACAACTTAGTAAATGATGGTTTGCATGTGATTTGTTTCCAAAGGCAAGTACCTTTCTTTACACAGTGCACAGGTGAACTGCAGGCAAGTTTCATTATGGCCAGGTACATTCTAGAGACATAAGACCAAAAGGAATTATTAAATAAATTTATAGGAAATGGATCCATTAATTGCTTTTACACACACCAGTCAATATACAACTGTCAGTTCAGGAAGACCAAATTGTTTTCCAGAAGAGTGCGTTAATGTTGGGAACAACAAACTGAACTTCCATAATAACAGATTACTTGTGTTCCTGCCTCTGGTTGGTAAGTCCCTGGCGTTGCCATATGGGCCACACACATGCAATGAAATCTTGCTCATAGCACAGAATATGATTCAAACTAAATCTGCTTATTGTAAAACATCATCTGGTTTTCTGGTAAAAGTATTATCAAATACTTCTTTTCAGTCTAAGTCGAGATGTATAATTAGCAAGTCCTGCTGTCCACAGTTCTCTAAACACAAGACAGCAACCCATGTAATCAGTCCACTCTGGTCAGCTCTCAGTCAGGTGACATTGCTTTTACCACCTCCAAGCTGAAGCAAAATGTCTTTCATACAGCAAATAGTTTTAACAGCAGCTAGAACTTTATCCAGTGCAAGTTCAGAAACTGAGAAACTCTATTTAATAAACTTGAAAGAGAGCCTATATCAAATAGTTCATTGAATTCCCTCCTGATTCTAAGATGAGAGATACTGTTTCACTTTCAAATTACTCAATTGCTTCACCTTTTCTTCATGTGCATGGCTTCTGTGCTTAGCTAGGAAGTTGAAACTTAAAATTAAAAATAAAAAAAACCCCTTGAGTTTACTCTTTTCCCCCTGAATAAAACCTCTCTTGTATAATCAGCCCATTTTTCAGAGATTTTTTTTAATAGAGAAGTTGGGGGGTTTTTTGTTTTGTATCTCTTTGTATTATTTTTATTTAATACAATATTTATTTAATCCAATGTACTTTGTAACTTTTCTTTTGGGAAAAAAAAAAAACTGAAAAAAAACCCAGCAAGAATTATAAAGTATCCATCTCCCAAAACCTTTTTCTTTTTTTCACATTCTGTGCATCTATAAAAGCAAAAACATCCCTGCTAAGAATACTATGCTTGAAATTGAAAACACTGGCAAAAATCCTACTGGATGCCAGCAACGCAGCAGACTTGAAAACAAGGGAAACAAAATGCAATGGCAGTTTAATCATCAATAAAATGTACTACCATTAAAAAAAGCTACAAAGCAAAAGGCTAATACCCACATTACAAGATTTATAATGCAAATGGCTGATAATAAACACTGAAGGAATCAATCAATAGGCAATGGGGTCACAGACATCAAGAACATGCTCTTAAAAACAAATTCTGGGAAAAGGAACTTGTAATTAAGGCATATGCTAAGGGCCTTATACAGATAGCACAAATATTAATTCATAACATGAATATATGCTTCTTAATTTTTTTATGCTACATTTAAAAGAGAACTAAAAGATATTCAACCTGACTGTGAACAAGAGAGAATTGCATAGCCTGTAATAAAAGAAGATATGAGGCAGCATCTGGAAAAATTGAACCGTTTCAAATCAACAGGCCCAGATAATTAGCTGATAAGTTCTCTAAACTACTGTCAATTTTTTGATTAACCTAAACGTCTAAGGAAACCTAAAGCACAAAATGTTCCCAGCATCACTGCAGTGTTGTAAGCAGTAAAAGTGGTGGCTAGGGAATTGGAAACTGGTCAGCCTTACGCGAAGCCTAGAACAGACAACTTGTAATGGGCAATACAGATTCAAAGATCAGCAGTGCCAGTCAGCAATCAAAATATAATATTGATGTTTTCTTGGCAAGCTGGTCCCATGAAAGTAGTCTGTTCTCTTTTCAAAAAGTAGTATAACAGTTTGATAAACACTGATGTGTGAGTGCAGTCCACTTATGCTGAAGCACTTGACTTAAAATGAAAAACTTACATGTGGAGAAAAGAGCCTATTTCATATTTTTGAAATTTGCTGAAGAGGTCTCCCAGTGTACAAGTCAGGGCACACCACCCACGTAGTTCACATCATGTCTTATTAGCATTAAACCCAACTGTAAGTCTTACAGTGATTGAGCAGGTGGCCTGTCTCCCTTCTTCAGTCAGCCTTCCCTCAGGGACATGTTTCCAGTCACTGCCAAAAATTCTAGACTGTGTTTAACAGAGAGATATATATAAGAAATGACCCAAAGCTTCCTATAGGGCAGTGTGAAATGAAAATAATACTTCTATAAATAATACTATTTTGTATTTCAACTCTTCACTTTTCTAGTTTTTTGGGTATTTATATTCTGTGGATATAAGTTGCACTTGGCAACAAACACAACAGAATGTAATATACTGTAATCCAAAGTCTAACTTCAGCAGCCTGAGGCAAGGTCTTCAAATGCTCATCAGAAGACCTAAGGGAGTCTTATGACAGCTGTTTCCATTCCTCTCATTCCTGGAGGAACCCAGTTTGGTTTGTTCCTTGCTCTAAGTGTAAAGTAGAGGAATCCCAGAGCTGCTTCAGATGTGCACTAGCTCCACATCACTCTTGGAATGGCTTTTGACAACAAAACAGGAGATGAATAAACTTTGCATCTCCTCTCCTATAGCGTGGCAGGCCCTTAAAAACAAGACAAACCCCAGTATATCAAGAATGTAAAAGGAGCTGGAATTGAGCTGGCTTTACCAGCTATGCCCCTGACACAGATTCCTCCCAAAGAGTAGAGATTCCTTCTATCTATTTCCAGCACTTACCCTGCTCTTTAGCACCTGAAAAGGGCTTGATCAAGGGTTGAGAGTTCATCCAAAATACCCTAAGTGAGCTATTTGTAGATAGCAAATAATCATCCAGAGGTCCATGCTCAGGTCAGCACATTGGCTGGCTTTAAAATCAAAAGAATGTGGTTTTTTCTGATTATATTGGAAATGTTATTTTCAAAATAATGTTGTAGGAGCGGTTCTCATTCCACAAAAGCTGTTGTCAGAAGATTGTACTGCTACACCAGACATCAAACACTAATGTCAAGCTGCAAACATTAAGAGACAGTCATTCCAAGAGAAATCATCTTACAAAAAGTGTTTGGAAATACACTACACAAAGTGTAGTGATGAAAATAAAGGATATTGCAGAAGCTGCCTACACACCCAGGAAATTACTTCTTTTGCAGGAAAAATGTGTTGTTTTGCTATTTAATTTGATGTGCTGTCTCATTAACAAAGGCATCCCTGAATATTTATTCTCATATTCAGCTCTGCCTGCTGTTGAATATGAAATACAGATCATTTTGCCTTTCTAGCTAGACCTGCCTCTCTAAAACTCAACTTCCATCTGTTTTATTGACCTCCTTGTGTTATTCAAACACCAAGAGTAAAGATAGTTTAATATTGCCACACAATTTATGGTGTCAGTTCGCAAAAACTGTGTTACTGTTATAGAACAGCCCAGGAACACAGCTATAATGGAAAAATAATAACCCCCCAGGCTCAAAAAACAGACACATTCAGCAGATGTTTAGTAATATAATCAGCTTCTAAAAGTCAGCATCTGAACAGAAACAGCAAAAGATCCATGTACTCCTTTCAATTACTCTGAATGTTATTTTAGATACCAGTGATTTTTCTCTCTCCACATATTCGAGCTTTTTGCACTCTCACATTATATATCAACATTTCAATAAAAGTATAATAAAAACTCAGAGGGTCTGAACTTGATGGATGAGGATGCAAGGAAGGGTGAAAAAGTGAATGTAAATGTGCCTTTGAGCTAATCTGCTGCTAAACTACCAGTTGAAAGGGGTATGGTTCAAAATTGTGCAAAGAACTGAATTTTAATAGAACCAACTAAATATCTCTGACACTTTAGAAAACATATTCTTTAATGTAGATGGGGAAAGTAGTGATTTCCTGTGCAATGTAACTGTACAAAACGTACCATTCATGAATCCCATTAAGAAAAGATAACAACAAATTGACAAGATATTTATTCAAGTAAGATTTGGACCCCGTGTTTTTTTAAAAGTTGGTATGTGTTTTGGTATTCCTAGGAGCAGAGTATGTTCCCAGGCCACAGGTATGTTGGAAAATATATTTCCTTTCAAAAATCTCTATCATTAAAACAGCTTTCAAAAGCACTGAATCTATCTCAGACTTGCAGCCCAAGTTCTACAGCCTATTATTTTGAATTCATTGAAATTGCAATGGAATACATTTAATTCTAAATCTAAAAATATGGTTACATTACATTAATGTTACCAGCTTTAGTATTCAGAGTTTTCACTGCTAAATGCTATTAATTTTCTGCTTATACTTCAGTAATTTCCATCAACTCATTCCCTCAGATAAAAAGCGTAGTAGTATAAAAACTGATAAAAATATATTTAGTCTGAATAGGAAGTTATTGCATGACATCAATAAACCTGGTATCTTCAGATCAGTCAAGATTTTTATAATATATATACATACAAAGAAAAAAAAAGTACTTTAAACATAACATTGCTTTTTTCTTCCAATCTCCCAAGATGTAAATACGCAAATAACCTGCACTACATTTTTTAAGGAAAAAAGTCTCCTCCTGGGCTGTAATCTGTTGGATAAGAGGGCATTTGAGGTCAAGCTGGCAACCAGAAAGTAAAATGGGAAGTCTGTAATTCTGCTGCAGCTGCTGTGGACACAAAGGTGATGCAGAAAAAATTGTCAATAACTCTGAGAGCTGACTGTGCATTTCCAGATTTATAGTGATAATATAAATACTGTTAAAAGGAATAAAAATATATCCTGACTCCTAATATACTTTACTATCCTCCAAATTTGAGTCTTTATACATGCCTGCGATTTAAACCCTTCAAATAATTTAAATGAGATTGATATTGATTAAAATCTACCAAACTGAACAAAGCAGACCATGCAGAATATTCCAAAAAGACAATCCAAAGAACTTAAATAAAGCTTGAGAAACCAAAGAAATTCAAGAATGATAAAATTAAGACACAATTGTCGAACATAGATAAAGATCTGAAACAACAGTACTAAGATTATATCAGTTTACAATTCATTTTGTTAAATGCAAATACTTTAGAACTAACATGGTATTCTTCAAATCAGATTTTCTTTGGAGATTTTTTTAGGAGTCAGTTAAAGACTAAGTCTGAAGAAAATCAGTTTGATAAATGTAAGTTGAAAACATTTAAAGCAGCAAATTCTGGGCCTACTACATTAGTGTGAAAGGGATGTAGCCTGAATGCACTGGGTCATTTTTACTGTTTGGGCAGCTAAGATTCAAAGTATAATATGTGCCAAAAAAAAGTTGATCTTTCAGATAGATAGCTGTTACTTTTGAAAAATGGATAAGTATTAAAAGCTGGCAAAAAAGTCAAGCAAAAGGGCAGGCAGTACAACTAAAAAACTGCCTCATGCCCATGGTATTATCTTGCTTTCATTAAAACTAAATTAAAACCAAAATTTTTCTCATCTAAGCAATTAGTAGTCCTCACCCTGTCTATTTTTGTAATAGTTTTTCCCAGAAGAAAATGAGGGTGTTTTGGTTTTTTTTTTTTCCTAATGAGGAATAATATATTATTTCACCTCAAGTTAATTTAGAATTGATTGATGGGAAAATTAAACCTTGGACAGAAAGAAATTGCACATTTCTTTTTTAGCCAATAGGGAAATGCTCCAGAAAACCCTGGTGTGCGAAGACAGCTGTTGCCGTGGAAACTGTTTTGCAACCTTAAGTGTGACAGCAAGCACCAGGTGTCTGCCGTGATGAGACTTGAAGGTAATTATGAATTGTAAATAAAGTTTGCTGCCAAACTGATTCAGTAATAAGGGTGGATTTAAACCAGGCCTAAAGGACAAACCCCTCTCTGGGTAACATGCTGGGAGGAAGGTGGGGTTTTGGTGGTGGCCAAAGCGCAGCTCACGGGGCACACGGGCTCCAAAGAGGCCAAGCACCGCTGAACAGCTCCCTGCTCCCAGCTCCAGTGCCCAAAGGAAGGGTCCAAGCTGGGCTGTGTGGCAGGAGTTGCAGGGCATGAGTGCGTGGGCAGCAAAGGGTGACACACATCTGGGAGAAACAAGACACAGCAGAGCCACCAGACCTTGCCTTTGGTCATTCCTGTTCTGCAGCGGTCAGGAAAAATTTTTGCCCTCATGGCCAGCTGCAGTTTGGGGATCCTGTGTTCACAGCTGGCTGGTGGTCAGGGATTGTCCCCCAGCACCAAGATCCACAGGGTGGTCAGGGAGAGGCTGAGGACCTGTACCTGGTGAGAGGGTGGTTCTTGCTACACAATTTCTGCAGTTGGGCATAGGTTCAAGATGGATGTGGAGGACACGGATTCTGGGAAGTGTGCACAGAGAAACCAAAGGCTTTGGGTCCTTTCACAGCACTGTGGGGATTTCTCTAGAAGGGATTATGCTGAAAAAGGCATATCTCATGTCAGGACAGGGGAATGCAGAAGTTTGGGTAAGTAAGGAGCATGGTGATACTGCGGCAGAGGAATAATGAATTCAACACTAAAGCCTGGCTTTACAAGGCATGGAGAGTTTTGGAAGACAAACTACAAAGGTACAGAGTGTTCCTGGTTATGGGAGAAGTTCAAAGTGTAGTGAGGACATGAATTAATGAGTAGATACATGAAGACTGAGCAATGAAAGCCCTCTGTTTGGCTGTTTTGAAGGAAATGGTTCTCTGTCCCTGAGCTCAATCCCTTAGAGAGGAGCTCAAGTGCCCTTTAGAAAGGGCTGCTGTTTACACAGCAGAGGCAGTGTAAAGCTCGCACAGGTCACTGCTACCTTTTTCCACAGATCCCCACAGGACTCCAGCCTTTCCAGTCCTGTGTGGCAGGTCCGCAAGCAGCCCACCAGCTCATCAGTCTATAGGACACACAAGCTGGAGAAACCACAGATCTACACCGAAGCGAGAGGGAACCACTGACATTCAAAGAAGCCCAGCTGCAAGGACCATTCCCCAGCTACAAACATGCATTTCCCTTCAGAACTGACTCAGCTTCTTTAGGATGCTGAGAAATAGTAACAGATAGTTTCCCCCATGTCCTGACAGTATTATATGTCAAAATTAACCTGCTGCTTTTCCGAGTTATTTTAGAAGACTATTTTGCATTTATTTTTGCATTTTAGTGATGCACTTTAGTTTCCAAAGTTTCAGTTTTTAAAATACACTTTAATAACTGGCACTATGGAAGTTACTCAAATTCACATTGCTGAGTCAGAGACCAGATCTGGCATTGTTGAGAATCAATTGAATTTTCTCTAAATTAGGTCATTTTCGGAGATAAATCTCTACAAACTTTTCCTTGAAGAAGATTGTAAAAAGTTCTTCTGAAATGTATCTGTGTTTGTACCATACACTTTTGGGTTTCTTAGGTCCTCAAACCAGTGCTCAGAAATTCTGAGCAGGTACATGTTAACAGACCCATCTCAGAGCCACCTCCAGGGGAAGAAAAGTTTTGCGTGTACCCTGACTTTATCAAGGGATAGCATAGAGGGAAGCTCAGTCCCACCTGCCTTCACCCCACAGTTGCACAAACTGACCCCTGTAACCTGTCTGGGGGGTACATTAAGGGGTAACTCCTCAGATCCAGCAGTTACAGTCTCCTGGGTTTGCTCTCACATTTCTAAGCCAAGTTTTATAACATTGATGAACTGACATTGAAAGAGATCCTTTATTTTAAAAAGAAAACAAAAACAAACAAAACCAAAAACACAAAAACCCAAACAAACAAACAAAAACCCATATAACTTATGCAAGAGAAGATATTCTTCAATGTAAGTTTTTCCCAGCACTCTCACTTGCTGTAGAGAGTTTCTGGTTGCTGCCTGATGAAATTTGTTTCTCATTATGAACCCCAAACCACTCAAATGATTGCACTTATTGATAGGCACATGGCTGCTTTTGGTTGGTTAGTGAATGTTTCTCAGAGAAGCCCTGGAAGTCCTACCTTGTATTCCAGACACGACAACAGTGAATTTGACTAGAGCTTTACAACACAGCATCAGAAAGTCAAGTAATGATAACCTTGACAAAAAGCCAACACTAAAAAAAGCAAGAGCACATTCATATGTCCCTGTAGTGCTGGGGGGGTTGAAGGGAGGGAGGAAGAGGTGCAGTGGAGCATAGTCATTTATCTCAATTATTGTCTGCTTTTCCTAAATCAGTTTTGACAAGAATTACATTTCATAATATCTATTATTCTCTCAGCCTTGTTGGGTTTGGTTCTCTCTCTCCCTATTAACAAGTTCATTGATGTCTTCCTAAACCACATCTCCTGATACCACTGCTGAAGAACAAACTGTGGCTGGGTGGACCATCAACAGCCGCACACCGTGTTCTCACGAAAGAGCCACAGGTGGTGCCTTTGCCATTGAGCACAGCAGTGTCCCAAAAGGAAGGTGTTTTTCCCTCCGGATCCCAGGCCCAGCCAGGAGACTTTATCTGCAAATGTTTCATTACGATTTTAACACTGCATAAACATAGCACAAAAGGGAAAAAGCAGGAATAGAGCAGACATTATTTGTTCCTTGGAAATTTTCTTTTAAAAATATCTTTTTTCCCTCTTTAATGATGTTGTAAGTTGTTAAAAATTTTATCTTACCTCAAAGACATGATGACCCTTTCTTGCTACCTTTGCCCTTAGTGGAGTTATGGGACTCATAAGCTAATGCATATCTGATTGCTTTCATATACAAAGATATAAAGCATTTTATGCTTTCAATATTGGTAGTCAACAGAATTCCAGCCTAAGGAGAATTAGATGAATTAGGCTACTTTGCTAAATGAAGCAACATACCTTTCTACTGTGATGCTGTCAGGAACACAGGAATAGAGAAACTTTGATTTCACACTGGGGAAAATTAAAAATAAAAAAATAAAAAAAAAAAAAAAGGAAAAGGCTTTGAAATTTTTTTGCAAAAAGAGAAGAATACGCCAGCACACTGTATATTATTGTACCACCTTGAAGATGCCCTTTAGTTTAACGCAGCTATTAGGTTTGTCCTCTTCTTTCTCTGTCTTTCAATTTCTTACCTTGTGGAGGTCCATTATGAAGTAAAAATACTCACAGCAACAATCATTCCTCAAATTGCTTTGCCTTTACTGTGACATTTTTGAAAAGAGAAAAGACACAGCTTTGACTCAACCTTTCTATAGTTTAAATATTTAAGTGTTGCCATGATAGAACATCTTCAGAGACAATTTGTTTTATTTATTTAACCCCTACAGGTTCCTGTTATTAGGTTTTCATTTTGAGAAGTAAAAACAGGAGAAAAAAATACATAGATTTATGTCCAGCTACTGGTAGGAACATCGATTTCTCCTTTTAACTACATCAGTTATCATGCTCCTATGAATGAGAGTGAAAAGACTTTTCAGTTATTAGACAGTTTTCCATTTGTTTTGTTATCTATATCTTGATATTTCAATAGATCTCCAATGTGTTAGAAGAACATCCAAAATATTGTCACTGAGAAAGAATGAATTATGGCCATTCCTGCCTTTGTTTCAATGCTTTTCAGAGAGAGAAAAAGAGATTTTTAAATGTTTTTCAGTGCATCAAGAGTTTTATGACAGAATCATATTGACCAAAATTATTGATATGGTATAATTAAGTTCAGCAATTGATCAAAATGCAGGTCATTATCGGTGCATTAGCCAATCCTGAAAGGGAAAGCAGAAAAATTGGATGATACAGAATAACCATAGTAAAGGGTGAGATGGCCAACTGAGATCAGAACTGATAGCAAGTAACATATTGGAAGCACTGAAGTAACAAAATACCATGAAGTTGAAATGATTCAAGAAGATTAAAACTGGATCTACAGAAGGGAGATTATGACCTAATTTTTTTTTTCCACTTCACTACTGAAGTGGAAAATATAAAACTACAACTGAAAAGTGTCAGAACCTCTGGAAAGCATCTGATGCAGCTGCTATTCATTTATAAGGGCAGAGGAAGAAAATTTGAGGTGCACCAATTATAACATTAAGTACATTTTTTTATTTAGAAGATGTCTTCTGTATAATTCATAGACCACATTTCAACATTTTCTTTATGTGAATTATACATTCAAAATTAACACAGCGCTAATAAGTGGAGATGACAAATTTCTCATCTGTTTGCAGATGTGTTTTCCTGTGTCCTCATTAGCTCTTACGAGCCTGTGCAAGATTCTTTTGGAAAGATGACATAGTTCAATATCTGGTCTTTCCTTTGGGGCATTTCTGCCACTTAGTTATGAGGCAATTCTCATATTTAATTAAATTCACCAGATGACATTTAGATTTGTATGCCTCAACTTCTATAAATGAAAAATATAAATAGGAACACATTACAGCATTCTTTTGTCCTCCAGCCTTTTATCCCTCTCAGTTCTCTTTCTGTACTTTACGGTTCTCTGCTAGTCTTAAAGGTTCCCACATGGACTGCAGTTTTCCACCTAAACATCCCATCACCACCAAATGTCCCAGACTTTCAGTGGTTCATCAGATGGAGCATGATTTCAATTTCATTTTAGTACCATGTTTCTTAAAACCACTTGCTCAATGGAAACATATTTTTTCCATCATTTCCAATACAGAAAGAAAAGCCAGTTCAAAGAAAAACTTGCAAAGTAGAGGAACCAAAATCTGTTTCAAAAGACAGAACTGCTTTTTGTACACAACCTGACAATAAAAATCTAAAATCTAAATCAAAATAAATGTATTTCAGTAGTACTTCACCCTTGGCAAAACTCTGTATAAAGCAGGACATCTCCCAGCCTGCCCTTGCCATATTTCCTACCTCATTATGTCACACTCCTTAGACTTTCTGGGTTTTATTATAGAAGAAAAAGATCTGAGAAACATACGTACACAGAGTCACGAATTTCTCTTACGTGCACCATGGTTCTCATTACTGTTGATCCCCAGACAGGAACTGTTACATCAGTCAAATAACAAGATGTGTGTAAAAATCCATGTCCATATTCACCAATCACAGCAAAATAAACAGCAATTATACTGGGTTGGTTTTGATGTATCAACGAGTCGGTAACATTTCAGGCAGCAGAAAATACTGGTTCACTGGTTATCGGCACAAGGTTCCTGAACTAGGAAGCTGGAGAGAAAACTAAAAGTAATCTGGAAACTCCAGATAAACCACGGCAAATATTTTCAGATGTGTGTTTGGCTTCTGGTTCTCTTACTATCTCCAGAACTGGAAGGTAATGCCAGTGGCATAGGTGAAATAAAAAGTACCTTACATTACTTGCTAATCTAATTCCATTGAAGCCAATTAGTTAAACGAATATGAATTGGCTCCAAGGCTTTATCACTTCAGCTATTTCTTTTTTAATAAATCAAATATTATTGAGAAGAGAATTCAATAAAGTTACGGTGGAGTTATTTGGGATATATTAAAATTAAAGTAATGTGATACCAATATCCAACAGCTCACAAGTTTGTTCTTTCATTTATAAAATGTGTAACATTCTCCAATCAATGAAATAAAGTGAAATAAATTTCAAGGAAGGACAATTGAGTTCATAGATTTGCTGAGTCTATAAAATAGGTTGTATGCACATAGCACTAAACAGATTGAAAATTCTCGGATTAGTTGACTTAATTTACACACACCAAAAAATTTATAACGTTTTGATTCTGAAAAATTTTAAGCTATAACTGAAAATATAATAGCAAAATTAATTCCTTTGTTCTGTCGGTTAAAGATTGGTCATGAAGATATAAACTAATCTGTTACTCTCACATAAATAAAAGAGGAAAAAAATACATCTGAAAAAGATCATCATGAGAAAGACACAGACATTCAAAGAGGCAGAATCTGCTGCAATCACGGTTTATCCCATGGCTGGGTCCTGGGCAAAGGAGACTCCCCTGCAATTCCTGATGGTCACGAAAAGATTAAATGCTTTCAACTGCTATTTCTAAGTTTTAGTGAGATTTTCCAGTTCAGTTCTTACTACTGTTCTTAAACTCTAAGAGATCAATTGAAAAAGGAACACTCACAGACTAGGTCTTTGACCAGCGTTGCTTTGCGGCTGATTAGGATATCAAAGGTCTGCAATGACGGGTACAGTACTATTCCTTTCAAAGAGTACCTGATAATGAAAGTTTGATGGCACTCACAGCTCTAACACAAGAGTTCCGTGTGAGGACTCTAATTCTGCTTTTAAGAGCGCCATAGTTAACGCTCTCACGGGGGCGAGCAGGGAGGGGAGAGCTTCAGGGAGCTTTTTGTTGCAATGAATAGCAAGGAGTTTGGTACCTCCTACAGACAGACAGGCTTGTTAGTCAGAAGAGCTCAGCAAAAAAACCGCTATTTTAAAGTTCAGTGACTCTGAGCAATGGTCAAAACAGTGTGGAATCATCACAATAACAAAGAAAGATGGCTCGATTCAAGCATGTTTAGACATCTCCAAGTTCAGAACCTCTTGTAGCTCCTCCCCTTGGACAAGGCAATTGCTCTGCCAGGGGGCCAAGCCCCAGCCCAGGGCAGCAGCCTTTCCCACAGAGGGGCTGTCCTAGGTCTGCAGGGCTGAGCATTGTAGCCCAAGCCTTACTGATATTTGTAAATCAACTTCCTTTTCTTATAAGAACAATTCGGTTGGGTTTGCTTTGTTCTTTAATGTATAACTTCTAGTAATGCCTTCAGTTAAGATCTTTCATTTATAATCATTGTAGATTTCATTCCCTTAGCCCAGAGCATAAACCTGAGATTTAGTCAGTCATTTTCACCTCTGTATTTTCATTAACAACCTCCATTGGGAACACAGAGTTTTCAGTAGTTCTGCTCCGCGAACAGGGTATGAACCTGCAACGTTTTCCTCCTACTTACCCAAAACATTTTCATGCAAGAGACAAAACAAATATTAGAAGTATAGTAATGTATTCATCTGAATACTTTCTATGTTTCCTACAGCTATTTTTTCCACATGGTTTCCAAATGGTTTTCCCACCTCAACAATTCCACTAAGATTCAATTAATGTCATTCAGCAATTACTACCTCCCTGACCTTTTTTACTTGCGTTAAGTTCTCCTGATTTAGTCTGAATTTCCATACAATGAAACACCTAGGAGGTATGCAGTAGTGGCTATAAATAGCCATTTCCAATTATTCTTTCTCTGACCTTTCTGTCTCTCATTCTTGCCATTGCTCACTCTCAAGGGAGCCAAATGACAATTTTGTCAGTAGTTTTTTGGATGCATTTCTTCTCTCCTTTATACTCTTCTATTTTCCCTACGCAAAAAAATCTCTGTAAAGTTTTCCAGTTAAATTTTACATCTTCTTTTCATTAGTCAAGGACTAATGCTCCCCAAGTAGCTTCCAAATTATAGCTTATATATATTTACTGTACATGGCCTCACCTTTCTTCCATCTTTGCTCTTTTTCCACCCTTTTACAGTCTTTATAGCCTATATTTTTGATCCCGTTTTGTTTGGCCAGAAAGAAATTAAAGACTTGCTTGTATTATTTTCAAGTTTCTATTCACTAGTGACTGTTAGCATAAGCTGATTTGTTTAAAGTGTTCCTTGCTTTGTTTTCTAAGAGAAGAGTATTTTAAACTCAGTGCATGGAACTTGAAGGGCACAGAGAAATTAGTGAAAATCACTATCCCTGTAGCTCTTGCAAGAAAATTTTGAGTGAAAATAGGACCTGAAAACCATAGCTTGGAATTAAAAGTGTACTACTTTAAAAATATTCAATACATATAAAACCTTGAAATAAACCAGTGTTTTCAACTACAAGCACTGCCTGATTGGTTTTCTGCCTTCAGCACAATAAAATGTAACAATGCAATATTCTTGAACAAGAGCTTAAAACAAAGAAGGTATTTGCAACTGTTTATACACAGAGCTATAGAATGTAACTCTTGCAAACTTAAGCATCAAAGCATATCCCTACTTTAAAGCTACATTACACACAGTCATCTCTTTCAGTGGAAGGCTTCAACATTTGAAGCATAAAGATGACACCAATTTTAAACCACTTAATATGTCTGGGACAGCCTGTGGAAGCAGCAGTCAGAAATATGCACTGTAAGTGATACTGGCTGGAGAGAACTGATGTGAGGGTGAGGAAGCTCACAGGTTTAGCCTGAAAAAGCTGAGTGAGGATTTACTTACCTATTCCCTCCTTCTTTTATGACTCCAGTAATGCAGGACACACTCAAACAAACAGCTGCAAAACATTTCAGCCTAACTAAGGATGGCATCCATCCAAGAGAAGTTTGTGTGGACCTGAGAGTTTAATCTTGTGGTCTGTGGAACCGTGGCAGGGGCTCTGCATTATTTATAAAAAGTCTGCAATTGGTAATTAAGAGCAGAAAGCCCACTATCAGTAGGTTTAAACTTGCAATACAAGAAACCAAATACAATCAATACAAAAAGTATAGGTGAAAAAATTACCAATACATCAGGCAAGACTCATGCTGTAGGTCAGAATTCATCAAATATAACATCACACTTTTTCCATTAATAACATGACAGTAGTCTGTGAGTCTGTGATAGATCAGCATTTGCCTATATAATTGTCTTGTTTCTTTCTCAATAAGTACTGAGCAGTTCAAGTGACATCAATCACATAGTAATGTCTCTTAAAATTATTTAAATTTACAAGTGCTCTGCAGGGTGAAAACACGATGAAGATACCATATTTGCCATGCTGCTTGGGGGGAAAAAAAAAGGTTACAGAAAATAAGATCTGTAATATTTTCTTTTAAAGCTCTGCAACTGACAGTTTAATCTCAACAAAAGTTACAACAAATGTTCGGGATGTTCTGAAGTTCCGTTTTATGTCTCCAAATCTCTGATCTAAGTAAAAATCTACTGTTTGGAATTCTTTTAAAATTGCTTCTAGCATTCTTCAGAGAGCAAGTTTTTCCCCCTAGGACCATACAGACTAAGGGATGATGACCTTTTTTCAGTAAGACTGCACATCAACTCTATTGGTAGAGGATACAACAGGATATTTGGTTTTGGCTTCCAACCTCAGTTGATCAACAAATACAGCAGGATGACAGACCCACATTCACTCTAGAGAACATAAAGGACTTAAATTTCTGCTAAATTGTGTCAAGAATACTTTATAATGAAGGCAACATAAATTACCTCTGTTTTGCAAGACTGTTAACTTCACATAATTTATTGTACAAATTTTTTTAAAATCTCTGATTTCAAATCCTATAGTAGTGAAATAATCAGAATGGGAACCTTCCACAAAACCAGAGGTGTTAGATGGGTTTATACTACTAATTCATAGAAAGGTTCCCTTTATTGGAAGAGCAAGTAGCCCAGCAAGATCTCCGGGAATGCATATAGGAGAGGACATTCGGCCTAAGGAGTACAGCCTGAGGTCTTGACATTTTCTCATCATTAAGATTTCATAGAGCCATTTGTAAAAATCAGGGACTCCAGTCATTGCTTGCTGGCTGAGCTCCAGTTTTTGCAATTACTCCCCAACAGCTTTAATTCCCCTATGACTTTGAAATATCTTTCTGTTCTTTGTATAAAATCCCTAACTACATTTTTCTTTGCTCGTACCTTTGCTTTTTGTGGTAGTTCAGACCTGTATACCTTGGCCTCTAGATCAAAAATAAACTTTATTGCTTTGTACCTGTCTCACTAAGAAAAGGCCATGTCTCTTGATGCTCTGGTTTCTCACTCAAGTGGCCCATGGAGTGCCAACAAAAACAGAAGGTGCTCTCAGTCACACTCAAATGATTTCCATTAAAACAATGGGTTAAATTCACTCCTTATAGTTCAGTCCAGGGAAGCGGGACTCTAAATTGCTGATTAAAGAAGCCATAAGAAAAGCAAAGACTCCGAAATTTGTGAAGTTTAGTTCCTAGAGCAATAAGGCATAGAGAGAAGTTCTGGTTGCAGGCTGTGAACTGCAAATACAGTTGTTACAAAGCAATTTGTTTGTTTGTTTGTTTGTTCAAGTCTTCCTGTTGCTGTTTTGAGATTTGTATTTCCTCTGTCCATCCTTCCAGCCTATTTCATAGACTTGATTTAAAAATCCCTGTAAAGAGACAGGCCTTGCTACTGGTACAGAGAGTTATGAAATCAAAACTCTGAACTCTCCCACCCTCCAACAAAAATACATGCAATTTTGGACATAAGTATATTTATTGGACTTGTGGGGTTTGGGGATTTTAATACTAAGTTTAGTGAAAATAATACTTGCCACAGAGAATTCTGCAAGCAGAAAGAGAACGCCAGGAAATACCATGAAATTTTACTTTACCCTTTGGCTCTACCACAGACAGGGCCTGGATAAACCCCTCATGTTGCTGGATCTCACTGTAAGATTTTAATTGCAAATGGTGAAATTGGAGTTGCTTTGATTTGATGCAAAACACTCTACTGAAACACTTCTGCTGAGATCTGGAAGTCACCTTTTCCACACAGCAATAACCCACTCAGTCAGAGCAAGAGCTCTTTCACTCATGAAGATGAGATGTTCAGTTAATCTATAGCATCTCTGTGAAGGAAATAAATGCTTTATGGGCAAGAATATGATAAAACTATTAAAGATCACACTCTACTGCCTTGCACAGTATCTCACAGCATGTAGAGTCTTCTCTGCAGTCATCAGAACTACTCCCAGCCCAAGAAAGAGTCCAAACTTGAGGCAGTCTGCACGGCTGGCCAAGGTCATACAGCACATCTGTGATCAAAATGGGCAGACAGCCCAAGCCTCTTCCAACTCCTGCCTCCCATGCCATAATTTTCAAACTATGCCTCTTCTCACTATGACATTCAAAGTCTTCAGAGCTCTTTAAAATATTGATACAGTACATTAATTTCTAAAATATTTGGAATAATGTATATTCTCCAGTGGCATGCATGCAAAATACAAGTCGTGGCAAGGAGAAAGGCCATTTGTAGGGAGCACTGGAGTTAGAAGTAATAACACTCCTTAACAGCAAACAGCTCTGTGTCAGAGGTATCTCAAGAGCAGAGAGCTCTGGAAAGGCCATTCAATCAAATGAACTGAACTCAGGGAGCACAGCACACACGTGGCAGGGATCTGTGCAGCCCTGCCAGAAGCCTGGGAAACACACACACACACACACACACACACACACACAGAGTGTTTTCAGTATGCTACTCAGGAATCTCTGCACAGCCACACTTTATATTTAAAGTGTTCTCCTTGACTTACTATTTCCTCAGATGTATACAGCTACATAGAATTATAAAGAAAAATCTTTATATAATTTTTTATGCTCCTTCTTGAATACACACTTTGGGTCTGTCTAATGCTAGAACCATATTAACTTAGTCACCTTGAAATGTCACTCTGTATCTATTGCAGTCTGATGTTTTTGGCTGATGACCAGGATGCTTCTTGCCAGCTGCATCCGCTGTTCGCATCTTAGTTTTTCACCTTTTAACTTCACTTCTTCCTCTGCACCAATAACCTCAAACAGCATTTTTCTATGACATCCAGAGCTGAAATAATATCAGGATTTCTTGCAACTTTCTCCCTGGTATAAATATGTCCCATAGCCTTTGGTGCTTTTAGAGAGCAACATCAAGTGAAGAACACTGCAGGCAGAACTGCAACAGCCCAGACACCTCCCTCTGCAGACAAGAGGGAAGGAGCTCACAAACAATGTGTGGCTGCTAGGACAGTTATTGTGAAACGTTTTGTATTCACATTGTTGAAAGATGAGCAATTCTGGACATTCTTTCTTAGCTAAAGAGCAACAACAAGAAATCCGTCAAAATAGCCAACTTAAGTTTTGCAGAGCAAGTCCCCTCTCTTTGCAGCTCCCTGTGTTAGTAATGAATGCAAAGAAATTTTTATATTTTTGACAACTGAAATTGCTACGAAGTAAAATACAATGAACATTACTCAACGTTTCTCTAGAGGCTATGGAAATATGCTCTATGGAAAGGCATACAGCTGTTATCTTTCATGGGATTTCTAGTAGCTACCTTCTTTGATAAGAGATTTGAGAGAGGGGAGGTTCTCAGAAAGGAGCACCTGAGAGGATTCATTACCTGCCAGTAACCTCAGCTGCTCTGGGTGTGCTGCTCAAGTCCTGCTCTCCCTGCCAACTCCACAGGACAGTGCCATCCACCCCATGTCCGCACATCAGCACATAAGAATTTTTCGTATTTTAAGACAGTCTCACTCAAGGACTTTGCTGTCAGAAGCTGGTTTCTTCAGCAGTCTTACACAGGTTTCTTTCTGACAAGTTTCTTTCTGAAACACTATTAAAAGGTACAGTCTGCCTCAGAAATGAGTTTGTTTCTGTCTCTGACATGCAAACCAGAAAAAAAGACAATATTTTTACAGCATTGACCAGCAGTGCTGACAGAGTGATGGGTAACTGAAAGAACATTGGTAGAGTCTTGTTAATTTGATTTATAAACATAATTGCTACTAATCAATTATGTAGTGAATTAGATACCTCCACAACCAGGCTCAGTGAAGGCCCCTTAATTATCTTTGGCATTTGCAGCAAACAGCTCCAGCACTACTTGTTCCTCACTCCCATCAATGCAGCTTTACATCCTCTTGGTTTTCATAAAACAAAAGCTATCACGTCAGCACCTCTGTGATCCTGTGAACAGCAAAGTGAGCTAGGTTGCAGCACCAGGAGTTAAGAGCAAATCTTCACAAAGACAGTGCAAGCACAGTTCACATCGGCCATGCAATCAGCTCACCGGAGTGTCTCACTTCATTACAGCTGGTTTATGTCAGAAAATTGTCAGTGGAGATAACCCTACCTCACTTGTCAAAAGAAAGGGTATCTAAAATATACAACAACCTAATACTCTTATCTAAGTATGAAATGAAACTAAAGTACTGGTCTCAGCATCACTCAGAACACAAAAGAATCAAAGGTTCATTAAATTAAAATTGAATCTGATTTCATTCTTTCCTACAGAATAGCATGATTGTTAGCTATGTTTAACATCATCGATACACCAGTTATTAATTTAATAAATTCAGAATAACAGTCTCAGAGCAGATAAAGAAAGGTCAGTAATTCAGCAACTAAATCTGAGCAAAAATTAGGCAAAGAAATCAAATGCCACAGTGCAGACTCGAAGTACATCTCTCCCCCGCTGAAGTGAGCTGTGCTCCCCGGGCTGTGCCCGGCACCCTGGGAACATCGTTGTGTAACGCTGCAGCTCCTCACCTGCCGGCCAAACATCCACCACAGGGCACCTTTGGGGAGAATTCCGTCATGAGGAATATACGCAATCATTAATTACATATTTTCTCTGTTGCATACTTCCAGGCCTCTGGAATGTGGCCACTGCTTGTGAACAGTCTGCAGTACGCCACAGCACACAGCAGTGTTGGAAGTTGAAGGAATTGTCCTCAGAAAATAGGGCTGTTTATATTACTTTTATTTTCTTTTTGGATATTTATAACTATGCCACCAGTGCACTGTAGTGTGGATGAATGATCTGTATTTCATATTGATCTTATGCAAGTTGGCAAAGGCTTTCTTTAATCTATAATTAAAAATTAAAACCTTTAGGGGAGCTATTCATCTGACAGTGAGTTTTCTTTCTGCTGCCCTCTGCCAGTAATTAAGTTCTGCTAGCACTTTCAGTTTTTATAAGGACTTGGTTTATTACAATTTTCTTCATATTTGTTGCCACAAAACACCAGAGGCTGATGTAACAACAACTACTTCCATTTTTAAAAAACTCTGCACAGTAATAAGGATAATGTACTTAAAGTGCTTGTCTTACCAAGCTGTATTCTATGAAAAACTGTACTGCATATCCCTCTGTCTTTACAGTATACCTATGACAGGTAAAAGCTACAGTTTGCAGTATGAAGAATGTGGATTTCACCACTCTGAATTTCATTTCGTTAGTTTAAAATTGCCCAGGTTTACCAAGTAAATTCAATCCACCTGACTGATAATAGGAAAGAATTGATACAACAGAACAACACCAAGTTATCACTTTGCAGTCAAGAGACATGTGCTGATCAAGTCTCCGTACCTTTTGTGCAAAAGCATTCCTTCTGCACTGCCTCAATAGGAGTAATACTGCTATTTGTATTAACCACAACACTTTTCACCCAAAGAGCTCAGAGCAGTCCTCTGGGGTTGAGCATAATAATTCCCATTTCCCACATAGGTCAGGCACTCTCACAACTAGCCTCAGACCCAATTCTTAAGAAACAGCAATTTCTGCAGATTTTCACCAAACCTTTTCACTTTAGACTAGTTAACATGCAGAAATGCCACCAGCAAAATGCCTCAGTTAATGTCAAACAAGCAGGGTATCAAAATCCCTTGCTGCCTAAAATATATTTGACTTTCATCGCTGCTTGTCAAATCAGAAATCATTAGTTTACAATAGAGAAATCTGGCACTTGGCACTTTCCTTATTAGAATGGAAGCTTGGGAGGAAAACATGATAAGAACAGCTCTGCAGCAGCACGCCCCTGTGATTAGGATAGAGGCGTGTGGTGCTTGACACTGCGGGCCTTGCTGGAAGGAAAAACTACAAAGCAGCCACCAGCCTTCCCCAAACCTGTCATCCATTGTAACTCTAGGACTTAAAAATTTAATAGTAAAGATAGGATCTGAATAACCCCCTGCTGGGTTACACAGTTTCTCCAAAAGGTTCCCAATCACTAGCCTGCAAAATGCTATAAGAGAGACAAAAATGATTTTAGTTAAGCAGCCAGGGAAGCACGAAGGATCATAGCTAAAGCAAGCAAATCACTGTGCTGCTGCATTTCAGTGAGCATTTAGAATTTCAGCCCACACTACTGTTTTTTTTTTTTGATCAGTAAAGAAACATTAGAGAGTTTAGATTTTAACCAGATTTAGAGTGTCAAACCCTGGAGCTAAAGTGGTCAATGTTATCACCATTCTTCCACTTTTGTAAGGTTTATTTGAATGCAAGGCAAAGCTTAAAGGCTCTACACTCGTGCAAAATAAAGTAGGTTTTTATAAAAAGTAATTGGCATGCCTTTTCATGCCATACTAAGAGGTTAAATATATGTGCATGGGTAACATAATTAGTCAAAACAATTCTGATATGAAGGAGATAAATATATCTTTGGTATTTATCAGAAGTACGTGGAAGTTAATGTGTATTATCCAGGAGGGAAGGCGGCAAATTTAGAATGTAGGTGCACAGAGGTAAAATTGAAGTATGCGGTGAATGTGATGTCAGCATTACCCCCAACAGTTACTTTGCTTATCAGTTCTGATTTAAAAAAGTATTTTGAAAGATGTTTGAATTTCTTATGAAATAGAATGAGACCGTGAAAACAAAAGAGCCAAGTAATCTCAGCACAAAGCCAAACCCCATGACATTGACAACTCCCTGAGGATCATAGCCATAGCTTGGAAAAATCATGTATTTTCTGCAGTGACAGTGCTTCTCTGTTTCAATTCATACCCTGCATATTTATGAAGCCCAAGAAGGAAGTGAGGAATCTACTTTGTAGGAGGGGAAAAATGTAAACAGGGTGCTGGGCCTGCTGTTTTACGCAGGATAGGAGGATTACAGGAGGATTTCTGTAATCTGACAGTCTGTGTTCACTGACTACCCCAGTTACAGTGGTTAGACATACTTAACTTTCAAAATAGAAAATTACATATTGCAAAGCTCTGTTTCTATGTTTTTTTCCATCTGAGATCTCTTGCATTGTGCTACTACCTATTTTTCTGAACTGAAACAATGAATGTCCTAGATCTTTCTAACAGCACATGCCATAAGAACAAAATTAGATATTTTGGCGGTCTGGACATTTTACCAGAGGCTGCTTTTCTTCTGTGTCCTTCCTTTTTCAGGAGTGAATTTCGAAATTGCTGGACATGTTAGGTTATATATTCTTCTCCTCTGACTTGTATATTGTAAGATCTGACCTGGCCAGTATCTTAGGGTGGAACTGCTCCACCACTTCAAAAGCCAAAGGGCACCAAAGGTTTCCAATCTGCAAAACTGGCTTTCATTAAAATGAAACATATGGAAAACTAGACCAAGGTGACTTTTTAAAGCAAGAAAAAGTAGACCCACTAGAATGGACAAATTAAATTATCTGAGAACAAACCTCTTTTTCCCTTCCTACAATGTCCTTGCACAGTGCTCCTTCCTACTGCTTTTCACTTCCTAATACAGCAATTTTCAGTACTCTCTGACTTACAGCTCCTCAGGCCCATAAACAGCCCCTGTGGGGGTGTCCTCTCTCTCAGGCCCAGGGCTGTCTGTGGGCTGCTCTCCTGCATGGAAAGCAGTGCAGCACCCAGCCCCAATTACAGCAAGTATCATTCTACTCTGCCACTTTACATTTACTTGCAACAAATGCATGTTTCCACAAGCAAAGGTATTTTCATAGCACTGCAGTTAACGCTGTTTTTTTCACTGAACCTGACCAAACAGTTTGCATGGAGAAATTACACTGAAGCAGCAGAGGAGAGTGTCTGTTGACTTTGTCAGTGAAAGTAAATCTCTGTGGGTTTATTGTTCTTCTAGAAAACTTCTACATTCTGCTGCTTCACATTCTCTTTGCATGACTCAAGGATCCTTGATCCTGAAGGGATATAAAGTTTGGCAACTTTATTTTCTGTTACTTTCCGGCTTTCTATTAGCTGTTACTGTGAAGATATTGGATTTTTTCTTTGATCCATCAGAAGAAAATCAATATTTCTGAAAAAAACAAGCAAAGAATTGTCTACTGATAATCGCTGTTCATTTGACTTTTCCCATTATTTGGAAGACAGAAAATGCCTCATTCTGCTGTAACATACTTGTCCTAACACCAAGTATTCTCCAAGATTTTCCATTTGACTGCTTAATCTAAAAGATTTCCTTTTGTTTTAGCTCAGGCTCTGTAGCAGTCACACCATATGTGAAAGCAAACATTGCAGATTTCCTGTACAGTGATTAAGACATGACTAAGTTATAAATCAAACCTCAGATGGGCTGGAGCAGAAAGTCTTTATTAAGGGAAAAGGCTTTAAAAAGCTATAAACGTCAGAGGTGCATCTCGTGTCCAAACTCAGCCATTTGCACATTCCCCAGAATGGAATCTGGCCCAGGAACCCGCTGTGTATGTGTGGCACAGGTGACCTGTGCTTGGGCAGTAAAGCCAAGGTTTCTGACACATCCTGTGTTTCCTGGCTGGGCCCATATGGATGAGCAGCCGCCCTTGGCACGGCAGTGGGTTGTGCAGCCTGTTGTGCTGCCTGGTGCACAAATGGTGGAGAAATGAGCCGAGGAGACTCTCCTAACATCCCATTCCTTTTCCTGCTTTGCCCAAGCAAAGTTTTCAAATCTTATTCCTTACCTCTCAGTTTGCTGTTATTTGTTAGTAAGTGTTGCCAAATAAGCTGGAAAAAAACCAAAATACTTCCGTTTAGTTAATAACCCAAATTTCAATTAGAAAAACTTGCATAATGGTTTGAGGCGAAGTAAACCACGGCATGAAAAATGATTTCCACTAGAAAATTTGCAGTAAGTTTCCTCACATAAATACAAAAAGATCTTATTAAATTAAGGAGGGAGAGACAAAATCAACAAAAAAAGTATATGAAGATTGATTATATTCAATCATCATGATATATATTGTTCTTTTTTCCCCTGAGGTCAAAGAGTAAAGCTGATTTAAAAATTCTGTTCATCTGCCTATATTAAAATTGATCATCAGAAAATCTTGATCTCCCTCAAATCAAATCCCCCTTGGTAGTCTCTCTGAAGAGCAGATGGGAAGGCATTATAACTGACATGTCAACAATACTGTAAATGGCTTTTCATACTTCAGAGAAGACAAGGATGTAATCAAAATTCCACACTTAAAAAGCAAGGCAAAGGAAGCAAGACAGCTGCTATAACTAGATCTGCTAAAAATAATATACAAACTTAAAAAAATATAGAAGCAACTTTTCTAAGAAACAAGATACAAGTTCCCCCACAGGGCATGAGGGAGCTTAATCAGTGGTTCAGTGCCACAGAGAGTAACAATAGATAGCATCCCTCTAGAGTACTGGCAAAACAAAAGACGAGATGGGTGTTTTTAGGGACCTTTCAACATACTCACTGCAGAAATCTCACAGGGTGCTGTTACTTTGCTGTAAGAAAAATGTTTTATTCCTTAAAATCTACTCACTTAATTTAGGCATATTCAGAGTGAAATCAGAAAATACGAGCTCAGCTGGTCTGTCTCTAGTCTAGTCTATGTAGAACTGAGTGACAGCAGTGGCAGTAGTTCCAGATTTTACGGTTAAGAAATGGTGTGACTACCTCAGTCTCCTGGAGTGGACTCCCAGGACCTCAGTGGAAGCACGAGGTGCCCTTTGCTGAGGAGTCCATGTCAGAGATCACCGTGCTGCCCCACTGAAACAACCTGCCCTTGTCCTGCAGCCCTAATCCAAGGGGCACAGACAGCCAGGTGAAAAATCCAGTCTGGCAGGGAAGGTGCTCTTTGTTCAAAAGCAGTTCTGTTCCTCAAAAGACAGACAAAAATTTTCCATCAAAAAATGCCAATCCAGCAAACTTTTGCAAGGGCAAGTCAGTTTAGTCAACCCTTATGACTGAAACTTTCTGGCTCCCAGCCCTCTTGCCTGCCTCCTTGCCATCCCATCTGTCCCAGCTCTTCACAGAATTTCCTGGTTTCCTGCAATAAAACTGGCAGCCAGAATGTGCCACCCTGAGCAGAGATTCCCAGGGCATCATCCCTGCAAAGAGGGCAGCCATCTATTTATTTTTGTTGTTGTTGTTGTTGTTGTTATTTTAATAGAAACATACATTCAGAAGAGTCAATAAAGACCATGCTGAGTATCCAGGTGCCTTCATTAATGTTTCTGTCTCCCATCATGTTACAGCCCGGAGTTCCAATATAAGCATCAAGAGAAGCATCTCAAAAATATAGCTTATTTCCTCGCTAGACATGTTAGAAGACGTATTTATGGCCTGAATAGATACTGTCAGGGCTCCATTACCAATGCCAAAAGCAACCAGACAAAATTAGAAGTGTTAGTGTTTTGTATAATGATTTCTAAATATTCGTCTTTCATGGAAAAGAGACCTTTTCCAAGTAAGATGAGAGGTAAGAAATACAAATCAGAAAAGAGGAAGGGAGTGGAGAGGATTTAATTCAGAGAAAAAAAATGGAGTTTTTCCCCCATAAAAAAAAAGTATTTTGTAATTGTCACAAGACTTAACACTAGGATATGTCCTTCTGCACTGGTGAGATACCCCGAGAGCTGATATTTTTGCTTCCTATACATTTTGCAAAAAATCAAAACTGCAGAAGATTTGATTACCTCCCTGCAAAATGTAATCCTTAATATTTAATTCCTGTTAAATTCCAGCAGGAAGAACCTTTGGGAATCTATGATTTTTTGCACTAGAAAACTGTTTTGGGAAGGAAGTTCAGCTAGGTCTAGTTCAGCTTCATGTTAAAGCAGGGCTAACAATAATGCTTTTCTTTTTTCTTGAGATAATAACTTACATAAAATCAAATTGCTACATATAACAAGTATAGTCCCAAAAATGTCAGAAATCAAACAAAACCTACTCAAAGATCAGATATTCCAGCACGAACATCCATACTTCCATGTAAATAAAACTGTCCCAGTCTGCATAACTTGCCCCTTGAATACTAAGTTTGTTCCCCACCCACACAGCTATGCGTAGTTGCTTTCCCAAGAAGGATTTTTGCAGGAAAGGAAGATCTTATACTGGTATCCCTCCTGAAAAAAACAAACCTCTCTCCTATTTATTAACTGTTCATTCTCCAGTAGGTAGGTAATTAGGGAGATTAAAGCATGCTTTTATACCCAGCCTAATTAGATAACTACATTAACTGAGCCACTTACTATCTCATTCATTTCTGAAGCTGCTGATGTTTATAGCACTTCAGTGATTGCAGCAAATGGCAGTAGTGCAAGTATTTATTTGCCTTGCTACAGCCTTTCCATGGCTTTGAGATATTGATTTATGTTGAAAGGACTTCTTCCATTGTAAGGACTGCAACCCTTTGAGAGCAGCCAGGCTATTTTCTGTGGGTGAGGTGCTGACAGCCCTCACCGAGATCAGCACCAAGATTTCTCATGGCTCTCCATGAGCCCAGATGATTTAATCAAGAACAGTGCTATTATAATGCAATACAAACATTAATTTTAGTGATTTATATAGAGCACCTCTGCTGTCGTCTTAGCCCTCATGAAAGAGCCATCAATTACCCAATAGGAGTTTCATGAAAATAACTCCTGGCTTGATTGCAAATACATGTTTAACATTTTTCGAATCCAGCCACTAGAAGTTTTAAGACATAAATTTTCACTTAGTTTTTCATCTGCTGTGAAATCAGTTTGCAAAGCTTACTATTTTCCCAATGCTCCTATAAGTTGAGTTTCACTACCAACTCAGACACACACGCTTCAAATTCATAAATAATATCAGAAGCAGCAACTCAAAATACTGTCTAACAGACATCACTTGATTAAGCACCCATTTGTTTGAAAGCACTATTGCTTCAGCATAAAAGAAAGTTTTCCCCATTTTATTTTTATTTTTCTCTCACTTGTAGTAATTAAATATAATTTAAATTCTGCTTTTTAATAACTATTAAATTATTAAAAATAAGGAAAATAAAATTTACCCGATTCCTCTACTTTATAACTGAATCTGAATTTAAGCTATTCATCTTCATGTTATCCAAATGGCAGAGCTTCATTTTTCATCTCCTCTCAGGTAAGAAACAACCAAGATTTTATAGTGAAAAGAAATGGCTACCTATGAAATATTTTTTTTTCAAATATTCAATTCAATCAATAGCAGAAACAGAGCAGATCTCCATAAACATTCCAAACTTTTTAAACTTTGCTCAGTCACAGTTCTTTGCAGTTACATAATTTCAGGAGTACAACAGAGAAGCTTCAGTGGAAGATGAAAAGCTAGAGTGTGCTGCACAGACAACAACAACTCAAATTTGTACAAGATAGAGCTTAGCTCAGCAGATGTGTATAGACAGAGGTAAAAACTCAAAAAGAAAAAAAAGCTCAAAAAATAAGTTCTGTAAGAAGTAGAGCTATGCAGTCCTCTCTGGATTTTAACATTGGATTTTATCTATATCCTCTCAAAATTAAAAGGGTTTTTCCCCCATCTCACATCGCACAAGATGCATTCTAGATAAATGCATCTTCTCCTTGCCACAATAAACTTTAAAAAAAAAAAAATAGCTAGGCAAGTTATTTGTTATATCCATGAGGTCTTGGTGAGATTCCCAGGGTTCCCTGGGAAGGAGCAGAGCCTGCAGGAGCACTCTGGAGAAAAGGGCAGGCAGGACCCAGAGGAAGCACAGGAGTATGTGGAGTAGGGGAAGGGGGCAGAGGCAGAAGCAGAAACACAAAGAAATAGAGCAGAAAGAGCTGCTCAGGGTAGAACTTCCCAAGGACTAATGGGAACTGAGCAGAGTTTACTGGTGCCAAAATTTATTGAGTCAGACATTGCAAAGCTTTAGTCTATAGACTCAGCTGCAAAGACTGGAGAACTAAGCTCTAACTCAGGCTCTGCTTGCTCTGCAATTTTTGGGGTTTTTGTTTTAAACATTAAATCACTAAGTTTTTCTAAGAAAACATTTTAGAAGGGCATGGTTTACAGCACTGGGGACACTCTGGGCATCTCACTCAGAAGACTGTCTAGGCAGGTCCACTTCAAAGCTTTATCTGCCCTGGAGCACCATCACATCAAAAAATAAATTAGGAAATTATTTTTTTTTATCATTTGAATGTGCATCTCTTAGTAGATGTAAGCAAGGAATGTCAATTTTGTCAATATGTCAATTTTTCATTGTTATTTGTTCCTCACAAAGTCCTTTCTTCTTGACCCCCACTCTCCCAAAACGTAGCTTTTAGCGTGGCAGTTACAATCTAGTGAGAATAGTTTGCAGCCAGAAAAAGAGTTAGATAGAAGACAACGGTCAGATCAACAGGGCACACGTAAAGGAATTGGCGTTGCTGCTGTAAGGTGGTATTGATGAAAGTCAGAAAGCAAGGAAAATTACTGAAGGAGAACTTGGTGCTGCAGTAGGTCACAGAAAAGTATTGGATTTTTTTAAGTTAGCCTGGCCCAGAGCCACTCTGCTAATTGTTACTTGCTGTGAGCACCCAAATTTCTCCTATTACTGCTGTTTGGGAGTAGAAGACCAGGGCTGTGTGAATTGCAATCACGCCAGCTCTCTGAGCATTCAGAAAGTGCACAAAAATATTGACCAGGGATCTGTCACAAACACTGACTTTTCCCTGAACGAGGTTATATATCAGCTTACAATTGTCAGTGCTGAATCTTTATGTTCAGACAATAATTATGTCGGATATATAGTATTTTTAAAATTATGTCTTTCTGGAACCTTTCATTCAAAATTACCCCCCTGCCAAAGCTGAGTTTCACCTTCCTTACAGCACAAATCACACCACAGTCTCCACCATTAATACAGCCTGCATCATTTATAACTGTCACTAGCTACATTTACCCCTAGTGGAGACAGTCATAAGCTTGAAAAATACTCCAGAGCATTGTTTCAGAATTCAAATTTGCAGTGTTTGGGGTGGGGAAAGTTCTCTCTTTCCTGTAATACAATTAATCCAAAACTGAACCATATATCATCTGCTTTTATTACATTTACTTTTATCTTTTGCTTCACCAGAAAAATAATTTTAAATTCCTAACTGGATTTATCTGCTTGGGTTATGAATTCCCAAAAGATTGCTAAAAGTCAGATTATTTGCAACTGTAGTAATTTGGCAAAATTGCAAACTAATAGGTGCAATTTGTATTGGGACTGAGCATTAGAAACTCCCCGGAGTGCAAACTTGCAAAAATACAAGTAAAGAGCATTTGTGATACAATACCTTTTCAGGAGTAGAAATTTTATTTTCACTGAAGCTCAGAACAGATGGGAATAAATGACACCTCACTTCACAAAAAAAAAATCTGTATTTTTTGAGGAAAACATAAAACTTCCTTGCCTTTGCAGCATAAAGCTTCCTCTCTCTTGGAAAGGGGGGAAGGATGAAGAGATACAGAAAGAGCTCAAGATTTCAGACTACAGCATTTAACAAAACGTGAACAAGCACATCACACACATTGAAACTACAGAAAGACAAAAGGAAGAACTTTATAAACTGGTTTGAGTGCCTGTGTCTCCCACCCTAGTGAGGCTGCTGGGCTGCCCTAGCCGTTTACAGAGAAGCACAACGAATACAATGTTAATAACTGCTATTCTTGTAATACTACACTGTTACTAACATCAAGTAAGTGCAAAATACTTCATCGAGGTGATTTATCCAACCAGACCGATCTCACTTTCATGCATACAGTGCCAAGCTGGAGAAAAAGCACCTAAGAAAAATGAAGTATTAGTCAATGCTTAGTTCCAATGCTCCAGCAGAAAACACTGATTCACTGCCTGCCTTCCAGGCAGCGTAAAACATGTCTGTCTGCAGCTATTCAAAAGCTCGAGGAGATGTTATAATTACTGCACCACTGGCCAAATCCTCATTTTTCACAGGCCAAATAAATTCCAGGACCAGACTGGACTCTCTTCTGCCATGAGTCAGTACTTCAACTCATTGCAGTAACAATGGCATGAAGACATTATTTAAAGAGGTAACCAAAAGTTTTAAGTAGGACTATGGAATAAAATTGAGAGAAAATAGGCCATTACAACCAAACTGTAAAATAATCATTTTCTGATATTCTTTGTTGACACATGCAAATGATTAAGCTACTTAAAGCTGAAATATTTTCTTCCTTTAATCCCCAACTACAACACCTTGGTAATGCATAAGTACCAGTCCTTGAGGGTTTTGTTCATATGTATAGTCCAAGATATTTAATGCATCATTAACCCAACATTGTTTTAGTTTCTAGAAACAGTGCAGCTGTAATGTAAATGGCTTAAAATAGTTTATTATTTGAAATTATTTGCAATCTTCAAACTGAGGCACTTTCCTCAAATAAAATGAAAAGGAATAATTGAAATGTCAGTTATTGCAGTCGTAACTAAATTTATTCAATTGTCTTGCTTTCAAGACACATGACTAGAAAAAAAGTCCCTAATAAAATGCTTGTATTAAAACAGTGACTAAAACTTATGGAAAATGAAGTAGTGCTTGTCTATTTCTCTCATTGAAAATGAAGTTGCTGTTCCTCCTAGTTTTGTCTCAATGGTCATACCAGCCCCATCCATGCCAGCATCAGCCTACACAGAGTGCTTTATAAAGCACGTTCCAAATCACAGAATACATGGAACAACTGATCATGAAGTTGTCATCATATCAACTTGAAACTGTTTAGTAAAATAAATTGTGAATACTTTTTTTAATTGGCCTTAACTGAACTACATGAAAATACAGTTTCTTTCGATAATGTCCAGATATGATTATCAAAGCATTTGGAGTGGCAGAACAAGCAAAGATTAAGAGGAAGTCAGAACCATGCATTTAAAAATAAAGATTTCTAATTTGCAATTACAGCCTCAGACAAGAATAAATGAAGCAAACCACAGGGAGAAAAAATAATATTTAAAGCAACATTGTAACAAGCTCAGTATTTTTCCTCTTCCTAGAAGAAAATGTGATTCCTGGTTACACGTTCAGCTGCTAGAAGGGTAACCTGAAGAAGATGCAAACAGAACACAGAAACCAGTCTTAAAGAATTTGGGTTGCTTTCCATTTCTTTATACGTCAGCAGAAAAGTAGCTAACAGAAGCATACATTTTTAATTTGGAGACACACTACTAATATTCCCAGCAGGTTTTTATACAGTCTGCTATTTCGAAGAGTCACAGTAGATTGTCACTAAGTGGAATTTACTATATTAAAAGCCTTTTCAGTGAAATAATAATGACTGTTTGCTGAGACAATCTCCCACGTGAATCAGCACAGAAGAGACAAACATGTTCACCTTCCTCTAATCTGCTTTAAATTGCCATGTAGTCAGCTACATAAATCAGTACACCCAAACAGACAATAACTGTCTTTAACATACACATAACTGTGGATGCACAGTAGCCCCATTCCTACTTAATAGGAGCACCATTTGCAGCACTACAGTTAGGAATATGTCAGACAGTTCATTAGAGAAACCTGTTTACAGAGGTTTATAATTGTCTGCAGGCTGCAACACAGCACAAAAAGTTTCAGATGTGGTTTTTAAGGGCTTAACGTAAAATAAATAAAAAAGAGGAAGGGGAAATAACCTTGCTTCATAATTCCCATCTCAGATGCCAAACAGAAACAGCACAGGAACAGCTCAGAGTGTTCTGACTTTACAGATTGCAGCATGTCCAAGAAGATCAGTAATCCAGAGTATTTGTGATCATTACAGATTCTGTGGCATGTTTTATTATGGCTGAGAGGTGTTCATGACAGTGACATGCCCTACTTCTGATCAAAGAGATTATATCCTGCTCATACAATCTTTCTGGGCAGCTTCATTTGGACAGAAAGCCCATCCTTGCTGTAATCCAATCTATAACATTGTGGAGTTTATTAACAAGCCACTGTGGAGCACTCCAGAGACAGTGGTTCATTAGCAAGTTAAATTATTTTTTTATGTGATTATTTTTAGAAAGATCTATGGTAAATATCTCTGTCCTTTCATGTTCCTACAGTCAGATGAAAGTACAGAGGCTGTCCATACCACACAGGAGTTGGCTGCCTGGTACGTGGAGTACCGCTTCAGGGAAGGGGTGGGCAGACAGAGACAGGAGTTCTCAAGTGCTGCTAGATCTGGACCACGGGCCAGATCTATATCTCTTTTTATTTGACATAGGAAAGTTTAATTAGAAAGTTTGCAAGAGCAGTTTTAGAAGAAATTCAAGCACTTTCTTTTCAGGCAAGTCTGATGCTCTTAAAACTTCCGGTATATCTCCATTGTAATCACCCTATGCATCCAGAATTCCCAGTTCAAGGAAAAGATTGTTCGAATATAGGAGCCGACTTGAACCTTTATTTGAGAGGTCCATGGCCAGTACAGAGTGTCTAGTTAGTTTAATCTTTAATATCTGTGCTTTGTCAGCCAGGATAGCAAAGCACATCCCCTGATAGATATTTTTTCCACTCCCCACTCACCCTGGTAGGAGGGTGATATGCTCTCTAGACTTTGTGCAAGCCAAAACCAAATACAATTTACTGGCATTCAGCTCTCAGAGAATAATTACTTTCAGGGAATAGTCAGTAGGGGCTCTAAAGAAAGGGCTATTGAAGGCCCTGGGTCATCTTCAGAGTGATCTGAACAAGTCTATCTTCTCCAAGTGCTTTAGTATTGCTTGGCCTTCTGTGGGATGTGAATTAAATGTGCTCTTTTGCAGGGGAAGCACAAAGCTGTGCAGTTCTCAGTCACCATTCTGCAGAGCTGATAATAATTTTCCCTTTCACGATGACTAGCAGGAACTTGGAGACAATGCAGGCATCAAGGAGGCAGGCTCCACAGGCAGGAACAAATAAAGACAGGATTTTGTGCACTTTCTGTCATACCCGCTACATCTACAATGGCAAAAGGGCATTTGCTACTGTCAAGGCTTTTAGCCTTTTCCATCACCTTACAGCTCACGCTGCTCTAACTTAACTCTGCAAATCAAGACAAACAGATAGTTAACATCATTTCGCACCGCAGGCAAAAATTAATTTTTCATGTTTTAAAATATGATTTTTGTGACAATTACACCCTGTTCTGAGAGGTCTATCTGTGTGGTACGGAGGAAACCACTAAAGCCCCAATGGAGGTCCCAGTGCGCATGGAATCAGAGAACTAAACTACAGGCTTGGTATTGAGTCTCCTTCTTGTTCAGTGAAATCATCCTGCTACAGGTGGCTGCCATCTCTCTGCCATACAATGATTAACATGTTTTCTAATACAATTTTCGGGTGCCAGCTTGCAGGTCCAGTAAAAAAGCATACTCTCCTTCATCGGGACGTGCCAGCCTACTGAACCTTAGAAGACCTGAACATGAGCTATCCTCTGCCAAATAAATTTCCTTGACAGCTGAATAATTCTCCTTTATCAAAGAACAGGAGTCTGTTCACCTGCCTTGAGTCCCCTTGACAGGAATGCATAAGGGCAGTAGCGTCTTTTGAATGCTGAGTTGCAGGAAGGTCTGATCACATGGCAAGCATCAGCTTTTCTCCTGCACACCAGGAGCGGTTGTCAGCTTGGGGCTAAGAAGGGAAGGATGAAAGTTTGGCCACAAGCCTGAAGGGTGAAGATCATTTGTAACCCCTTCTAAAGCAAGATCTGAATCGATATTTCTTAGCTTTTCTCACTCTGCTTTTTTTTTTTTTTTCCCTTTGAGTAGTACCTCTGCCCAATTTTACAGGAAATAAAAACTGCAACACTGCAGTGGAAGAGGTAGGTGACCAGATAGAGAGCCTCTGGAGTATCTACCTCGCATTATCACACAATTACAGAACTATAAGGCAGATTGTTCAAAATATGAAAAACTAGAAGACCCAAGATAAAAATCAAAGCACATCTGTATTTTTTAGCTGAGGACTTCACAAATTGTGGTAGTTTTTCTCACTATTCACTGTTCTCTGTAAACCATCACTTTGTAACAAGGGCTGATCTTGAGGTCTGTTTTCTAGCTCAGCTCTCGAAACAAAAAAAAAGACCTTATTTTAAAGCAGCAAATCACTTTTTAAATGTTGCGTGTGAGGGGACCAAAATCAGTTTGAGTGTGCAATAATACCTAAAAAATTTGACTGCATTTCAGACACAAATGCACACATCAGTGAAAATGGAACTAGAAAGCAAATTCTATTAGAATCATCTACAGAAAAAAACTAAGGCATTCTGTTGCAAAGCTGTAGCACCAGCTAGCTCAGGGAAACCCTTAACCTAAACAAAAATGCCAAGAAGACTTGAAAAAATATGCAGTAACTTGTAGTCTGCATTTTAAAATCATTAAAACTTAATTTGAATCCACTTTGCAAGCACACAGTGGGACACAACACTTTGATCACTTTCCTATAACCATGAAAAACTTTTTGTATAAGCTGAGTTGAGCAAATTTAATCTCTGGAAGACCACAATCAACAGAAATTTCCATTCACAGATCACTTTCTGCAGAAGAGCTGTATTGTATTATCCTCCTGGTAGGGAGTGGAGCTTAGACCTGAAATCTGAGCCCTGTTATAGATGGATGGAAGTGAATTTTGCACACTTTGTTCTAGTGTTTGTCAGATTGCCTGTTCAGACACATGGCAGTTACAACATTCATTTCCCAAGTACTTGCACAGCTGGAATGTTCAGACAAGCACAGGTGAAGAAACGAAGGTGAGGGCAAGAATTACATTGAAAACATGGCATGATATTTCTGTTTTATGCCTTTTCATCTCCAAGACGTAAGAAACAGATATTGTAACCTTTATGTCCAATCTGTGACTCTGCTTATCACTACATATAAGAAAAAAAATATTTTCTGATTGCAATTTTATGAAAATGTAGAACCTAAAAAATCCTGCATCCTTCTCGAATCTGGAGGCTCTGACTCATCTGAGACAATACAGTGCCCTCTGCGGGTTCTGGTCGTATATTACAACCCCAGGATATACTTTGGAGTATTGTAAAATTCTATCTACTAATCTTTGTAATTACCCTGTAAGTACTGTAAGTCGAAAGGAAGACATAAGCTAAATAGAAATAGTCTCTTAAAAAAGTAATATTAATTTTGTTAATTTATCTAAAAAAGGTGGAATTATAATCTATGATAATATGCAGTTCTAAAAGTCTTCTATGAAGACAGTCTGAGAGAGTCGGGGTTGTTCAGCCCGGAGAAGAGAAGACTCTGGGGAGACCGAAGAGCACCTTCCAGTACCTAAAGGGGCCACAAGAGAGCTGGAGAAGGACTCTTTGTCAGAGAATTTAGTGATAGGATGAGGGATAATGACTTTAAAATGAAAAAGGGTAGGTTTAGATATTAATAAGAAACTTAACCATGAAGGTGGTGAGGCCCTGACACAGGCTGCCCAGAGAAGCTGTGGATGCCCCATCCCTGGAAATAATCAAGGCCAGGTTGGATGGGGCGCTGAGCAACCTGGTCTAGTGGAGGGTATCCCTGCCAATGACAGAGGAGTTGAAACCAGGTGATCTTTATGGTCTCTTCCAACCCAAACCATTCCATGATTCTGTGAAATGATTCACTACACAAGTGATGGAATTGAATGAAAGCATAGAAAACACATAACTGCTATTGAAGCATGTGTTCTCCAAAAGTGCCTGCTAATAGTTTTTACAGGAATTCTACTTGGTTTGATTGTTATTACCTTTAGCAGGAGCATATACTATTACAAATTCCCTTAGCATTTAAAAAAGTCAGAAAGGAGATTAAATCCCATCATACCAATTTGTACGAAGCTTTTCCTTCTGTAGAACCTGGACACATACAAGCTAAACACTTAAAACCATAACCACTTTGGCCATAACACTTAAACACACAGCCAGAAACTCAGAGGTGGTAACACATGAAGCAGTTCAAATATAGCATGAAAAACTTGTTCCTTGGCCTACTTTTTCACGTAATACAGAAGAGATATTAATTAGCTTCATTTAAAAAAATAAGTATTCATGATAAGTTAATTCAGCATCTTTTTAAGGGATTTACCAAAGTAGATGAAATTCTATTCATGGCATGGAAAAACTTAGTGAACTTCAGTACTTATATTTAATAGAGTTGTTGTGCAGTAATACATCACAGTAAATTTTACCAGCAAACAGATTGATGAGTGACAGAAGTTAGTTTCTTTTTGAATGTGTAAAATCCAGACAGAAAAAAACAAAGGTTTTTTTTTTTTCAAGGAAGCAAGGAAAAAGATTAATAATGTTGTCATTTTCCTTCCATTGTATACAGTATGATTCAGTGGCATGAAAACCTCTCTTAAATATATCACTGAACGAGGGGAAATGTCATTGCAATAAAAGTCAATTTCAAGACTGCAAAAAGCATGTTTTATTGAGATAGTTATGCCCTGTATCAGATGCATGGCAAACTGTTATCTGGAATTTATACACATGTGTGCATGAATGTGTAATAAACAAATGTGTAATGGTCAGTTTGCTTTATGTAGCAATTCTTTCTAAGGTGCTGAAAAGGAAAGTTCTAGATAGACACCCAAATCATTTCAGTAGAATTTCACAACTTGGGAAGAGCACAGCAAACATCTGCGAGCTCATCAGACATAACCACGAACAAAAAGACACCCTGAGAAGTCAGAGAGCAAAATGGAGTTAATAACCAAAGTGGCAGAGCTCCAAAAAGCAAACCTGGTCAATCTGTTTATAACCTCCCATGAATATCAACAGACACTGACTTTGCAGACAAATCTAAAGGAAATACTGTCCTTATTAATGTGCAACCTTTTGACAATTTCAACATTAAGAGGAGCAACATTCCATTAATACTTTAACCCTCTAGATTTTTTTTCCTAATATGCCACTGCATTTTCTCCTAAGAGAAAACTTGTGATTTTGCTACCTTTCCACTAAATGCTGAATGTTCCCAGCAATCTTGGGTGTCTAACAATCCATTGTTTCTCTCCCTTTTGTTTGCTACTGTGATGGGAAGAATAAGGCAGAAATCTTAAAGGCAATATACTGGATAAATGCTGTTATCCCACCAGATCCCTTAACCAGCTGGGTGCTGCAAACTGCTCTGAGCAGCAAAGTCCAAAAGATGTCAATGCCCCAAGATTCCAAGGCACATCAGGAGGTTATCACTAATCACCAGCTGGGAAGCTGCAATCTGACTATTTGTTGTCTTCTGAGAGGACAAGACAACCATGCAAAAGTGGGTAATGAGAGCTGTAACACTTTTCTGATAGCTGTCCTCACAGTGAGTGTCAGCATGCGAAGGACTAAAAGTTAAATCAGAGAAGTAATAGGTGATGTCAGTGAGAGCAGCAGCTGTCACTCTGCTGCACAAAGCCAGGGAAAAAAAAAAAGATTTGTTTAAAAAAAAAAAAAAAGAAAAAAAAAAACACCACACAGAATCAGCCTCATGGTCCCACTGGATAAAATTATGTCAGGAAGTGAGGAATGAGAAGCAAATCGTTAGCTCATGTGAGAGGGTACACTGGTCATGTGGTGTGTCCCTTTGAGAGTGGGCTGCAGCACAGACTGGCTCCTTGACTGCAGCTCTAAGAGGATTCAGCTCCCACAGCAAAATAAACACAGGTTACAGTGACATGTCTGCAGTGCTGCTGAGGAGAAGATACACACTGCACTACAGGAGAAAAGGCAGGGATGTTTCACCCAAAACCTACCAGGATAAAATGGCACGTTCTGATTGCAGCTATTCGTTGAGCAGGAGGTTCTCCGTTACATAAACGAAACACTGACACAGCTCAGCCTACCCTCTGTCTTGCCAGCGCTTCTTCCTGGCAATGGGAGTCTTCGCCAGGTTACTGCAGGGTTGTACTGCCTTCTGTGATTACCGTTTACTGCAGGGGTTATATCCTCCAGGTATTCTTGCCCTGGGACAACGAGTAAGGATTCAAGAATTAGACAGCTGCTGTGATGGTCAGGTTGATGTTCTTAGGGAAGGCAGATTTTCCTGCTTTTCTTCAAAGCAGACTTTCATTATTTTGTTAGCACAGCGTGAATTGATCCGTGTGACCTCAGGCCCCTGGCTTTCACTTCATGATTTAATGTTAAAGAAAACCCAATATCTTACCCTCTGACTTTCACGATCTGGACACAGCAATCCAGGTATACCTCAGGAAATGGAATGATTATGCTCCCACAAGTGTGTGTCTATAATTAGGAGCACAGCCTGTAATTTACCAAGTGAGCTGCTCAAAGATGATTTCTCCATTGCAGCCAACTCATATTCCCAGCCAAATCTCTGGTCACAGGAGGAATTCCAAAATGGGTGATCAGGCAGCAGCCAAAAAAATACAAATAGGGTTCCAAATAGAGAAGTTCATCAGTAATTAGCCGTGTGTTAGAAAACAGACCCAAATCCATATGGAAATGAAACGCATACTTTCACTCTTGATAATGAGTGAAATATCTAGCATCCTGTTAGAATTACAAATTTGGATTTTTTTTTTTTTAATGCATCTTTCATGATCTCTGCATTGTTACTTGAGCACAGAGATGCATAACCTCAGTGCAGCTGCTACTGATACATCAGAGACGTTACATTACCTGTGGCCCACACTCTCCATGGCCCCTGGGTGAAGCCAGGTGAGCTGCAGAGCTCGGTCTGTTTGTCACAGCACTCACCTTGAGGGCCTCTCACAGAATTGCCCTTCTCCTCTTTTTTCTTCCTCAAATTAGGTGAAAGCTGAACACTCCCAAAACAAGGAGGACCTGGCAGAGGAACACAACAGCCAGTGTTCACACATCATTGTCATGCATTTAACAGAAATGCTTTTGTCACAGTAAGGCCAGTTTTGACTGAGGCACTCTGACATTAAAAGAAACAAAAAAGAGAAAAAGAAAATGACAAAAAAACCACTTTTGTCTCCTTTAGAGCAAGATGAGTATGTCCATTCCCATTTTACCCACAGGTAGAGAGAAGACCTCCCAGGAGCACTGAGCATCCAGAGGAAAGCAGCATGCCCGGAAAAGATCCCAAGACTGCTCTAGAGTTGCTGAAAACCTTATGGGCATGGAGACAAATGGTCCTGTCCCTAATTCAGTCTGGGCACCACACACAACACGATTCTGTTCAAAGCCTCCCTAGAAGCCTCTCCAGTGCTCTATTTATTTTGTTTGTTTGTTTTATTTTCAAGTTTTCTCCATTCTACTTAACTCCCCAATCCCCCCCACGATTCTTAGCCAAATTCACACTGAATTTATGCACAGATTATATTGTTTTCCTCTAGAATTTAGGAAGAAAAAAGTGCTCATTAGAAAAGCCATATGGCCTGTTGCCATGATTCTGCAGTACCCTCCAGCATTAAGTATATATTAAGTCATGCCAAGAATACGATCATAAATTTAAGACCAGCTTTTGGAGAGAATATAATGAGCTGATCCCTTGTTGCGTGTAGATACACCTGATTAAAAATAATTTTTTAATCAAAATAATGGAGACAGATTAAAAAAATGCTTCAGTTATAGCTGTTTGTATTCTCCTTACTGGCTTTATAACTTAAGCCAATTACATAGCAGCCAGTTGCTGGAAGTGTTTTGTTTAGTGCACCATCCTTTGACTTTACAGGGACACAGGCAGGATCCTGTCGTGCATCTCACAAAACTTGTTGTACCGTGTGCTGGGTAAGAGTTCAGTGAACTTGAGAAGCCAGCCTTGATGCTGATGAGACCCACATATCTAACTCATAACAAAGTTCTTTTACTCCAGTGTTGTTGTAAATCAAGGAGCATCTGAAAGATTGAAAAGAAAAAAAATTCTCCACACTTTCACCTGAAAGTTTTGTGCTATCACAAGTATTTTTTGTAAAGCCTATTGTGTCTTTTACATGACATCTTCAGTTATTTTCAGAGATCCTTTCCCACAACAAACACCTTTTCAAATAAGAAAAGGAATATTATGAGTTATGAAACAGTCACAAAAACAGAAAATATGCGGAAATGCCTGGAAATAAAAGGCATTACTACACAGAATTTTGTAACTGATTTAAAACTATCTATTTCCTGACCTATTAGCTGTCTTCTGAATACATATGAGGTCTCAGTGAAGTCATCAGGACTCCACTAGAGCTCAGATGTTTGTTCAAATGGCCCTGACAAGAGCAAAGCCACCAGGCTTTAATTGTCACCCAATCATAACAGCAAGGATGCTTCAATGGATAATCTGGAGCCTTCTCAGCTATATGCATATTTTAACTTGGGCAAAAAGCTAATTTCAAATTTTATACATATATATATATATGTATATATATGTATATACATAGCACAGAGCTACAGAAAGTGTAGCTGAAATAATTACAAATCAGAGTTTATCTAAGAGATGAGTCTTGTCTAAGCAATACTTCTGTTATGACAATCCCACCTACTTAAATGCCAGCATAGTTTACACTAAAAAGAGAGGAGAAAAGAGGACTTTTGTACTAAGTCGGCTAAGAAGTGAAATCATAATCCTGTTGGAAGGGGGCAAGTACGGGCAGGTTGATCGAACAGAGTGAGGGGCATGCCTAAAATGGGGAGGGCGGAGTTATTACAAAGAGATGAAATCAAGAAGAGGAAAGTAAATTATGGTATCAGAGGAAAGTATGGGATTTTTATCTGGAGGTTGTTAGAAATGTAGGTAGGGAGAGGGAGAAGCTTGTAGCAATGAGCTTGAGCACAGTGAGCTTTGCTGAGCAGCCTCTCCAAGGAGCACAACAAGGACATGGTTAGTGAAATCCAGCAAACTAGAACAAAGACATATAGCAGCAAAGGATGTTCACTGTGTCTTATTCACTAGTGAATGTGGACATTATTGAATACTAGTTAAGCTCAAACATTTACAGGAATAATGATTCTAAAATCTGCACTACTCTGAGCAGAGCTAGAACTCACTTCTACAATCTCCCAAGTGGAGGAAAACCAACACTGAAGTCTGGAACTTTTGAAATGTTGTTTATATAAAGATCTGCTGCCTCACATGTGCCTGCTGAATCTGGACGTGGGTAGTGACAACCACAAGCAGCTGATCTCTGCAATTACACTTTTGGTAACTCAAATCATATCAGAATGCAACAGGCAGTCAGACATCAGCTGACATGCAAATACCAAAAGCAAATCACAGTAACTCAGAAAAGTGAGATGAAATTAAAGACAGCTTGCTTCTGTCTACAGCTCTAAGGAGACAGAAAATACATAACTCACTGCCAAAATCCTGTCCTGCCATTCTGGGCTCTCATATGCCACAATTATTCATAACATTTCTGTGCCTTCAAGGAGCCAAGAGCTGACTGTCTCCAAGCACTCAGTACTTGAAATACAAGGAATCCCACAAATCCCAGCATAAAGCAACTGCTGCAGTTTCCAACCAAACCAATGGACTCTTCCTCAGTCTATGTTTGTGCTTTCCTTTGGGTGCACTAAACACCAGATTTTAAAACCTGACTTTTCAGTTGGATGCTGACAGCATTCAGTGGCTGGAAAGCAAATCCAAGTGCCCTCCTGAGAAGTACCATTTTTGTAGTTATTGATGAAAATCGGTTTTGCCCTGGCACAAAGTAATATTCTGCATGTACTCTTTGCCAGTAACCATCTCTGAGCCTAAATATGACTGATTACTCGGGCTAATGGCTTGTCCACAAAGTGAGTCACACTGTTCAAAAGTAAGTGTAATTATTTTCAAACCAGGCTAATTTTTTAAATATAGAAGGTTACAAAGAGTTGAGTTTAATTCAGATGCAATTTGACTTTTAGAAGTCAGTAAGGGGTGTGCTGATACTAAACTGAAAATGAGAGTATTGAACAAAGGAGTTTCAATCAAGTGATGTAAATCAAGCCAAGTGTATATATGGGAAGGCCACACCTTGAGTCATACTTTAATCCAATTATTTTAGTAAATGTAGCAACTTCATGTCAACTTTAAAGATGCTTTAGAGGATCATGAATGGTTTATAGTCAAATGTTATTTATCCTACTTGAGGACTTAAGGTCCAGAGGGTGACTCATGAGAAGCATATTTAAATATCTTTTTTTCAGAAACTCATGACATTTTTCTCACACACAAAACCTCATTTCATCTAAAAAGTCAGATTTCTTTCTGCAGCTTTAATTACAAATGAAGTCCAAGTTGTAAGCAAAGGCAAGTCTATTTTTAAGGCTAAGATCACTGGCACATAGAAGAGCCACAAGTTTGTCCTCCACAGGCAGTTGAACACAATTTATAGCTGCTTGTGAAAAGTTATTTCAAACACCCTCAATTTTTGGTGCAATGTGTATCAATTAACAGAGACTCCTGATTTAATGAGAACAGCCTTTAGAATTTGAATAATAAATCATTCTTTAAGGTATCATGGACAAAATTCTGCTGCAACACCAAAGAGAAAAAAGCAACATAACCAGAGCTCAGCCATTATGCAGATTCCTAGTTCCTTGAATGAGGAAACAGCCACAAAATCCAATACCTAGATCTAAATCAAGACTTTACATTTAACTAAATTTTTTTCATTTAATTTTTAGTGCCACTGATAATCCTCAAGGATTTACAATTGATTAAAAAGTAGATGTCTCACCAGTCAGCGAAAAGTAGCTAATTAAAATTGCACATTCCCCTCATAAAATTTAAAAAAAATAAAATAAAAGATATTTTTATCAGACAAATAATTCCCTCTGCATAATTCTAGCATACTAACTAGGAAGAGGGGATAGACATACATTAATTGCTAATGGCTTCCATGCAACTTCAAAATTTACATTTCACAAAATAGGAAATCTGAACTCTTGAAAAGCCTAAGTCTTGCATCATAATATTGTCTCTTGTGGTTACAATAGTCAGAATCCGATAGGGCTCTTATATATTTTTTTCAACTTTTTGTTGAAATATTCTTTAGTGCCTGTGTTATTCCCATCATTTTAGCAGTTCCGTGTGTAATCATTTTCACCAGTTATTAAAAGTTGAAGGAAGCTTGAATTTCTGAATACCAGCTTTAAGTTAGGTAGCTTGTTCTCTGGTGTCTATTGAGGATCTAATAAACATGAGGAAGAAATTTGTGGGAGGAAAATAAACTCTCGATTTGACAAGAAAACAAGTGAGAAAATTAAGATCTGCAAGACAGAGATCTCATCAAATTACTAAAACCAGGCATGACACAAGTGAGAGGAGTTAGGTACCATGGTGATGGTCTGCAGTAGGCTCACGTGCTTCACTCTGTTGTTCAGTCAATGAAGTACTTTCCCAGAGATGACTTAAAGTATCTAGTTTTCCACGACTAATTCCAAGAACAGCACCAGCAGGCTGCTGTGAAACCAATCACAAAATTGCATTCTCTCCCTGTCTGAGCAGTTTTAGCTCTGTGGCAATGGCATGTTCGTGTTGCCTCTTTATTGAGAATGATCATAACAGTGACACATCCCCAGGGATCACGGGAGTACTGCTGTCCCTGGGTTGGAAAAGGCTTTAGCCAGTTCTGGTTTGCAGCAGAAGCAAACACCATCTGAAGACGAACATTTTCCCAGCTGTCTGTGGTAGGTTTTTGCTCAGCTTTTCAGCCACATCACCTGCATTTTCCAATACATTCTGCGTGATCTTCAGAGGATTTGAATAACTGACCTTTGCACAGCCACACAAAGCATCACAAATTCACAATTGAAAACTGGAAGTGTTTCTATACCTTTTAATGATATTCTAATTTTGAACTCCCTCTTTAAGAAGGTGTTTAGTAATTCTCCCTGGATTTTTTCTATATTCACTACATCACCAAGTAAAATCATTACACTAATAGTACAAATCATTGTTTCATGGTTAATTGTTGTTTCCTTCTTGCTCTAGTATTGCATTTACCCAGCCTGAGCTCACAAAAATGATGTTGAATAGTTTGCAAATGAAATCCACAGGACTAAAGTCCTTCTTGATATCAATTCAAACAACTTGCTACCATGCCCACTTCAGATATTTTCTTAAATTAAAAGAATTTCTCTTGAAATCCCCTCTTACTTCTTCTATAGGTATATTGTCCAAAAGTTGAATTCTTCTGATGTTTAAAAACTTGACTTTCAATCCAAATTTATTCATTGTCAATCCAAGCCCATTACTTGTGCCAACATTCTTCTTGCAAAACTCTTTCGCTGGAGTTTGTTCTTTGGGCATATTTATAAGGTAACCCATCCATTCTCAGGCTTTCCTTTCCTGAGTCAAACAAATCTTCCTCAGAATATGTGTTCTCTGTTCCCTGATGAGCCTCACAATTCCTTCTGCACCTTTTCCAGCCCGCACTGAGAGGGCTGTGCATATTTGCACTGCTAAGGGTTTACCAGGGCCTGGAGCGATGGCCCTCGGAGTCCTTTGCCCTCAGCCGGGGTGACAGGAGCAGCAGCAGCTCAGTGCCAGCCTGCAGGATGCCTGGGCAGCACATGAGCAGCAAACAAGTGTCCCACACCTGGGGCCCCACTGGCTCTCAGACCCACTGTGGCACAGCTCAAGGACTCACATCAGCAGGGTGCTGCTGGCATTCTGCGCTGTTAAAGCATCCCATCATACCAACCATCCATCCAGGACCAGCTGGTCACGGAGCCAGCCTGCATCCAGCAGAGCTGACACCAGGCATACAGCTAAATCACTCACATCTCACTGCTTCACTTGGCTCAGACCTGCCAGAGCCACAGCTGGCAAATCCTGCCAGAGCCCAGCTGGATCCACACAGTACTGAGCCAGGGATCTCTCACAGTGTGACCCCACTCACCTGCAGCTGAGGTTATGCACCCACAAAGAGCAGAGGGTCAGCTGCCTGCCATAAACATCCAGAAACATTTATGGCTCCATCATACTGATGTCTCATAGTCACCCAGGGCTGCTACAGTGTAGAAATCAAAATGGGTTTTATTCTGCATTTCCTGTGGGCCTCGGCCATTCATTTCTTCATTGGTTTATCAACAGGAAAAAAGTTGGTGTGGGTTACAATAATAAATTGCTTTCTGATCAACTATTAAATTTTCAAGATGGCTGTTTCTGGCCAGTAGCCAACCCCACAGGTCAGTAGGCAGAAATGTTTGACATGGGTGGCAGCAGGCACATCCTCCATGTCCCCCTAACACTGGGAATGCAAGAGCAACACGGCTCATCTGGAAGGAGACCTTCTCATTGTAATCCCATTCTGCTGAACCCTGAAAGCCTAATACAGTTATTTCAGTTATGTTCTGATACTCTATCCATCACTGCCTGCCACTTGCACATTCACAAACACAGACCATGCATTATACAAACTGCAGCCTGAACACCAGATTCTGAAATCCTTTAGCAGCTGTTTCCATTGACAATAATGCCATAACTCATCAGGGTGTTGAAACAGTGGTGAGTGCCTATGTGCCCCTCTGGCAACACGCACCTGCTGTGATATTTACCTTCTGCATCTTTCAGTCCCAGAGAAAAGTCATCCTCTCAGTCCCACTGTATTCTATAAAAAAGAGGAGCTAAATCATTAGAGCCAAAAGGAAGAAGCTGAGACCAGCTACATGTCACACGTAGTTTCTGACCTTGACAGAAGTCACAAATAGAGTCTGTAGGAACAGATGAGCAGACCATACTGGATAAATGAAGGAGATGGCACTGCTGTGATGGAGGAAAGAACAGAATAAACAGGGGAACAATGCAGAAAGTAAACAGGAGAACTGGGACTCATCGCAGGCAAGAAAAATGGGGGAATATGAGGAGGAGGAAAGCACTAGAAGAGTAGGAAAAAAACAAACATGGAAAACAAGGATGGTGAAAGAAAAGATGACTTTATAAATGAAAAGGATGAGTCAGAAAATATTCCTGATTTCATTTGAAATCAGTTCATTTGCAGAATAATTGCTTACAAAGCCGAGCGGATTTGGGCAGCTTCATAGCTTGAGATTGCAGGTCTCACAGGTGGCAAAGGGAACAGGAAACTTTTCATGCTATTAAAACAAACTAAGAGAGAATTGCAAAAAGAGATCTGAGACTCCTTCATTCCATAGAGTTACATGTACACTGATTTCTTCGTTCCTGTGTGTAGTGGGGAAGGGATCCTTTGAAATGGCTGGAGAGCAAGGTAATTTTTTTTTTTCTGCAGGAAAAAAAAGTTTTATTTTAAGTGGTCTCAAAGTTTAGAAAGCAAAATTTTGTTTTACAGAGCTTTTAAGAGATTGGTTATCATTTTAAAAAGAAACACAAGGGAAGGTGTGTTACTGTGTATGTGCTAAGCATGATTACACATCTTTCAGTGGCAGTTCTAGCATGAGCAAGTCCTACCACCATTCCCATTCTGCCTGCAGCTCATCCTTATCCCAGGCTCCCTCTCCTGGTCTTTTGGGACAGTGGTCAATGAGAGCCGTGTTGTGAAACAGATCCAGAGCACAGACCTGCCCTCAAAACCACCACTTTTGTGATAAGAAATGGATACATACCTCTGAATTCAGTTCACAAACAAAAGTCATCCAAGAAAATTTAAAAAAAAATGTTACAAGGAAAATGGAGAATTTATTCCTTGATGCAGTGATCAAAATGGCCTCATGACTAAAACACAACTCAGTTCCTAGTTCTGCCAATGAATCCCCTATGCCCTTGTAACTCACCTCTGTGCCTCAGCTCATCGTTTGCACACAACAAGCTTTGCAAGAATCTGTTCAAGGTTATTAGAGATATTCACAATCAAATCATGACAGCCAGAGACAAACACACCAAGCTGTCAAATAGAAAAACCCTAGGAATGGAATAATCCAACTGTCAAGCACACAGAACAGAGAGGTTTTTCATTTTGTTGGGGCGCAAAACCAAGAATGTGCTGAGGAAAGGGAGGAAAGGCAGAAGACTGAACAAATCAGAAGTGCTGAGTGTTCAACCACAGTAGGGACCATTAAAGAGGAATAAGAGCTGCATGCCCTGCAAAAGCAGTGCCCATATTTGGCAACAAGTTTTTCCAGATCAGGACCCTTGGCAATAGGAACTGCAGCGCTGGCTGAGAAGAATTTGCTAATGTCAGCTGAGATATCAGACAGGGAGGTGAAACAGAAAGTTGGATTAAGATATAATAACAAGGTGCAATAACAGAATGTTTGCCAGCCAGTGTGGGGAATAACATGGGAAACACTAGAAGCATAGACTAGAGAGGGTGAAATTATGTTTAATGCATTTTTTCACTCCTTCTGGGATGTCTGTGCAGGACTAGAGTTCAAATCCTCTGGGGATATCCAGGAATTCAATTGTGAAGTGAGATGTAAGTGCCTCACTGGAGATTTTTACCTGCCTGACTTTTTCTTGTCACAAACAAGTTGAGTGCAGACGAGAGACTGTCTCTGGGCATCAAGGCCAATCTTTTCTTTCTTTCCTACTACTGACATTTATCCCCTTGCTCAAATGAGATTTGCAAATCAGTAAAGGAATTCTAGTATACCGTATCTTAACTTAAACCAAGGGAAAAGCAAAACAAAACCAGGTGATGAAGTATATATTTTCTTCAGCAGAGCTGCATCACTGCACAAAAGATGCAAACATCTTCCTGAATACATTACAATATAAGTTCTGCTATCAAACTCACTTTAAAACTGTATTTTATCTACACATGAAAATAAGACTGTATGTGAAAACTCGCACAGAACTGCAGGTTCCATCACTTTCAAACCCCTCTACACAGAAATTCTCCTTCCTCTCCTTTTGTATTCTTCTGGTCATGCTTTTAATTTTACTCTTGCCTTCAACAAGATTATCGGCATCTTTTTCTAAGACAAGATAAATGAGCATGATTGCTCTATCCTAGAAAAGGTCCACCAGCAATCACACTATCTTTTTAATCAAAACCACCAGTCAACCAATGTGTGTTTCTAGTGAAGTTGCACTTTTCCTTGATAAACCTCTTTCTATTATTTTTATCACAGTCTTCCCTGTAGCTGATTTTAGCTGATATGATTGTAATTGACAAGTTGACACAAGTCGGTACCTTTTCTGAATATTAATGATACAGTCTACTCTCTAGTCCTTAAAGATGTAGTGTTAAAAGCTAAAAATATTATTTTTCCCCTCTCAGAAAAATCTTGTCAAGATTTTTAGACCTGATTTACAGCTGCAGTGATACTAAAACTAATGAAGCTTTGCTAAGCCTCAGCTTTAGGTAAGCAAATCACACACCAATATAGTCATGAGAGGATAACACCGGAGAGTTTTGGCCAGCAGGTTCAAGCTCCCAGAGAGTATTCACTCATATTTTCCATATTTACCATCAGGTTACATCAATATTCTCTCTCAAGACACGGGAGAAATTGCTTTTTTCTCTAGCTACTTGCCTCTTTGGCAGGTGAGATCACTCCTTACAATTCCCAGGGTCAATGGAAGATTTCACAGAGTGTGTGAAAGCAGGCACCACTAAAGACGAAGTATCATACAAGTGGTATTTCTTTATTACCTATTCCCAGTTCCCAATTATCAGAGGACTGGTTATTTCTCCTCATGCCCTGCCTGCAATGTACTTTCAGCCTTGTATTGTAAACAACCAGACAGAGCTGTTTTTAGCTGTGTAATTAGAAGCCATTGTTTCTCTGTTTAATTTCTCCTTCTGTACAGTAGCTCCCAGTCATCACCAGAAGGCAACTGTTACTCTTATTACCAGCCCTGCTGTCTAGGTACCTACTTACACTTATTATCCACTCTTATTTTTCCAAACAAAAACCTTAATGAGGACAAGAATACTCATAATCCCTACAACTGTGCATTAAATATTTCAACTTTAAAAGTCAAATTTTAAGCAGTGAGAGAGCTTATGCTCAGAATTTTTTTAAAAAATACCTCCTTTATTATTCTGTCAAATGATTCAATAATAATGATATTTTTGCAGTCACTAGAATGCTGATGTTTTATGACCTCTGACTTACTCATTGTAGCAGGTTTATTTCCTTGGATTATCTCCAAAATGGCTTTTGGCCGTTCAACAAATTAAAAAGTGGTTGTTTACTGAAAATAAATAAATAAATAAATGAATCCTGGATAGTGCTAGAAATGTATTCCCATCTTAAGCTTTTCTCTTGAAGGTTATTATTCACCTTGACTAAATAGCATTAAAATTATATAGCTGGTCTCTTAATTATAAAGATTTCTTTCTGTTACTATCATGGGGATGTAGCAGATCCCAAACAAACAAACAAAAAAACCCCACCTCATTACTCTCAGTGTTCATGACTTCCACTCAAGTAGTCCCTGCTGTGTCAGCCCAAAGAAATGCATCACTTCCTTCCATCCACCAGCCCCATCCATCACTTCAGTAGGATTCACACTCGCTTTGTTTGTCTGTCCCTTTGGTAAACTTTGCTCTTCAGCGTTTTAACTTCTGAAGGAGGCTCTGAAGAGCTTGGTACTGAGCCAGCCGAGGATGCACCGTGGCAGGAGGGCAGGGAAGAGCCACCTCCTAGGACTCCCTGCTGGGATGGGCCCCTGCACTGGGCTGGCCCTGGAAGGCCAGACCATCACGGGAGCTACACACATGTGCCTTCACAGAGGCATCTGATCTCCCAGGGAAAAAACACTTTGACGCAGCCCTGCTAGGAGCACGGGATCATCCACCCCAGGGAAAGGTAATTGACAGAACCAAGGCTCAGTGAGGGAGTGAACTGTTTATTAAAATGGCCGCGCCCTTATATAGGGTGAGCTGCAGAACTTTCTAGAAAACAGGCGGGGTTACACCATATAAGGTAACAGTAGGAGGGAGACTTTCCATATTAGGAAGTTAGGGGCGGTGCAATGACCTAATAAGGGATATAGGAGAGGTTCTAACCATATAAGGAAACGAACGGAGTAGAAACTGGGGTACAAACAGCAAAAATGATTTTTCAAATCTCCCAACAATGGGATAACGGAAACGTGTAAAGAGTCCTGCCAGCAATGGCAATATGCAAATCCTTATATGACGTCCCAGTTTCGATCACGCTTCATCGTCCCTTCAGTAGGATTCAGCCAGGGTGTTTGCGAACTTCACATATAGGTCCATCTCCATTCCTATAAGATCACCTCCCACACCACTTCATTTAAGTGGATGATCTGCTTCTGTAGGAACTCAGTGCCAGTTGTGATTCAACAAAGTGCCAACACGAGCTGCAAGCTGTGATTCCGTGTGTATTCTTAAAACTTGGGGTACAAAGGTCAAGACTACGGAGCAAGAATTAGTGAGGCTCCTGGGGAACACATTCACAACCACAGGTCATTGTGGTGCATGAAAGCATGTCATTAATATGTTCATAGTTTGGAAGAGTATGATGAGCTGGAGACATCTAGGGAGGGGAATGAACAATTTTTTTTGATTTTTGAATCAGATATTCCTGGGGAAAAAAAAGCATTCACCATATGCTGACCTTTCATATACAAGGGAATGTAACAGTAATACATTCAAATAACCGAGTTACATTTGTTACAGGTTTCAGGCAGTAAATACCAGCAAGCACCATTTTATGCTTCTCACATAACCCTCCCTCAGTATTGGCCTGAGAACTGAGGAGATAATTGAATTTATTGTTCACCAGAGCCAACACTGAGAAGGTTATAATTAGTTATGAAGATAACATACGAAGACAAATGTCTAAACCCTGCCATCATCTTGCACAGCCTCTGTACAAGAGAGTGAAATCTTTTGAAGGCAGCTCATTTAAAACATATTCACATTAGCAACAGAGATGAAGGTACAGACAAAACCATCAATGACACCTGGCATATTATCCCATGAAATTTAGCTCCCCACTTGTAGAAATGCAGCCTTTATTTTGGCTACAAGTCGCAATTCATTGGAACTGCAATTTCAAGACACCCTTTAATTCTCTCCCCCACCCTCATTTAACCTAAATGTTTATACTCTGCATCACTGACAGCTACACAAATTCTCCTCGATTTTTATTTCAACAACAAAGATATTTGCTAGAGGCAAACCAGGACATGGCATGAATACTCATGAAAAGATTTATTAGCTTAAACAGGTACATTTATAGACTCATTTGTTTTTGTCGAAACAATTTGTACCATTCATTCTAATTTCTTACCTGGACAGCTCTTTGCTGACTCAGAAATTTGCATTTACAATGCCATCCTAACAAGTCCCATGCTGAAAATCTATCTGTCCTGCATCCAAAAAAAACCAAAAACAAAAACAACAACAACAAGAAACAGGAAACAATCAGCTCCCCCAGTTTTATTGAAATTTCTCCAACAAACAACCATTGCATCAGCCAGGAGCAGTGCTTTCACTGAGAATTACTGAGCAAATTCCTGTCTCTGTAACGTTGCAAAGATGCGCTCAGCTACATACTAAACAAGTCGGCAACGATCCAGGAATTTAAAGTACATTAAGCCTGACTCTGACAACAGGGCTGTAATCAAGCAAGAGGAGAGATCTGGTGACTCAGCAAATTAGATTTCCATAAGGTTTTGATTTCACTGACTGTATCTACATCAGCAGAAGAGAAAATCTCAGAAGTCACAACATGGACTGGTGCAGTCTAATGAAGCACACAGCAGAGGGGAAATCGAGTCAACAACATACCTTCTATTTCCCTTGTTTAACCAGTCAATTGCTTGATCAGCAAGTCAGCAGCATTCTTGGCAAAAACCTCTGGGGTTAAATGTTTTGCCTTGGGTGCACACACAACAAGCCCCACAATGCAGAAGTCAATATGTGGGTGGCATAGAAGCCCTTCACAGGGTGCACTGACAAATGCAGGGCATCGATCATCCTTTGGGACCAGAGCCTGTCCCTACACCAGTTGGCTCAGTGTGTGAGAAACAAGGCCTCTGCCTCTCCCGTGGGAATGGCCCCGGGGCAGGCAGCACCCATCAGGAATGCAGAGAGCACCTGCAGCCATCCCACAATCCAGGCAGCAAAGAAAGTTAATTTACAGCTTCATTCAGCACCCGAGGTGGCAGAAAGGCAGAACTGAGATGAGAAGGAAACAAAAACTGATTTTCTTTTCAGGTAAAAGTGCAAGTTCTTTAGCAAAAGAAATACCTGATTAAAAATGCTCCAGTTAAGGGACCCACTGCTGAAATTAAGAACATTAAACAGGACAACTTCGGACTTGTAAAAGGCTCCAGCCCATAAATCCAATCTCTTGCTGTAATGTCAGACCCAACTGAGTCACGGTCGTGTTTCAAAAGGCAGAATCAGAACAACTCCTTTTCCCCAGCCCTCCATGTATAGTGGTGGGGATGTATCGCCTTCCTGCAATGAACAGCCTCTAGTCTTGTCCCAGTCTTTGGGGCCTGACAATGGGCAGCATTAGCAGCATTCTCAGACAACTCAGACACAGCATGACTGCTTGCAGGCAGCCCTGTTGCCTAGGGATGGCATCCCCTCCTCCTTATATCCTGAATAAATTCATTCTATGCCCAGTCTGCCCACATTAATTCTAAGGGAACAATAAGTCCACCTCCAGACTGGCCCTTAATTACACAATCACAACCCCTGCAAGGCTCTTCTCTTTAATGCTGCCATAGAAGTTCTTAATCCCTTTTTCTTTCCAAGTACTCTCAAAGGCACAGAAAGGAAAATAAAGCAGAACAAGTTCCTGTTAAAGCTCGGGGGATTTTTGTCCTGACCAAATAGTTGCTGGGTCCCTTCCCTCCTGCCTCCTTTGATGAAATGGAGATCCACATGTGAAGACTGGCCAAGTGCGCAACCCAGCAACCTGTTGATGCAAAATAATCTGAATATTGTGTGCAGGGCTTATGTACACCTAATCTCTTCATTTTCAGCTCCAAAATGGCCTATTCTGAATACCACTCAATGGAAAATAGAGGAAGGAATTATTCATATGGGTCTTCTCATTTGTCAAACCAAGAAGCCATAGGTTTAGCACGCATTGGGTTGGAAGGCAGACTACAGGGAGCTTTCAGCTTCTTCCAGCTACAAAAGCTGTGATTAAATTAACTCTGTGCCCACTTTTCTCACACAGCTACACACCTATCAGTCACAGCTTCCCCCCAGGAAGCCCACTTCCCTCAGCTTATCTCCAAAAAGCACAACACTGGCCACTCGTGGTAAGACTGCACGCTGTCAGTGGGCTGTTTGAGAGACACAACCACTGTCCGAGCAATAATCACTCGCTGCTCAGTCCCCCACCACTCCCATCCTGTCTGCATAATTAAAAATCTGTTACCTTCTCTGACTTGGCTGGCAACTGGCAGCTCTCTCAGGATAGTGCTCAGCAGACATAGGGCTTTAACAGATGGCAAGACAATGATGCAGTTCAAAATCTAAATGTGATGCCACAAGATTAGAGTGATGCAGATTTGGCAACAAACTAACTGAAACACATAACAACTGTGGAATCAATAAGACATAGATGAAAAAATAAATTAAATGCATCTCTCATACAGTAGGGAGTAGGTGTAGTTTCTTGAAGGACAAAAATAACAGGCTTGCTTCTCCAGTGTATTGCACTTCCTTTAGTAGAACTTCTTTGTGTGTATCTCATTTTCCTACTAATGATTCTGCAAAGCAATATTAATTAGTAAAATAGCTCTTCATATCAAATACCAGGCACTCTGAATTAAAAGATGTAGTAGATAGATTTCATTCAAATAGTCGTGCTGTACGTACCAGCAGCTGTTTCTTATAGAGGTAATGTACCACAGCTAAAAGTGAGGTCTGAAACCATCTTAAACATGCTCTGATTTTGCACCTTGCAGCTCTGCTAAAAGTGAAAGTGTGCATAAAAAGATTAATTAATTGGATCTTATGTTTTCATCTATCACTATCAATATTCAGAGAAGACAGGCTGAAACAAAGAGACTAAGGAACATCTGAGATCAAATCAGGATAGCTCAAAAGAAATGGTCAAAAATTAATTTGGAAAACAATATCAAGAATTTCTTCTCTTATTTACTAGTGCATTAACTCAAAAGTGTTTAAAATATGAGCATATCACAAACACTGTTCTTTCTTCATATCAACCTACATGAAACTATGCTTTTGGTTCTTGAACTTTTTGATAACCAACCAGTGTACCACATGATGGATGGGCACCTAAATACAACATGAAAGATTCTCATAACAACCACTAAAAATGCATTACATATTTCAGCACTTAAATCATGTATCAGGTCTCCTCTCTGTCTGGAATTAGAGCCAAAGAGCACAACAGCAATTATTTCACATCTAGCACTGGGGGCCTAGTGTTTGCTGCCTCTGTCTGTCACCATCTGAGTGTGGCACTAAATCACCCAGATCATGCAACAACAGTAAGAAAATTATCATGTAGCATTTATTACCTCTGCCCCCATAAAAACTTTTGGGCTATATGTGAGGTAGCTGAGAAAGATGGCAAATGTAGAGATACAGACAACTAGAGTACTGTGTCCTTGCCCCAGGGGAAAGCCACATCATGCCATTTTAGGTCATTTTAGTTTATTCAGGAAGTTAATCTGCTTCCTTGGAACAAAAAATTCAGATCAAGGATCATGGACTTGGCTTTCACTTGAACACATTTTATATGGAGCTTTCAACATGCATCTGAAGTACTGATCATGTGTTACTCTTTCCCAAGATGTGTTTAACAAAATAGCACCTGTGGACTGGGAAAGGATCAGACTCTACTACGCAAGGAGATGGAGGGCAAGTATTGAAGGACCTGCAGGAGAAGCTGTGAATGACAGTGGTGTTGGCTGAAGAAAATAGCTGCAGGGCAGCAGAAAGCACAGGAGGAACTTCTTATTTATTGAAAGCTGTTGCTCTGGTTGTTACACAGCTTGCGCAAAAGCTGCTGTAGATAGTCTCCCTTGACTGAGGCCATCCTCAGATCCCTTTTGCTTCCTTCAGCCCAAGGCACAAGACATTCAAGGCAGACGGGATGTTATCCTTGTGAAATATTTAGTTTTAATTTAAGACAGAAACACAGCAGCAACAAGGAATGGCCATTGCACAGAAACCGTGCAGCTCTAGTGCTCAAAGTATCAAACAGCTCTTCCTCCCCTCTCCATGGCTCAGCCTCCACACAGGCCCACTGGCTCTGTCCAGCATGATGGCTGATCTTTTGGATCTGGAGTCTTTCTGAAAACTAATGATGCCCTGAAGGTGCTGGGACTAACCACGTCCCTCTGGCTCTCACTTTCAGGCCATGCACTCTGAAAAATTTGGGTAAATTACACTGTCTCTCCCCTGATCTCCCAGCCCACCTGTGCACTGTGCTCCCAGGACACTTGGACACCCAGATTCCTTCCATTCCCTCACCAGGAAAGACATCCTTCCCCAAAAGATCCTTCTAAAGTCCTATTAACTCAGTTAAACTGTAGGAGAACAAGTAACTGAAACAGATTATGCACAGCGCTCAAAAACCAATCTTTAATTACAGATTGGCAGCATCAAAAAGCTCAAAGACTGAGGTAGATGAAATAACCTCACCAAAGAGCCATAAAGAAAAGATTACAAAAGGTAAGAGGGTTAGAAAAAATTGTTTAGGTCTGTTTTGACATAACTTCTTCCACTCCCCCACCAAAAAAAATCTAGAACTGTTGATGATATTACTTTCTCGGGTTTATCAGGTATTGACTTTTTAGAGCTCATCATCTCTACATCCACCTACACTATCCACAGAACTAGAATTTGTTCTGCAACTCTAAATCCACAGAACAAAAGTTTGACACTATTGGCATTATTCCAAACATATCACAAAGGTGTTTTGCATCCTCTACCCAGCAGAAGCTTTAGAATATTACAGAAAGAAATAAATGTGCATGTGAGGACAAAAAGTAATAGAGTTCTTTGTGAAGTCCCAAATTCAACAGTGCACCTACATATGTGCCTAACTTCAGAAAAGCAGAGGGACTTGATTAGTTATTTCAAATCTTTGATGAATTGAGGTCCCACACACACATATTTCTTCCCTTTTCCTGTCAGAAATGTGATTTTTCTGAAGTTGCATGAGCATCTTTAAGTAAGTATTCCACAGAAGAGATTCAGATTACAAAACAACCTGAAATAGCATCAGTAATTCAAACTTTTGATAATGTTTACCTCTATTTAATTTTCAAAGTACACAGAATGCCAAATCCTACTTGGTTTTCATATGCAATTACTCCTACAAATATCCTTTGGGACTACTTCTGAAAGTGAAATGAGCAGGATTTAGTTTTTAATCCAACACCAACAGGAAGGGAAAATATGACAGAGTGTTTTATCCCCAGCAAAGAACCCTGGCACTAAATCCTTCTGAGTGAGTAAAATGTCAGTGCATATTCTGCAGCTGACCTGGCAAAGGGGAAGTTTTCTCTTTGTGATTTATATTTTTGCCCAAATGACTATATAGAGACAGATGGTCACACCAAAGGAGGACAATTCTGGATAAAAATCTCCTTCCCTGAGGAATACTTCACAAGATCAGTCTGGGGACTGCCAAAGCAAGATCTTTTGCCAGGCAGCTGAATCACAACACACTGAACACCTTTAGGTTCTGGCTCCTGTATCAAATTCTTACCTTCCAATAAATACAACACTGAGGGAAGAGGAGCAAAAAGACATTTCTGTGACTGGATAGGGCTTTGAATGCAAACGACTGGATGTTAAGACTCATTTCAAGTTTTTACCATCCAAGAAAGGAAAGCTTTTCTAACTGGATTTTCTGTCTCCATGGGAGTGTGCCTTAAGTTACAGATTATCTGGGATGTCATCAGCAAGTTTGCAAGAAAGATACCTTTTTCTTTCAGGCTGCAATGGCTCAAGCAAATACAGCTTCTAAAAAAGAGTCCATATAAATCTGATTTCAGCCAAGGGCTTTTAATGTCCCTCATAATTTTCCACTGTTTTCTCGTACCAATTAACTAGGCCACCTTTCTTTTGTTTAAAAGTGAAAATTAGGAATTTTAAGAATTATCTATGATATACATGAAACAGTATAGCAACCCATATGTTATTTATTTGAACAGTGGTGTTGCCTTTCTCCAAATTTTCAATATGTCAAAAATATTTTTCATCATCAACAACAAGTTCAGCCTAAAAACCTTCAGGGCTGCAGGCAGTAAGAGTGATTTTTGGACAGCAAGATAAAAACAAATGATGCTGTGATCAAGCAGGTGAAGAGTGCCCAGTTTTGATTCTGATTAACTCAAATTTCAGAAAAAAAAAATGGATTTACAATACTGGGACTCTCCCTTTAACTGGGACTCTTACCTTTTAACTGTTTAACTTGCTTGTCTGCAGACAGAATAAGACATCACTTCTTTCAGGGATTCATACTTGGCTGAGATACATTCTTCATATGCTTGAGGGCTAAGGAAAAAAGTTTTAAATTACATTTGAAAATACCAGATTACATTTCCTGCTATAAATAATAAAATCTGCAACCTCTGAATCACAAAACATGTGTGCTATATCCTCAGTGAATAGCTTAGGAATATTTGTCCTGTGTCTCTAGTGATAATAAATATAGAGATTTCAGTTCTAAATTTGGTTGCTTACTAGACTTATACTGCTCTGTTAGGATTTCCAAATTACATAAGCAGAGAGAGTCTCTGAAACGTGGCTTAAAGGAAGAATCACATAGCCACACAGTGTTACTAGATTTAAGAACTACTATTATTCCCAATTAGTAACCTTCAGCAGAAGAAGCAGAAATAAGTAAGATGTCCAACATCCTGAGCATTCACCTAGAACAACAGGCATCTTGTTTGCATGGGAGCACAGGGGCTGACTTGTGTTATCCTGGTTTCTGTCAGGCACACACACACATCGGCAGCTCTGATTCCACAGCTACCAGGAAACTGTCTCATGACTGAACCTGGCCCAAGAGGCCTTAATCAGTGACACAAACTTATCCAAAAATAAGAGGTGGAAAGGATGAATGAAAGGAATGCTTTTTTCAGAGCTGGAAAAGTAAGATTGAAATGACATAAAAAATGCCCTGTAGAATTCTAGCATAAAATTAATTGCTGCACTCATTTCAGTGCCTTACTATTCATGGAAAAGTTGGAAGAGAGGGAGTGTACTCCTTGTGATCAGGTAGACCATTTTAGAGAGGACTCAGAAAAGCTGAGCAACCTGAATAAAATTACCAAGAGAAGCAGAGCCAGGAATAAAATTCAGGTCTGCTGACTTGTAGCTGTCTACTCATCCCTTAGCTACTGCATGTAATGTGTGGGAAGGGAAATGGCACACTGCATTTAGGATGTCAGAATGTACTTCTACAAAGGTAAATGATTCATAAAACTCCATACTAGTGAACACTTCCCTGCATCTATGATCAACTATGTTTAAACATTTAAGACAACAGCACCACTCACTTCCAAGTTACAGCTCTCGTGAATGAGGAACATTCAGGGTGATTTTCTTGGCTTGTTAAGAGCAGCAGATGCCCATCTGTTGAGATCTGTTTTGACAGAATTTATTTCCTTTGTGTCTTTTTTATGTGTTTATCTTTTTTATAATGCTGTCTGTCTCACTTCTCTTAAAAGCACAATCCCAATCATGAAACATTCAGGTAGTCATGGACTTGTCTCTTCACTAAAGATTTAGAAAGAGAAAACATAGTGAATAACCTGGCAATTTTTAAATCAAAGTAAATGTGCACAGTGAAAGCTATTTTCTTTCTGCAACGCATGCAGGAAAAAGCTAGGGGTGTGGGTTGAAAAGAGAGTTAGTTACAAAAGAAACAAAGAACAAAAGGGAAACAGTGTAGACATATAGGGTACATCATCCATATCTTGAATACTGCAGGAATTTGTCATCATTTCATCTCACAAACCAGACAAGCAAAATAGATGAAAGAAAGAGCAACAAAGATGCTCAGAGGCCTTCCTACAGAACAGGGTAACAGATTAGGACACCTTGATTAAGAAAAGAGGTAACTGGAGATCCATAATGCTGTAAACACTGTAAAGAGAGTGATAAGAATTATTAATTCAGCCTCTTGTAATACCAGAACTACACAAAACCCAACAGTATCAAACCCAAATCACAAATAAGTTCTTCCTCACAATAACCAATTAAATGGCATTCATCACCATGTTACATTAGGGAAATGAAAATATAGAAGGGTTCAAAAATAGATTAGATACAGTCATAAGGACTGGTTCATCAGCAATTTCCAAGGAAATCTCTAAATTACTGACTGTTTCAATTTAGGAAGATAAACCATGGAAAAGGGAATGCTTTGTTATACTTCTCTGAAAGGATCTGCTATACTGGCCATCCATGGCAGTACTAAGTTAGGTGGACTTTACATATGAACCAGCACAAAAATTCTGCTATTTTCAGTCTAGAGGTTTAAAAAGCTCCTAGAATTGGACTCAACCTGATTGTCATGAAAAGTGAAACACTAATAACAGATTTTGGATAAACAGATGAAACTCATGTAATAAAGTAGATTTAAATGACTGCCAAAAAAACTACACAGTCTAGGAGAAGTAGTTCAACAAAACTGGGCATATCCTTAGAAAATAGGGAGAGTACCCTTTAGATGTTTCTAAATCTGACCAGGTTCGTGTAGATCATTATATATGACACAATAAGAAAGTAATTTGAACTGCATGCGGGCCATGATGATCACTAGAAAAGCTTGCAATATTGCAATCTGATGGCACTAGTTTTCTACTAAAAGAGGAAGAGGATTACTTTTTTATTAAAGGCCTACAGGCATTTACCCTGCTAAACCTGAGAATGCCTCCTGTGTTCACAGCTTGGATGTTTTTAAGCAGAACCTGAATTCTGAATGTCTGCTATAGAAATCCATCAAGAGATAGTGAAAGCAATTTTCAGAGAGCCATCTCCTTCCTTTTCAAAACAGATGAATCTACAGCAGCTGTGAAAAGTGAAGAATGCTTCCTGTCACCTTGGTATCACAGCTTTCTGACAGCACCAATGACAAAATCTGGCACACAATCTCGTCCCAAGTCAACATCAGACATGGAAGTAGACCCATGAAGAAAAAGCACACGGTCTTTAAAAGCAGCATCACAGTATTCCCCAGATATCCTGGGGATAACCTATATGAGGCATCCCAAGCAGTAGCAAGGCCGTGCCCTAAGGAAACCTGAATTAGAGCTTGCTTTGTGCATAGAACATTCTAAATTTATTCCTAGCTCAAGGATAAATACTGTTTCTTCCTAAATATCACACATGAATTAGGATCACATTATGATATCTGTATTTTCTATTTCAAAAGAAAGATTGTCCCCAGAGATCCCCAGAAGCTGGGTACAGCTAATCAAATTAACTTTGAATGACTTTCCATCTGTACCCAGCCCAATTAGCCATACAGAGAAGGCAGGAGCAGCCCGGGGGACCAGCGTGGCTGGTTTGTTCTGTCTCCCAAACCCACCAACAGTTTCTTAGTTTTTCAGGTGCAGAAAAAGCTGTCTGCACAGCCCAGTCTGAACACTGCTGGGTTCAGGTCTGGTCAACTTTATGTATCAGGCTAAACCTGTATGGCCTGTGCCTGAGTTTTGTGTCAGGGAGTACGAGAACCCTGAATATACGGGGAGTTGAAATGCAATCTGAACTTACCCAGTACTGGGAATGGCAGGCAATGGTCATATGAAAGAAAACCATTTGGTCCTTCCAGTCCTCACCCCAAGCATTTCTGCAGTCAGTTTCTGCAGTGAGGTTGAATGAAAACATTTCCTTTGGCAAGTGATACATAAACAGATACTGTAACTAATGCTCACTTCCAACACAAGGGAGAATTTCTGGCAGTGTTTTAATAGTCAAGTACTAAGAAATCTCTCAAAATCTCCACTCAGGAATCTCTTCAAAGTTGATTACCAAAGCAATTCTCTTAATCAGCAAGTTTAGTGCAGAGTGGAGCCTTACAGAACTCGGCTCAAATACCTGTGAACAAGATTTTTCCCAATTATGCAGAGACCTCTGCTTTGATTCCAAGTGATAGTTTGTGGATGCACAATATTGTCACCTTATAAATAACATACCTATTTCCACTCATGAGTCTGTTCCCTGTACTGAAACAATGTCACTAGTAAATCCGCACTGCTTGTAGAGCTAGAGATGATATCCCCCTTTACACAGTATATACCTTTATTGCCATGTGTGTAAGAAAAAAATGTTGTCCAAGTACTTCTTAAAGGTACTGTGATGCTGCTTTTAAAGACCTTGTGCTTTTTCTTCATGGGTCTACTTCCATGTCTGATGTTGACTTGGGATGAGATTGTGTGCCAGCAACAGCTGTTTAAGAAACAAGAACGACTTCACCAAACTAAATATAATATGAAAAATCTAAATTGGGTGGAGGGGTGACAGGGGAGTAAACACACAAACAAACTCAAAACCAGCTAAGAATGTCTTCCAACTCAGCTACCTCCACAAACACTTATTTCACCCTCTGTTCTTATTCAGTCTCAAGTAATTCTGCTTGTTCAAAAAACTGTGGTTACAATCAGGTCAAGTCAGTCACAATACGCAAACACCACCAAAGACCAATTATTGGTGATACAACTAAAACAAAATGAATGTTAGGCATTTCTCTGCATGTGGTCTTTTTAAATTGAGATCTAAAAATAGACAACAAGCAGGCTTAAACAATTTTATCAGGGGTTGATTTATTTCGGCTTTCTGCTCTCCCTGGTCACAACTCAGTGCAACCCATAAATAAGTTAGGCTGGTGAAGGAGATTGAATTTTTGAGGCCAGAACAGTAATTGAGGAATTGAACAGCCTGGAGGTTGAAATATCTTCTCCTGGTACATAAGCCTTTGGACCTATTAGCAGCTGTCTATTGCTTTTCCAGCCATGGACACCTATGACCATGTCATCATATGGAACTGATTTACACTTCTTTGTGTGGCACACAGACAGATCCCGTACGTGTGCTGGGCTCCACAATGCTGGTGCTCTAAAGAGAAAGGATATCTCGGGAATATCTCGGACTAAAAAGTAGCTTCTCTCAAAACTATACGAAGGCCCAATTTCCTGTGAAGAAAATCTGCACCGCTTCAGCACGGTTTAATTATACAGAAAGCAGTGGTTTTCACTTTTTCCACACTGTATTAGTACTCATAAAGAAAATACTGAAAGGGAAGCCCGAGAGAAGGAATTTGCTTTTTTTCTTAAAAACAAAACAAGCAAAAGCAAAACCCCAACAATACCCGCCTCTTCATTTTTTTGGTCATTCCCTCAGAATCACACTTTGAGAGGATGAGACTCCACAGAAAATCAAAGTAAGGAGCAATTGATTGCAAAATCAACCCATGACCAAAGGCAAAAAGGCAAAAAGAAGTATCTCCAAGCCTTGCTCTGTACAGAAAAGGGCAGGCCTGCAGAGGAGGCCTGAGCTCTCCATGAGGCACAGAGGCTGTTACGGGGCAGCTTTGAGGCTTTTACCTTCACCTTGTTCCTTCACCTCTGCCGACAGACCTGTGTCCAAATCACAGGTCAAAGCACAGAAACAGACGGTGCTTCCACTTCCTCACCAACTCAGCATCCCACAAAACCTGCAGCAAATGTTACTGCTGAGACAGCGTCACTCAGAGTGGCCACAGGCTTCCCAGTAGGGGCAGAAGTGGCTGCCCGCACACCTCCCCTGAGCAGCCGGCTTTGGAACAGCCACAAGGACAATCACACACAAAGAAGAGAAGGAAACTCGATGGCAGATCTAAATGGTACCCCGGGGACTCGGGGCAGAGCTGGAACCCCTGCCCAGGGCCCGTGGCACAAGGACGTGAGGCTGGAAGGGAGGGAGTAGCCAAAACGTGTTAACATGAGGTTCACCTCTTCCTTAAAGCAAAGCCCGTGTTTTGCTTGAAAACACTAAGTGATGGATTAAAAAAGGAAAAAGAGGAAATATGAGAAAAAAAAATCACTTTTAAATCACTATTAAAATCCACATTTGCACTTTTTGCACAGTCTGTAAAGAAAAAAACAAACCAACCAAAAAAACTCCATACATCTGGTTTTGTTTTGTAAGAAAAGATGACAGCAGCTGAAACTAAAAAGCGTTTCCTAAGAATTGTTTTTGAGTATCACATTTGTTCTGATCAAGCCCATCATAATTTATTTTGAAGAGAGGCTCCTGATGGCACAAAGTCCAAACACAAAATGGCAAGTTTGTTAGATCTGGTAAATGCCAAGGAAGATGGAATGTATAACGGAATTTAGCACTACCAGATATTAATATTTTTTCTGATTAAATATTCACACATCATCATCATGATTTGTTTCTTAAGTCTGTACTCACAGGCACCTTGTGCTCTGCTCCTACTAGATCTCAACAGACAGGATGGGTGATTTGGATGTATGACACTAACCCAGGATCTCTGATGAATAAGCTGCTCATAAAATACCATCTCTCCAACTTGCTGTTGGGGGAACAGATGGCAGGTCCTGCTTCTCCAAAGGACTGGGCACAACTCAGCCCCACACACAGCAGGCAGAGGAGGTCTCCCTGTTTGCCCATCACCAAACTCCTCCAGCAAGCCACTGACTGAGAGCTGTTCAAGGGGAAAGTGTGTTCCCTTCCTGATACTTGGCAGTATTTCTCCATGACCATCAGAATACTGCCCAGTTGGACATTTTCTCTCAAAGTCTTGTAAACAAAATCCAAAATTTAAAGAAATGTTCTGTCAGCTTTGGCTTAGTTGAAAATTTTCATCTTAAGAAAGCAAAGAAAATAGATCTTCACCAAAATGTCTTTGAATAACAACAATTTCTATTAGAAATGTGGATGGGCAGTCAGTCTCCTAAAAGAAATAAAAACCTCCCCTCTGTGGATCAACTGCCCCTCGTGAAGGTCTCTGCACGCAGTGGGTTATGCAGAGATGTGCAGGAGGGAGGATCACCAGCCCCACGTTGTTCCTCAGCAGCAGCTCTTCCCCGTCACCGGGTGATGTCTCAGCAGCCTCCTGCTCTGGTTGACGCAGAAATCACTGCGAGAGAGAACAGGACACCACGGCAATGAAATTAAACTGAAAAAAACAATCACAAGGGCACCTTCTGAACAGGTGCTGTAAACATGTTACTCATGACAGATTTTTGGGCTCAACTACCTCCTACACCCTCACAAGGTACACACAGCAGGCTGCCAAATCTCCGCTTCTTGGAGAAACAGCACATCTGCAGAGGGACTACTCAGTATTAACTTCCAAAGCCCTTGCTTGCAGTTGTACTATTACACTGGCAGTAATGAGGCACAGGGATTAAGCAACTCATACAACTGGCAGGATATTCAGGATTTACAGCTGTAGTGAACTCCCCAAATGGCTCTTCTCAGCTCCTGCACAGTAACTACTCCACCTACAAACCTTCACAGGAAAGAGTTAACAATCCCACAGAGACATTTCTACAGAGCACAACAAACCAATTAATTATTGCAGTCCATTTAAAGATAGGTGGTCAGAACGACGACAGATATTATGCAATATCAATTATTTAATGTAAACTCATATAAGATTGTACATAAATACATAACATCCAACAGGGTTCATCACCTACCTCTGCTTTGCAGAGATTTACATTAGTCTTTTTGAAGAAAATTAAAACTTGGCACTCCCTAAACTCAGTAAATAAGAAAAATAATATGCAATAAGATTTTCAGATGAAGTATCCCACCTCAAGGATTATGGACATCATACACTATAGTAAAACAGGCCACGCAAAAAACCTCATATTTCTTGAGCTGAAATGTTTATTTGTGTAATCCCACACGGACATACTAAATAACATTCTGTGAAGATCTCCCTTCACTGTGCCCAAGCATCTTGGTGTATATAGAGCACATACACACTATATTTATATCATTTAATGATTTCACCCCACTGACATATGTTTTCTGGGCAACTTACCATATGCTTCTCAGATGTTATTTATATCACAGTTTATAAGGGAAGTACTAATATTGTATATCTAAAATGGTTATCAGCCATCACCTGAACAGCAAAGGACAGAATTTTAATTTCATGAAAATAAGGACTTAATTTTTATTACTAGAATTTTCACATTAAAATACATTTTTTAAATATCTAAACATAATACATAAATCAAGAGAGAAAAAACTGAGTACAATGCGTGTTTATTTCACGCACTCCCCACAGCCCCCTTACATACGTTCAAATATGACTCTTCTCTGCAGTACACAACACACATGTGGGTGGTAGGTACGAGGAGGCTTTCCAGTGCTTGCTGTAGCACATACCCAAGTTTGCAGTTGAACTACAAATTACTATTTTTCAGGATAACCAGCACTGACAAGAAAGCAAATGCTCTAAATGCCTTTGACAGTTTTCTTTGATCACACTGTCACAGATAAACTGCTGACAGTTTAAAACAGCAAGTATTCATCTCAGTGCTGTTGACACGTTGAATAAATACCACCACAATATGCAAAATATTTACGATTTAACAGCATTTTTTCTATCACAATGATCCTGGGTGTCAAGTAAAAACAGTCTAAAGTGTGATTTATTGAGCACCTCAGTCAGCCTGATTACACAGTAGATTTGAATTTCCTTAGGATGATGGCAGGTCCAACTCCAGATATCACCATTATCATTTTCCAAACCTAAGTCCTGCATCATTGTTAGATTTGCCAGGTGCCAATGGCAGTGGAATCCTGGGGAAGGACTTAAAAAGGAGAAAAAACAAACACTATATGTATTCTTAACAAACAGAAAAATTTTCCCAAGGGTGAGAGTGAAAGCAAGTCTGGACTGCACTGGACTGATGAAAAATACCACATCCTGCCCCACCTTGTAACCATTGCCTGCTTTTACCACTATGAAAGAACAACAGACAAGCTAAAAAAAGTTCAGGGCCAGCATACTTTATTCCTTGAATTATGAGGGAAAAGTTATCTGGAAAAAGTATAACTTTCCAAGGAGCACACAGTAACTCAAACAATAATGCCTCATTCTCCATCCTGTTGACAAGGTTTTCTCAAATCATACAATTTTAAGAACTGCCCAAACCAGTATCCAACTTATTTTTTTTATAAGCCAAAAAATAATCCAAATAGTAAATGACCACTGTTCATTAAAATGTCTTTTTCTTCAACCGTAAGCACAGTTCTGAATGATGTCAGGTGAGGCGGCAGGGAACTGTTAACTGCTGAACAGATATAAATAGAAAATAAAAGCACTTTAAGAGTCTTCTTCCATAGGCACCTCTTCTTGTAGCTTCTGCACCATTTTGTCCTCCAGCTGTTTCGGTGTGCCTTCAAAGAAAAAAAAATAAAGATGTTTCTCTAAATCCAAATAACTGTTTTTATTTGAACAATATATGTGTTTATTCTTGGTGAAACAGCCTAAATATATTGCTTAAAAAGTTATTTAGGAGTAAAACCATCAAGCTCCAAGGTATGTATCGGTAACCTCTATCACTATTTAAAACTACTGAATTGTTTTAGCAGAAAAACTGATGCTGTTTATAAGCAAAATCTACAATGCAGTCAAACATGTATTTTCATCTAGCATGACAAACTGATACAGCTGACAATGCCTGGCAGAACCTCGCAAAGCACTATAAAAATGCATTACTTCTAACAGATCCGTGGCCTTCTCACATTAGTTTTTACATAAAGATTTAAGTCCTTCTGAATGCTGTGTTGGATGGCAAGAGTGTTAACTCCCAGTAACACAAACACAAGGAAAGGAAAGCAAAATAAAAATTCAAGATTTAAATTTGATTCTGCTCCCTGCCCAGACAGAATTGCAGAATACTGAAAAGGCAGCTGGTGGTTGACTAACAGATTTACTACACACTATTGTGCACCATTCTTTTCACATAAACAAAGACAAAGAAATTAATGCTTGGGTTTAGTCTTTTGAATTCAGATCTTTTTTCTTTCCTCCAAAAAAATGGGACAGATTAAAACAAAGTTTAAATGTATCCTGACAAGATCTTGTTTCATATATATATATATATATATACATACACATACACACAATCTTAGACTACAGATACTGCAAACTGGAAGAAAAACACAGAACAGACTTCTACTTAACATCTAATAATGGAGAAACAAAACCACCGGTAACTTTTATAAAACAAGAACTAATGGAAATACTTTTAACTTTTCTCCATTACTCCATTAACTGTATTTTTAAAAGTAAATAATTTTTAAAAAATATTAATTTACTCAAGAAACAGCATTTTCATTTAAGTTTCTTTATACACAGTGAACTACAAAAAAACCCTACTCTATTAACTGACATATTCAAACAGCAAAGTTGAACTTCTGTATTTTATATCTATCAGTGGTAGAGTCTGTTGAGTCCAAATAATCAGTTCAAAGGGAAGACTTAGATAAATGCATCGGTTCACAAAGATGCAGCTCATGGAGCACCAGGTATTGGGTGCAGCTTAAAATACTCAAGGAAAAGGGTGAATGCAGTACTAGATAAATAAAAAGGAATGTTTGATTCAGAACAGATACTGCTTACAGTTAGTGGCAAGAGCTATTCTCCATAACCAATAAACAAATTAATTGTAAGATAAATGCACAGGATTACTCATCTGTACAGTTAGGCATTTATGCTAAAACTGTGTCTGAAAACCAGGTAAAGCAAGTTCTTACCTGCATGCGGAGCACGAAGAAGGTGAATATTCTGTTTGACTTCTTTGATGTCTTCTGCCTTCTGCAGCTCTTTGCTCTTCTTTAATCTGAGGAAGGGGAAAATTAGACTCAATTACCTTAAAAGAGGAGATGCATGCTTTCATTTTAATGCATGACATCTTTTTCTAAAGGTAGGCATAGGCTGTGAATAACTATTACTATGAGGAAACACAGGTTAAAAGTATTTGAAACCCTATTCAAGCAAATACTGGATACGAAACCAGGAAAAAAACCAGCACTGTATCAACTCTGATCAGAAATTTGTTTAAATCTAAGCCTCTGTATTATAAACAAGGAAATGTGACTATTGGGTATCCAAAAGTTGCATTTGCTTTGACAGCCAATAATGCAGAGTAGAGCCCACTCAAACTGTTTTACCCCATCACTTGGATGACTGTGTGTATATAAAAAGCAAATAACCACTTAAAACTTCTGATCATCCTGCTTGTGGAAAGGTTGCCTAATACAGACATGTGAGAGCACCCACCATACAAATACCTCTCACCTGTTCATAATAAACCTGGCTTGACGTTTTTGCTTTATTTCCTCCACTCTCTTCATTGCATCAACTGAAATAAAGCAGAAATCGTTTTAAATGTGCTTACATACCTGCAGATGTAAATACATGCTATTTTTACAGAGCAACTCTACCAGCACTCCATAATATCTATGTACCAGAGGCAACTCTTACACTATATAGAGAAAGTTATTCTTTCTCCAAAGAGCAGGATAAAGGAATATTCCGTGTAGCAACTACAATGAACTGTATTTTACAACTTATTTACGCTTCCACTTTTCTGCCTACACATAATTTCCACAGTTAACCCTCACTACAGAAGACTCAGTTCAACTGAGCTTCTTCACGACTTGAAATCAGATGCAAGTTACCACTTTCTACTTTGGGGCATTCATTCATGATATAAGCAGCTCTTCCATTTCATAGCAATTGATTCTATGAAACAAACTGAAGTGGAATGAGCAGGAACAAAGAAACAACTGCATCAGTGTAAAAAGCTTACACTGGGAGCCTCTTAAAAGCTGGAGAGCCACTAAGGGGTTTTGGAGCTAATAATTCAAAATAAAGGCATGCCGGTCCTCATTTTCTAACCATTTTCTGAAAAGAATAAATGTCAAGTGAAACCCCACACCTGATCACAACTCAAACCTCCTCCACACATAAGAATTTGGTCATGATTCCAGTGATTTCAAACACAAGCACTATAAAGTATCAGTACTCTAAGAAGTCTCCTGAAAATACATTCATGTAGAGTAAAAAAATTAATCTTTTGGGTTTTTTTCTAGAATGACTCACCAGTCTTGTTCCACAACTCTCTCTGGTATTTCACTGGTTCATTTCTACGTTTTTCAAACTCAAATGAATTATCCTAGAATAAGAAAAAGTAAATATAGATCATATACAGAAGCATATTTAGATCAACACATTCTCACTATAGCACTCACTACTCATATAACTTCATATTTTATGTGATTTTTGCCCCCCTTCCAGAAACATTAACAACCTTTAGAGATAACTACACCAGAAGGAAACCGAGTGAAGAGTTTGACCTCAAAGTGTCAGGAGCCAGAGTGATTTGTCTGAAGAGAACTATTTACTGAAACGTCTCCCTCAGCTATTTTCTATTTAGCAAGACAAGGAGACAGAGAAAACCAATGTGAAGCAGGAAATACAAAATAGATTAGACAGGTGGAAGGCGAAATTGAAAACCTGTAGAGTTGGAAGATTTTAATGCAGGTCAAATAAGTTCCACTCAACAGCTTGCAATTTTGAAAAGGTTAAAAAAAACCAAACTCCAGCCACTATTTCATCTTAAGAATATTGAAACAATATAAAATAATTTGAAATATGCCAGTTGGTGACATTGTGGTGTTTGAAGCAGCTGTCAGCCCCTAATGCCCCCATCACAAGCTGAATACGGAGAAACAGTTTCCTAATTTTTTTGTTAGGCATACTTAGCTTTAGACCAGTTTTATCTGAGGACTTTTCCCTGCCCAAAGGTTGTTTTTTGTTGAGGTAAAGCAGGGTTACCTGTCACCTTCTTAGAAACTATGTTATTTCCCATTGTCACAAGCCTATTTAGACACGACCCAAAGCTGGCTCATTAAAGAATGGACACCCATCAAACTAGAAGACAGTATTAAGTTCATATATTGCTTTTATTCTTAGAATATATTATGTAACTCAAAATTGGAGCATATTGTCACTTATTTAGACATATATAAAAACAATTTAAAATCTTATCAAAAAGGTAATTCAAGTTAGCCAGAAACAACTTGAAAGCAAGAAGCCAGTTACCAAAGATGCTAATTAATCTTATCTTTTCAGAGTCACATTAAAAAATAAAATCACATTCTTCCCCTTGGAAGATCCACAGAAGGTAGTAAATCACTGTGACAAAATGCTTACTAAATTGTTAATATTCTGGCAAAAAATCACAGTAACTCTTAAATTATTTAAGGAGTGTCCCACCAAATGTGACTGTTCAATATTTTTACCACCAAAGCTGTTCTGTTTGGAACTGCTTTTAAGGTCTCATGCTGTTTTGAAACAGTCCTACCTATCAAAGACTTTTCCTATACATTGTATGCTTTTAAAGACACTTCAAAAGGTAACTATTTCAGCGGTCTACACAGAGAGACTTCCTGGGGTACCTGTTGACCCAGATTATCTGACTGTGCAGAAATAAAACTATCAAATGGATATGTACAGAGAGTAGAAGAATTGTAGATGGAAAAAAATGCCTTGGACTAGGAGTTCCTAGGACTACCAACACAGACACCTGACATACTAGCCTCCACCTTGAAGCTGAAATGGGAAGATCTAAGTTATAGTCAAGCTAAATGAATAGCTCACTCTCAAAAAACTCTCACATTCTCATCCACAATCCCTCTTTCCTACCCTTCTTCCATCCCTCCAGTTCATCTAATTCAATGGTAATGTATTAAGCCACCTAATCTAGTCTATTTGCAATGGGAAGAGGCTCCATTTCTGCCATTTCAGAGTGTCCATGTGAAGTGTGAACCAATTCTTACCACTGTCAATTCTTTGCCAGCTGCTTTCCGGAATGCTTTGGTCCATCTCATCTTTCTGGGATTTCGCTTCCTTTTAAAGTTTCTGTGGCATTTTGATTTGCAGAATCTAAACATCTTACGGAAGGGAGGTGAGGAAAAAAAAAAATCTTAGTTAAATCATGGTATTAGTGCCTCATTGCAAGCATGGTAACAAACACTGAGCTTGCTCTAACAATCCTACTCATAGGAAATTATACTCCTCTTTCAAATACCAGTCTTCCTATACCAAATATTGCTATTAACCGAAATTATTTCAGGCACTATTATTGTTTTTTTCATTATGAAGTCATTTTCACAGCTGCCAGGGATATACTTACAATTAAACTGATTATAAGTAAAATATACCTGAGTTGTGAGAATTATCATCTGCAAAAATAACCATAAAACCAAATCTGTAGCATGAATAAACAATTTTATATAGCTGCCAGCACTTTTTAAATACAGCACCATTCTGACAACAAAAATCCTCACACCTCTCATACTGAATGCAACACACATACACACAAAAAGTATATTTTCTGGAATGCAGCTCTAAGCCTCAAAGATTACCCCACAGGAGTCCTAAGCACATTAGTTAAGTCCTGGAGTGAATTCACTGAAAGCTGTTAAAGAATACGCTAAAACATTTTAACTGGCCTTTTTCTTCTTTCCCTATTTTTCCACACATTCTACAGAATGCCAGACTCTTCACTTAAGAATACTCAAGACTACATTTGCTACTTGTGATTTTTCGAAAATCCTGTTTTTCCACTACCATATTCTCCTTCCCATCTAAACAGTCACTTCTAAAGAAAATGAACAGAAAACATGAAACCTCGAGTCAAGGTAGTCATCCTCAAAGAACTTTTTTTTTTTTACACTCTTCTACCAAGTCTTCTCACCTCAACTCAGCAAAACAGAACGGCGGGGTTGTCTCTTTCACAGATCATCTGTTCACACCTAGCCCGCCACTGCGGTGTCTTTTTTTTTTTTTAAACACGCACCTCGCGGCCGTCTTCAGTGAAGGGAGCTGTGCCAGCGCACGTCTCGCTCCGAGCTCCCCGAAAAGCCGTGACTCATCCGAGCAGCACCGAGCAGCGGCGCCCGCCCGGGGTGTGCTCTGACGCCCGAGCGCAGGGAGGAAGCCACTTGCGTAAGCTCCACTTCACACCGGGGCCTCCAACGCCCCGCAGGGAACCACGGCCAGTTACAGCAGAGGCTGGAAAACTACACACGGCGTTTGAGGTACGGAACTGTCACCGCAGTGCAAAGCCCAGAGCGCTACGCACGTCCTGTGGTGACAGCCCCAACCGGGGGAGTCACATCGGATCCCTGAGCTACGGCTTTTAGCGCTTTTAGCAGAGCACCACGAGGAACACAGACCATCGGCCTCCGTCTGCACCTTCGGCTGCTCAGAGCTGGGCAACCTGCTCCTACCTGAACCAACCCTTCCCTGAAATCAGTATAT